>OX104114.1:24788361-25388361 GCA_944474755.1 Limnoperna fortunei | reverse complement strand
AACATTATCAACATTAAGAAAGAATGTCAATTTTAACATTTGTGTTTTTCGTCATTCTCTAACTGTACAATGGGCGATTTACCGTAGAAATAGTGAACAATGCAAGAACTGGAGTATTTTATCATGTGTGTAATGACTAGTTCTAAAAAATGATTTTACAAAAATGTGTTAAGGAAGGGACACAACACAGCATAGCATAAGTAGACAAGATTGATAGATAACAAATTGTCATGCAGTATTTGCATTAATTATTACTTTTTAATATATTTTAAAAGTGTCTTTATTTTATTAATATAACTTGAAACATAAACAATAACAAATAACAAAAAATCATAAAAAAACCTTGAAAAAAATGCAGTAAAAATTAACCTAGTACAACAATTTAAGATTAAATTCATGATGGTCATAATTTATAAACTTGATTTCAATTAGATGCCTAACCTCCCTTTGTCTAGATTTGGGATTAAACCCTGTACTCTTAATGCATCTCCACTCCATAATATACCTAAAATAACAAAACTCAACAAACCCTAATTATATGAAACCAGTCAGAGAAGACACATTTTTTTCACTATGTTAGTCATTTCATTTACTATCAATTTGCCATTCCTGCACAGACAATTTGACATGTAATTCAAAAGCAATTGAAAATAATATGTTCCTCCAAGTGTAAATGTTTACTGTAGGAACTGAAGAGTATGAATCATCACAGTAAACAACACATGGAAAATCCTCTTTTATCTCAAACATGACAGTTCCACATTGAAAACAGAATGTATTGTAAATTTTCAATACATTATTCAAGACATACAGTAATACACATACACATCATACAATTATTGATATTGGACCAGGTGTATTGGACAATATCATGCACTGTTGGTTAAAGACATTAGGTGCCCTATTTTAGACTACAGTCATCCAGTAATTTTCCCAGAAAACAGTTTTGAAAAAATCATTGAAGTTTGAAAAACTGACAGATAAAATAGATCAGAGATCAGATCACAGATGAGGGATTGAGGATGCATAAAGTTGTAATAATCTGCTGCATCGTCTATGTTCCTTTTTTAAAAAAGGCTAGTTACCTAAAGATTGAGATAATTGGACTTGCTTGTTTTACAAAAACACATAGTCTGAAATAAGATTTGTATTTGGGGTAAATATGGATTTTAATCATGAACATTATTTCTTTATTGATCTGTACAGGGTCAATGACCGTGTTAAGTTTTATTGACTTTTCTTCCATCTGTTTCTTTTGCATTGAATAAATATCTTTTTTGTTTTCTTTTGTTCTTTCTTTGTATTTTCCAACTTTATTATGGAATTACATTTGTAAACAGTTTTCCTCTTTCATTTAGCTCCTCCTTATCTCAGTTGACACAGTTGGCAACAAATCCTTTTAGAGGTTTTCCCATTGTTTCTGGAAATCCCTTAATGACTGATTAAAAGCAAGTCTAATGTAAACATCCCTTTAGGAAACTTCAAATTGCTTCCATCTCTTCTTTTACTCCAGCATTTCACTGTATCATAAATGTAATGTTTTGAAGTTTTCATTTTGTTGTTTGCCTGTAATCTCCTGTAAGTTCCTAGTCAGGATTGGACCCTATCTTCAGTTAAAACAACCTTGTTCCACTCCCATACTTTCCCTTTTCCTCAGATATTAACCATATACAGTTACAATACAACTTTATGGTTTGTTCTTCTCCTCTGGGGAAATCCTTTTATTGAGGATTTGCACTAATGTAAAAATCAATAGAAAGATGTGACATCAGTAAACAGTCCATATACAGCTGTGACAACCGTGTTGTCAGTTTCTACAAGGTATTGACTGGTCAGTCCTGATCTGTTGCCCTACTAATTGGAATTTCCTGAAGGAATTTGTCATTACGATGTTTACATAGAGAGAGAAGACATTTTGTTTGTTGAGGTCAGTATTTTGTTTGTTTATTCTTAGTGTACATGATTATAGCTGAATGCTCTGCTTCTCGTCAAAGTAAATTTAATTGGGCTTAAATAATTGCATATCTAGTGTTAATGGATCAATTATATTCTAATAAGTAGAAGTGTTAGGGGTGTCTTTTTGACTAATATTTCTTTTTTTGTCTTCTTTAAAAATCCCCCATTTTTCTGTGAGCTTTCGTCAAATAAAAAAATCATGACTAAACAACAAGTTAGTGCTAAATGCCACTATGGATTTGTTTTGAGTGTGTGGTTTTTTTTTATTGTAGAAGTTAAAATGTGAAACTGGACTTGTTGCAAGTTAGGTTATCAAACTATGACAGTAATTCTTAACTGCTTTGGTGTTCTTGGTGTGTAGAATGTAGAAATATTAACTGTTCAATGTTCAGGCAGTATCTTAGAAGGTCACATTGTATATTTAGATAAAAACTTCAGTACAGAACTAAAGATACTGGACTGGAAGTCATGCATATAGTACAGTGAAAACACCCATTCTTTGCATCTTGGACACAAATTTATTTGATAATGTAGCTTAAAAAAATCTGGCTCTTTTCACAATAAGTTCACTGACTCCAAAACAAAGAAACAAAAAGCCCAGAAACAACTTGTTCCTGTAATCAATATGTATTTAGGGACATTGTAATGTATCTCTTATCAGGAACTTTGGTGTATTGGAGTGTGATTATTTGGACTGGAAAATATAACTAGTGTCGGTATAGATACCATCTTATCATTTGACAGGCTGTTGCATAATTTCCTGGAAATACATGGAATTGGTCTTCAGAATTTGTCATTTCAAGTTAGAAAATGAATTTTCTTTGTTTTGTGAAGTGGAAATTTTTGTATTTTATTTAATTTAAGTGATTTTGTTGTTTTGATATAAATTGGTTTTGAGTGTTTGTGGAAAAGAATTGAAGGGTCTGATAAGATCTGTCACAAAAGCTGGCTGAGACCACAAATGACGAGATATTATATGGGACTTACATTTTGTTTGTTATTCCTATCTGTGAACTGTTAGTTAGTGTAAATTTGCCTTTGATGTGTGTTTTGATTTTTAACTGATTTCTTAGTCCAAAATACTATTTTTATATCCCTAATAAAATCGATTGGATGTGGTCTGTCAAATAAAGATCTGTGGTAGAGATTAAAGCATGGTAATATTTACATTGTTGAAACTGCTTTGAGTCAATAAAAAACATGCCTAATTAATATGTCAATATATGTTTATCTGATCAAGTCAAAGATCAATTCTACAGGATTCTAGTATTTATTCTTCTGGTTCCCTGATTAAACATCTGCCACCTGTCACCATTTACTCTAATATTGGTGCTGATTTATGCTGGAATCAGATCAGTATAGGATACATTTTTCTTGGTCTATGGTTTTACCATTGACTTTCATCTGCCACCTGTCAAGAAGCCTATGATAAATGACCTATGACCTATAATATAAACACTATTGCTGAGGTCAGAGCTCTGCAAGTAACCAGGACTCTGTCTCATAGATGACATTGCTTTCAGTATTAACTAGTATTTCGTTATTACTTACCCGCCCTCCTGTAGGAGGCGGGTAAGTAATGTATTCACTTTGGCAAAATTTTGTCCGTCACAGATTTTGTGTGAAACCGTTTTTATCCGAAAACTACACAATATTAAGAGCTCAAACTTTCAGGGATTATCGGACTCATTTAGTACAATAGACGAACGGCGCTCTTTTTTTGATTAATTAAATTATTAATGAGATATTCACTAATTAAGGTTTCTTTGTTCAATGCTGTGTGCACTGTTCTATAAATAACCAACGTTGTCGATCGATAACACAGGTTATATTTAAATATATCACGTGGTTGTGCATTTGTGTGAAAAAAGTCACATGACATAATTTAGAAAACATAGTCACGTGGAATAATTTTAAAAGATAGTGAAAAGGTGTAGATTATAAATTATCGATGGTATTACTTTTAAAAAATTAATAAATCTCCACTATTTTTATTATTTAAATTATTAGTGAGATATTCCCTAATTAATGTTCTTTGTTCACTGCTGTGCACACTGTTCTATAAATAGCCTACACAGCTACAGCTGCAGTGAGATAGATACAGTGGATTTAAATATACCCACGTGGTTTTGAATGCCAATTCATTATATTGAGGAAAAGGGGGGGGGGGCTATTTAATAAAAAATATCTCAGATTTTATCTATCTATTTCACGTTTGTTTAATTTTTTTAAATCTAATTATTATTCTTATTGTTGCATGGTGTAGAATGGTAACGGACTTATCGAGTTTTTTTCTGTTTAACGGACTAACGGGTTACTAACGGGTTAAGCAAATGATTATTGTTCAATTTTAATTGCTAGAGCTTTGTTGAATGTATTTTTAACTCAAAACTGGACGACATCTCTAAACATAAAAAATTATTGTTTATATCAATTTGACGATTAATGATAGAAATTCATATTTGCTTTTCGATTTTTCTATTTGTTTTTTACTTTGTGAAATAACCAAGAGGTACATCGACGTAACATTTTCTAGGAGTTATCATAGATCAATTAAGTATTTCGTGAGTATGGTTTTTAATAAAACTTGCCTCTTCTTGTTATCATTTGAACTCATTTTTCTGAGTTACTTCATGTTTATTGGCACGAACAGTCATTTGCTTAACCCGATTAGTCCGTTAAACAGAAAAAAACGCGATAAGTCCGTTAAATTACCATTCTACACCGTGTGTTGATAGTTTCCGTGCCGAATCAGGATTGTAACAATGTCGGGTGTACTTTTCAACAAATTAATTTAGTGTCATTGGGAATAAATGGCAAACTGAATGGTGAAAATTTTCAGTCGGAAATAATAACAAGATGTTGAAGTCTTTTGCTGCAAGTGGCAAAATATTGACAGATTGAAAAAACAATAAAAAGCGCTTGAATCGTGCGTGTACACCCATCACCTTGACTGTGCATTGGGTACTATATTGTTCAACATTTGTGCTCAAAAACAAATTGGGCAGGCGGGTAAGTCGTATTCGTGTGAATACATTCCTCTAGTTTAAAATCTGTTCGAAGTAGATACAGTTAGCAAAGTTTATGCAGTGAAAGGTTAGTATAAAAATTTGACTCGTTTTGTTAGAAATGTAATGATTCTGCTGAAAAAATTACTTATTTTATTTAGAGCAGGTAAACTTTTACCTGAATTTTCTGTGTATTGTATTTACCAGTTCCTGTGTTGTTACAAAAAGGGTACTAACATATTGGACTTTCTGTGTATATACTCCCCCAGATTGATAAGATGATATTTTAAGCAAGAAAGTGGGTATTGTACACAAATGGATCTTCATACATTATAGACAATTTTAGGTTTATGGATCAATCAAACCTGTATTCTTTTTTCTGAAAAAAAACATTTTACCAGTTTACAGGCTTCTCCAATCCTCAAGATTTAAGGGGTTGCATGGATGCATGTTGTTTAGCTCTTGTTGGAAGGTTCTCCAAATATTTATATTTGTACAGGATCTTGTTTGCTGTATCAATGTGACATGCATATTTTCACACATGCACACTTTATTTTCAAAGAAGTAATTGCAAGCCAAAGAAAATAAAATCTTTATTGAAACAGAAAATGCATCTCCTGGGTGTTTTATTTTGACAGAAAATAATCAATTAGCTGTTCTTAGAGATCATCTATGTAATGATTGATGTCTCAGCATGATATAAAGCTTTGTAGTGATGCTGATTATTTAGTGGTCATTTGAGAGTTTTATTTTTGATTGAAGATGAGATGGGAATTTGATGAGGTATAATTTCCTACAGGGAGAAATCAAAGAGGCACCTGTTGATGAAGTAGATTTACCAGATTTAGCTGAAGTGGTTCAAACTTAAAACTGTCAATTTTGATCCTGAGTAGGTAAAACCCAGTTCTGTCCATTTCTTTGTTTTTGTAGATTCTGCCTGTTCAACTGTCAGTTCAATAATCTCCTCTTGCCCCTCATTTTTTATAAGCAAGACTTGCTTCATTACTATAAATTGAACACTATTATGTTTTCTCCCTCACTATGTGAAAGGTTACTACATGTACTTGTAATAGGAGGCCTAGGTTAAGTGTGGGTCCTATGGCTTCTGCCTCCATTTATCCTGAATGGCATGATGTACATGAAGTTGAAAAATTGTTGTAATGGCATATAACATTAAATAATTAAATATGGAAATTTTCCCATTTGGTAGGTGTGGTGCAGTAATGAGGTAGACATTTACTGAATTTTATGTAAATATTTCTGTATTCATGGATTAATTGCTTTTGATTTATAGAAGCCATGTGCATTAACAAATTTCAGATAAAAATTATTGGTAGAACCAGATTGTCTGACCAAAAAAAAATATTAAGAGTTCTAAATTTTTTGTGCAATTTCTTTTGCTTGAACAAATAATGCTTAATTGACATGTAGCAGAGTTATCTCCCCTGTGTTTCATCTTATTGTACAAATAAGGGATATAAGTAAATCTATGTGATTGCTGATGGTATATTGTATGCCCTGGTAGGATGGCCCACTTGAAGATCATTAATTTTTTTTTAACAAACTATCCCTAAATCCACCTCCCATATAACAGGTAGCCAAATTGTCAGTCTTGCTTACAGTCTAATCAATCAGAAACCAGAAGGGAGTAAGATGTATTGATTGTCTTTATTTCTATTTATAGAATGTATTCATCATTTTACTGTCACCCTTTTTAAAGAAAGAAGTACTTCAAAATATGTTTCTTGTAAATCATTAAAGTAGTAAAAATAAACCCATGAAAGAATGTCATAAGTAGCTTACTATTATAAAGGGTCATTTGAGTTAAATATTATAGTACAATTTGTCATGGCTTATTATAGTTATGAATGTAAAATGAAGCAAATTAAACTAATTGGATTAGAAAATAATAAATAGCTGCATTCACCACTCGAAAGAGAATGTGTGGTTTTGAATGTTTCCAATTATTTTAAATTTCTGTCTGTTACTAGGATCAGATCTGTGATGGTTTCCAGATGGCATCAATTTTTAAGAAAAAGGAGGGAAAATCCATTTATTAATAGACAAAGTTTTCATTCAATTTGAGTGAATTAAACTTAGGATTTTATACATTCCTTTGTTAAGGGTAAGACATTTTCTGACTATTTTACAATTTAATACTGAATACACTTGTATTTAAACACAATACTGTAGAATTTGAAGCCATATTTGAAATTAACTTACATTTAATTCATGTTTAAATTGTCTTACACCATCCATGTTCAATCACAAACCAATAAATCTCAGGGTCAAAAGGCAGTTGAAAATAATTCAATGCAGTCCAACATGTATACAATAAATTTTGAACTTGTAAGCAAGTAGGATATTTTAAAACCAATGACAGTTCAGACTTAAAGACTACTTGTAGCTATCTGCTTCATACTTACATGTATAATTTGTTAATGACTAAATTTCTACTTTAGAATGAATTATGTTTGTTAAAAATATTTAAAAAATGCACCTTTCGTTGGAACTTCTACAGTACTAGTAATGGAAGCAGGGGGGTTTGGCATGTCATAAAACTGGGTTTTACCCACCCTTTCTTTTGAAATGCCTGTACCAAGTCAGGACCATTGTTATAGTTACTATATTTCTTGTTGTTGGTTCTGGAGTTTGATGGTTCTTGGACTTTGATTTATGGATTGTCTCTTTTGACAGTTTCCTTGGTGTTCTGTATCTTGTTATTACCACCATTTCTGTTGACATAAGTTGTTTTTAAAACTAAATAATGTTCTTTTTTCAAGTGTTTACTTTTTTGAACCATTTTTATAAATGAAAATAATGCTTCTGTACTGTTTAAAAACAACCAACCAATGAATAATGTGCACATGACATACATATTTTCTGATTACAGGAAAAATTTGCTCATTATACCCCCGCAAACTAGTTTGGGGGGGTATATAGGAATGACCCTGTCTGTCTGTCTGTCTGTCAGTCTGGCCGTCCGTCCGTCTGTCCACATCCCTTGTAAGCGCTTCTCCTCCGAAACCACTTGACAGATTTTGATGAAACTTTACATGAAGGAAGTACATCATATGTAGATGTGCATGAAGAATTTCCGTCGCTGTCGGATATTATTCATGGGAGATAATTGGACTTGAAGCGAAGCGGGGGTATTCCATTGTGAGCGTGCTCACAGTTCACACTTTTTGATTTCAATATGATATTAATGTAAATTTTCCTTAAATTGAGCTTATACAAGAACATTAGGTAAAATTTTATTATTTTTCTTCAGTTTCCTTTTGTGACAAAAATTAATTATGTTTCAGGTACCCAAAAACATATTGATTGTATTAGCTCATTTTAGATAAATAGCTCTGAATTGCCACATAAAATTCACATGAAAAAAAAATGCCTATGCAGTACTTTGTGGCATCTTTGCACCTACAGGTTGGGTGTCTTCGATGTGGCATCTCTTAACACTTAAGGGTTAGGCGTGGACAAAAAGAGAAATTGGACAAAAGTATGTATATCCACTGTAATAAATATAGAATATTTCCCAAGTTAATTTATGTTAGAATGTCATCATGGTTGCTTGTAGGTCAGTGGACCGTGATTGGTTGTTATGTTGGCCAGGGAGATAATTATTTATAGATGAAAGGGTTAAGAAAATATGATAGATAGAGCCCAATTTTCTCCACAGATAAGTCATAACAATGCCTAAAAGGATAAAATAATAGGTTGTTTCTTGCCAGATTTTTTTCTCTTTGTTTGAGGAGATAAGCTGTGGAGTTTTTTTTATCAGATGTTGTATAATACAACATAAAGTCATTCTGTTGATAAAGCATGCTTTGAAGGGAAGAAAAGGAATTATAGAGGAACAGAAGATCAACATGCTGTAGACATTTGTGATGTATCATTGAGAGAAGAGATAATTTTGTTAATGCTGGAAATAATTGATACTGCATAACTCGTGTGTACCTTATCAGCAATCCTTGTGAACTTGTGTATATTGTATTTGGGACGCATTCCCATCTTTGTTTAAGACTATTATCTCTTTGCATATTTTTATTGTTCACAAAAATTTATTCAGCGTTTTCTTGAAGGATACATGTGCAGTTTTCAGCATCAATTTTTTTCTGTTGATCTTTTTGTTGAGACTTTGTTAGATGAAGATTTTAGAATAATCACCAAAAAATGAATGGAGTGTAACTCTTTGATGAAAAAACTGATCAAAGAAAATTTCTAATGACCGAAAAGATGTTTTTAGTTGTGGCACTGTTTTTCTAGACTTGTGCTGAATGCTTTCAAAAATATTATCAGAGAAAGGAAAGATTTGGTTAATAAAAAACAGATTTATGGTGTTCCTGTATATGATTTATTTTACATTGGACTGTATAGGAAAGCATCCTCCCAGTGTTTAACGAATTTATTTATCAATGTCTGTGTGATAACATCCACATTGAAGTATCTTCATTAGGCTTGTGGAAGCATCTTTCTTTGTAAAAATTTGATTTATCAAAATTCGACAGATAAGATACTGCAGAATTGGTTTACCAATGAGGAAAATTGTTTTGGTATATTTCTCTTGTTCAGCTTTAAATTACTGTGAAGTTGATAAGCTTTATAAAAAACAACAGGTTTCCACCGTAGCTATATTCTTTCAAAGATACACATTTTGATGATTAAAAATTTTGAGGTGATTTGAATCTGAAATGTAAAAATTTTAAATTGTTGGAATTTAAGGTAACATGTTGGAAATAATTCAATTGGAAACATATTATTGGATGTATAATTTCAATTATTGATGAACATTTAAAAATGTCAGTGTCTGAAATGGACGATGAGGAATACCTTTCCAGATTTTACAGGTAGGGTATATAGTTTTAAAAGAAAGGTTAAAACCAGAAATTTTCAAAGAAGATACTTGGTTAAAATAAAGTTCTGTCATTTTCTGAGAGCTTTTTTGCTAATAGGATTGGAAAGAATGAAAGTTGGTTTGTTTATGGTATGGGTTGCTTTAATTTCTTGGTGTAATAAAAGCCAAATATTAGCAGAAATATCTAAAGAACTTCAACTCTTTTTTCAGTAAAATACCCACTTGTGTTATGCAGTTGACCCTATTTTACAGTGTACATTCATTCAGATCTGATTATAATATTTTTGTGATTTTATCAGTTGTTTTAAATCTCAGATTGCTAATGGAATTAGAATTCCATTTTGAAAAAGGAAGAAGATAAAAATAGATGCTGTCAGATTTATCAGTCTGCATTCTTCTCTGACTTTATGCATGTTTGATTGGACATGTTGCCAACACAAATAATAAAAGGGAGATCATATAAAGATATTGATCAGAGTTTGACAGTTCTGAAATGGACACTGCTGAAATGTGATCAGATTAAAAAATTGTATCTACTTAATAGGTCAGCTGTTGATTATTGATCAAATGTTTTTAATTATATATAAACAAATGTGGATCTTGCTGAGTAGATCTCTACAGTATTGACCTGTTTATGTTTGGTCAGGATGACCATTGAAAATTATTGTGTATTCCATTAAAGCACTGAACCATGGTGCTATTTTGAATTAATAGCAGGTTACATATGTTATTTAAGTTCAGGTAAACCAAAATAACTAACCTCACAATTATTGATCACAGTGGCAAATTAACTAAAAGAAAACATCAGTAAAGACAACAATAAAGAGCTGGATTGGAACAGTCCTACAAATATTTATGTGGTGAGGTTTGAACTAGTGTTCACATTAAATGTTTCTGACTTCTGTTGAGCTATCTTAACTGTTTTAAAAATACAAAATGCTTGCAAAAAATTTGAATTGCCACATTTACAATTGTGTAGTCGCCAAAGTACTGAACAGATTCCAAGCTTTAATTTGTACACTTAATTGAAATAATTAGAGAATTCTAATGAGATGTGCAGACAAATTAGTAAGCTATTGCAAAAAGATCTATACAGAAAACACGAGGTTTGTCTAGATATTACATCATAAAGACTCTAATTATCACCAACCCACACAAGATGCCAACTCACTAATTCCAAAGCCAGATGTGCTTCAGGTGGAGAATCTTTATGCCCTGAATACCTGAATGTGGCCCAACAAAACCCTTTTATCAAAAGGCTGTTTCCAAACAGAGATGAAGGAAAATTGGCGAAAATCTTAATGTGGCCATACAATCCTATCTTGCCAAATCGGCAGATTCCAAAGCCAGATGGAGAATATTGGTAAGAATAGCTGTCACCCTACTCAACCCTCACCCAAAGGATAATTCCAAACAGAGGTGAACTTGCATGATTTGAATATGTAAATGTGGCTTTAATAAACCTGAAACCAAAGAGATCATTCCAAATGAAAATAATTTTCAAAGTTACTAAATGTGACCCCTAAATTAATCTCACCAAACCTGCCTTTTCCAAAGACCTGATGTGGAATATTTGCCAGGAAATTTCCCAATACCATACTTTAACTGTATCAGGTAATTCTATTTTTTGTCAGAATATCAGTACACTGCACCATCCTGTCAACAAGTTCCATGATAGATATTTACAAGGTGTTAAAAAGTCTAATCTGCAGGTGGGACTAAGTCTCCTAAAGCCTGGTTACAGACTGCCCAACATTCACTTCAGAAACTTGCTATTGATCAATTGTTAATATATTCTTAACCAAAGTTATGTGTGTTATCCATGTTAGATTTTTTTCCTTGCTGGTACCAGTAGTTTGTTTGAGATTATAAAGGAGTTTCAACAACTTTTATGGAGAGGGAGTCGGGATATTCGGTGTAATCACAACCTTCAGCAGAAAAACCTGTAATCATTGTCATTAGAGATTTAGGTTGGCCATCCTGCTGCTTTGTAGTTTTAGAAATTATATACGACCTCAATTTTTTTCAAACCTCTAAAATATACGGTCACCCCTAGTCATGTAGTTGAGCCCAAAACATGTTTATTTTATCTCTCGTATTACATGAAACCTAATTAACTGAACAAAAATTCAAAAATAACACAATCAGTAGAAAATAGTTTGTCTTCTGGAGGTCAAAATCAAATTAGAAAACTTCATGTAATGTTTACATTACATGAAACTCAATCCCTCGCTACTAATCATCTTTCTTTGTGAAATTAACATTTGACACCTGGTATTTAAACATCCAACATTGACATTAAATATTTGTTTTATTATGTCCATTTTGTTTAATGAAGCAGGTGTCCATTTCAAAACATACATTTGATTGGCTTTCAAGAATGATACACATGACTTGATTGGTCATTTTCTGTGTCATCGGCTGGTCAATAATGATTAAATCTGGAACACAAGAATGTTTATGTCTGATCTTTAATAAGCTTGTATCAAAATTCCATGGATCAATGAAAATGCTGTTGTGGAATTTTTCTGTAGATATTGGATTTTCTTCTTAATTGCATCTAAAAATATGGTTCAGAGATCACACAACATTGTTTGTTAATCATCACTGCATGAAATATAGGAATCATATAGAGTAAGTGTTTCATCCTTTTTAAGACTTATGGGTTTGTCATTTAAAAAATTTGATATTCAGTCAGTGCTATGTGGCGACCATTGTTAATGATTATATTGCAGAAATCTTGGCTTTGGTTGAGTCGTTGATGTGTCTTAAGTCTGAGCAATTGAGCAATTTTTTTTACATTTTCTAAATATTTTCTTAGTCACAGCAGCATTCATCCTCACCTTTGTGGTAAGTGATAAAATTAGCAGTTACTTGTCCAGGTTTGACTGCATTATGGACCTCCTGCATCAGCTTAAGCTAAAAATGTGACATTGAATCTCATTTGCATTAATGATTGAAAATATTTTAGTTTATAGCATCATAAGTTGAGAAAAAGCAAGAATCTCATAGTTGTGAAAACCAATTTTTCTGTTTTTGTAAATATTTTAATTAACATGTATTGTAATTACCTATGTCAACAAACCTTTGGGATTGCCGGTCTTCCTACATTGTCCTACTGAAGATTGGGGGTTTTCTCTTCGTACTCTGACTTCTTTCCCCAATAAAAACTGGATTAGATATAGCTGAAAAATTGCTGAAAGTGGAATTAAACAACATTCAAGCAAACAAGCAAGCAAACAAAATTTTGGTTTTCCAACCCATAGCAGTGGCATTCCTTAGATTGTACATTATATATATCACCATTTTCAGAAATCAAGCAACTTAATATGTTGATAAAAAAAATTATGAAACTGGGAAAATATGGTGTTTGATATGGAAGGAATAGATGATTTATGCCATGATTTTATATTGTAACATAGAAACAGATAGAAAATGTGTTCCTATGTGTCATGTAAACATAAACATAAGATTAAATTCTATACAATAAACAAATTATGGACCTCTCAGTCCTTGACCACAACAGTAATAAGATTTATTGACCAGTATAATTGTTGACCGAGTGGTCTAAAGCTCACACTAATCCTCTTAAGTATTTATACACAGTTTATACAATTTGGGCATTGTCTCCTGATATTTAAACTTAACAGCAGGGCAATTGGTTATATCAGCTAACTAGGCTCCGGTCATCTCCTATGTCTCTGGTCATTGTTAGTGAAATGTTTTGGTCTTTGTGGACAGTGTTTGTTCCTCTTAAGGTGGAAATTGGAAGTAAACAGTGTAATCTATGGCAAGCTTCTCTAGATTACCATAAAGATAGAAACTATCAGTGTTTTGACAGCTTTAGGACTTTTAACTGAGATAAAACAATTATTTCACTTGAATAGATTTACAGGTATCTCGCAGGTATGAAGTAGATCAATGTTTTAGATACTTTGTCTATTACTGTATTACATCATCATTATGTACCATAAATATTTTTACGGACCAACTGGAATTTTTGTTCGGACAAATTTTCCCCCCTCTCCAAGTCAATACATGAATATTTTTTCAAAATTCATGAAGGGTATATGAAGAAAAAGGAAGATACTGTATCAGAACAAATTCTAAGATCAGACTGGAGATGGGTTTTTTTTTAAACAAATTCCAGCTCCAGCCCCTGTCACCACCAGACAAGACAATGAGTGGTCCATAGTTTTTTTGCAAAACAAAATCATCACCTATTGAAATAAAACAAGTAGATAATTACTTTGAATCCTTGAACCTATGATGATGACAAAATTAGATTTAGACCAATGAATAAATACAGGGAAATATATGAACAACAGGGTTGTTTTCATTACGTTTTTTTTACGTGGTCGTAGGATGAAAAATGATTATACACTTTAGGTACAGGACATGATGGTTTTTAGATGTGATATTAAATTGTACCCTATGGACATAATCTTGTAGATCTGACTATAGACTGCATCTTTTTGTCTCTTTTAGATTAATGTCTGGTTAATAAATTCATATTCCGAGGGAAAATCTGGCTAGATTTATTAGAATTATTCAGTTTTTTATTCTTTATAAGGACTCTGCATGCATGGGATTTTGCCAAAAAGTTGTTTTATATATAAATGATGACAGTTGGTAGTTTTTAATCATGTTGTAGATATAAGGCTGGTTGTAAGAAATATTTACTTTAGTATTAAGAGACAACAAAGAAATTGTTGATACTGATAGGATGTTTCTTCTTTATGAAATGTTGGTAAAACAGTTGTATAGGTAAGGATCTTTTCTTGTGTAATGTTTCATGATATTTGAGGTATTCAATCCATATTTTGTGTCCTACAAGTTACAGTAATAATAAAGAAATGTGTATGTCCCACCAAACTACATTTGGGGACATACAGCCTTTCAGTCTGTTTGTCCATTTGTCTGTCCCACCAAACTACATTTGGGGGACATACAGCCTTTCAGTCTGTTTGTCCATTTGTCTGTCCCACCAAACTACATTTAGGGGACATACAGCCTTTCAGTCTGTTTGTCCATTTGTCTGTCCCACCAAACTACATTTGGGGGACATACAGCCTTTCAGTCTGTTTGTCCACCTCAGGTTTACCTTTGAGTTGAAGCTTTCTTTTAATGAAGATATGTTCACATCTTCCGAAAACGTGGTACATGATGAGATCTCTTCACTGGCAATATTCTGTACGGCTGTGCCAATTATTTCATGCTTAATTGAACTTTGAGAAATGGGGTTATTTACTAATATGTACCAAGCTGGACATAAGTGTCACCGAGAAACATCTTGTTATGTATTCATTCATATGTAAGTAGTGTCTGTATATTAGTGGTACAAGAGATTGAATAAATTTCAAAATAGTATTTTACAGCTCAAAAATGTTAAAATTTCTAAATGGTCACATATAATTTATACCTCAACAGATCCTTGACAAAAAAGAAGCTACTGATTAAAGAAGGAATGATACTCTGCACAATCTGTTCAAGCTTACATCTTCTGGCACTGAAAATTTAAAAACAGCAGAAACAACATAACATTTATTCATCCATACAATATTAATTATTTAAAGAAGCTTTAATTGGAATACAAAAGTCTTCAAAGGGTACCAATACAATCAATTTCTTGAAATAAAAAGGTAAATCTATAACTCTTTTAAAAAAAAGATTTTCAAAAAGTTATCACAATTTTGAAATTAATATTCAAAATTATGTTTAAATAATGATGAGAACAATGTTGAAGATGTCAAGTTTTGAATAAATTTTGCCAAATAAATTATTTTGTATGATAAATATGTACAGGCACAAGACATGTGATGATGATATAAAGAAAACAAGTTGATTTAAATTTACCTTTATTTTGGTTCTATTTATTTATATTTTTATTGTAAAGGATAAAGTTTACAACAAGATTCTTGGATTCTGTGTATTCAAAATTTAATTGTAACTTTGACTTTAAAGATGGATTTCAAATGTTCCAAAACAAAATATCCAAATTTAGCAACTGAAGTAATTTAATGTGATGCTATATTTAGACCACAAAAGAAATCCTCACAAGAAAGGAAAAATTTAAAGACAAATTTAGAAACTGAACTAATTGTCAGCATTGGTAGACATACACAGACTTCTACCCTCAGGCCGTACATAAGTAGGATTAAGAAGCCTTTTTACTTGTATGTGATTTTGATAAGAACGTTGACTTAAGGGTATATCACACTGCACTTAATATTATGAAATAATTGCAAATCACCTTGTAACGATCTCACCTGATCAAACAGGTGAAATATTGGTATTAAATTTTGACTGCTCACCTAATTTCATCAAAAATTGGATATTTATTTCAAATATTTGTGTACCTATTTGTGACAATCTCAAAGTCTTGATTTTATATTTGACTTTGAGTTAAAAAAGACCAATGCACTTGATTATAAAAGACTGAAAGTTATCGTGACTTGTAAAAACCTGGACAGGTAACATGGATATGACAGGTAAACTGTTATAGTAGTCTTGTGTTGATCGTTGACTCAGTTTGGCTGTGTTTTTGACAGTTCAGACCACATTTCATGAAACAGTTGTCACTATTATATATTGGTGTCCATGAGAAAATGTGTGAAAAATTGATTACTATACAATAGTGTGGATTAATTCATTAAAGTATTTTGTTCGAGTGAAGACAGTGGAGAAGTATTTAAGTTATCTTGTGCATATTTGGATTAAGGACTGAATTGTTAACCTGGAATTTTTATGGATAAAGACCTTTTGCATTTTATATTTTTCTTTTGTGGTGATCAGTAGCCATTCAGTCGTCAACATAAAATTAAGCGCAGGAAATCAATTATTTTCATTTACTAGCATGGACATAGTGTCTACAAATTTGAATATTGTAATCACATTTTCAATTCAAGTAGTTTCAAATAGACAAAATGGTTGATTGTTACAATTATAAATTTGTAAATTTTGGTACACATACATGTAAAAATGGCACTTCATGCTGATTTGGAAAAATATGTGGACATTTTGGAGCCATTTTGTAGCTCTTTTAGTAAACATTAAAAGACTTAACAGAAAATCAATCACCACATTGAAGTTTTCATCAATTTAAAAGATGGAAGTGCAATCCACTACAAGGACAAGTGAGGACTGAGACATTACATAATTTTTTAACCTAGTAAAATACTTGAGAGCACTTTGTGTAGCTGAATTTTTGAAGAGCAATATTTTGTTGTTTATATTGTGACTGATTGAACTCGTTGTTTATTGGTCATAGGATATATTTGTATACATTTAATTGTTTGTCCTGCTAGAGGATGATTCTAACGGATATTTCACCAGTGTCTAAAGTTTTGTAAGTATCAGATACTATGTTTTAAATTGCTTTAAACAAGGGTGGGGCTTAAGGCAATAAAGAAGTTACAGTACTATAAAGTTCATGAATTAAAGTGCAAATTATGCATTAAATTAGGTTGCCAACAAAGTATTTCTGTTTTAACATGTAATTAATTCAGTTAATTAATAAACTGATTACTATAATTAATAACACATTTTAAACAATTATATGTAAAAAAAATATCATGTTAATTAATCTGGTATAAATAGATTGCTTATTTAGTTAAATGCATATTTTATATCAAGTTAACATACAATGTGCTGTGTTCACTGGCTCTTTTATACTGCCAGTCTAGTCTATAATGGATGTTCTCATCACAAATAATTTCTAGTATACTTTTTCAAAGTATACCTGTTTTATATCATTTCTCACCCACATGTATTGCCATCCAAATAAGCCTGGTCCTAAAGGTGACATGGGTGAACTTCAGTACTTATCTTGATAGTCTTTTGTAATAAAATTCCACTAATTTATAACCCTAGTAATGAAAGAACTATTTTGGAGTACTTATTGGTTCAGCAGATACCTTAACTTTGCAATACAAAAAATTGATTCCTGGTTGACACTGTTGTGACATTTCACATATGAACTTGACATCTGGCTCCATTTGTTCAATTGATACTTCAGCTATCCAATAACATGCACTAAATGACAACAGAATGCCAGCCACAATTTGATGACAAGGCTAATTAACTGGCAAGGTACACCTTTATTATTTCTAAATTGTTTCTTTTGACTCTGGATTTTTTCCTATTGAACTAGGCCATCAGATAGATAAAGATCGCCATTAGTCAGGAGGGCAGAGAATCAGTTGAAATGTTTATTGTTGTAAATTTGAAAAGGACTAAGCAATTATTTCCCCATTAAATTTTTAACCTCCAGGAACTCTAGTCCATTGTTACAGTAAACTGCAGTCAAATAAACTGACAGATCCGTTGATATGTCTATTTTCTGGATGAATGTAGTGGATTTTGAAATATCCTTGAAAAAATGATTTCCTGGCAAAACGCATCAAATTTGTGTTAAGGAAGTATTTTAGATGTTGGACTTGTTTCCTGTATTACCAAAGGTACTGTGGTTTTATGTTATAAATTTGCAAAAAAAAGAGTTGAAGTGTGGCCAAGTATTTGATAGTGTGGCTAACTTGTAAAACATCACCCAAATGTAATTTGTATACATTCTTGAAAAAATGTCTAATTTGTTGGGGGGGGGGGGGGGATTTAAATGATTAAAAAAATCAGAATATTAAAATTCATTGTTGAATATGTTCCAATGAAAAAAATGAATGCGGGGTTGTGTGAACTTTTTGTCCAACATGATTAATATTAATTCTTTGGTTTGCAAAATACACCAGTATGGGTCAAGCAAACAGACCACATAATAAACATAACATTTAAGACCAAAACAAACATTGACATTACAGGACTACATCCAATTAAAAAAATAAGATATTGTTTGAAACATTGAGACCATGGAACATAAAACATCGGCCTTATTTTCACTGTTCGGAAAATTGCTTTATAAAAATAATGTCATCTATGAAGTGAAAGTAGAAGGTTGAAAATTACTGTTTAGTACAGTCTTTTTTATGTTAAAGGTAAAATTTACCCAAGCCAATTCACACCATAAGACTTTTCCATTTGTTCTGTAACACATGGGAATATATAACATGGCAGATGTAATGAACGGGGAATTTTAACATAATGTGGATTAATGATACAGATCTACAATGTACATAATCAGATCTACAATATACATAATCAATGTCTTCTAATTAACATCAACCAAACACTGATAAGATTCCTGTAAGGAAAGTAACCTCAAAATCCCTAAAGCTTTGACCCATTAATAATTATAGGGGATGAGAATGTACTGGTCCATCCATGGCTATTTTAAGGATTTTGCCCTTTTCAATGTTTAAATGTACCCTCAATATTAGCAAGTGCTTGTACAATGGACATTGATACAGTATTGATGTATTGACATTAACGTTTCAACATTTCCTTCCCTGATTAAGGAAATAAACTAATTCTAGACTATTATAAATTTATTATTATTTTGAGAGAGACCAGGATTGGAGCTAACACAACCACAAGATGACAGTCAGGCACTTAGTGTAAAGGAGTCTTATTTTTACTTGTTTTCTGAGTGATTTATAAAAATTTGTTGCAAATCTACTTTACAGGATAAAAATGTTTTAGTGATTGAATGTTTACCTAATTGGATTTAGAGATGGCCGGACTTGTTTTATGGACCTCTTTTTTTCAACTTTTAGGATTAGAATTAGTGAGCATATTAGGATACTGTCATTTTTCAGTAACATCAAGTTTAATTTCCTGTGGCAATTAATAATACACTGGTAGAAAACTGACGTGAAAGTGACAGTTTGCTTACAGGGACTACTTCAGTGAAGAAAACTCAGAAATTCATTTTCATTTTAAATGCTGATGTCTGTGCCAGGCTTGGATATATTCAAGTGGTTTGATGATAAGTGGTACATTGATGATTTAAATCAAGCAAGAAATCTGATAACATACACTTTTAAGAAATCGCCTAGGGTCAAATTGAAAGATTTCATTCATAATTTCAAATGAATTTAAACTTTTGAAAAATTACTGTCAAAATTGTAGATAATGGAAGACAGGAAATGAAAATTTATTATCATTATAATTCACCTGAGCACAATTGATTGATTTTCTGGCGGATTTTTCTCATCAAAGGCTACTGTGTCACCATTCTAATGTCTGTAGATTATATTTTGAAATTGATGCCATTTTGTAATGAAATTTAATCTTGGCACAGAAAGAAATAAATAAATTTAATAATATAGATCTGATTGACTTGTCAGAAGTTTGCTTTATGGTGGTTTTAATTTGTTCAAAAGGTCGTGATCATCTGACATAATTTTAAAAACCTCAAGGTAGAACATTGTTGGTTGACAAAAATATTCAACCCACAACCTTAAAATTTGAATTAAATATGTATTCAACAGGAAGTTGATATATTGATATTTTAGAGATGAACAATGCTTTATTGACTCATCTGATTAAGATTATGTTTATTGTTTGTTCATTTTAAAAGCTTTATCCACACAAGAAATAAGACAAGAGAATAAAAGAAGAGAAAATCTGTACAGCATTCTACAAATATTGACTCACCTGGACATGTGTTTACCTTACCTATCGAATTTGATTTTGACAAAACAGCTAATTATTATAATTTACTATAGTTTAAACTGATTCAGAAATATATGACCAATGTACAGGTGAAACAATGAGAATAAATTGACTCATAATCAACCAGTAATAGGGTACCAGATAATTATGAATCATTGTAGAAATGGGGAGGGAATTTTTCAGACCCTGTGTTAATTGATGTTTGATTCTCCATTGATCTGTTCTGACATGGAAAAGATATCAATTTGTTAGATTTATACAGATTACTGTAATATTATTTTATGTGCCTGTCTGGAGTTATTGGTTCCTTGATAATATTTGCGATTTGTGAATGAATGGAGGAATTGTCTAAAGACTACTGAATGACTTGTTCTACCTTTTTACTGTTATTTCTTGGAATGGACTGGTTTTTTTGGTCATTTCATACATGACTTCTTAGTTTTATTCATAATTTCTTTGGATTGACCAGTTTTTATCCATGTATTTGGATTTTATATTTTTGGCAAAGCAATATTTTTTTATTACTTGGAGCTGTATAGTTAATACATGATTATTACCATAAGTGTAGAAAATGAAATTTCTGGTAAAACATTTGTGGCGGTATATACATATAAAGTGGTTCAGATTTGTCAAACCAATGAGAAAAGGGAATTTAAATGTACCGCAAAATTTACATAAATCAAATTGTTTTCGATTGTGATAAAGATACAGGCTTGATTTCTTGAGATAAACTTGCAAATGATGGTAGAATTCAGCTCATGTTTATTAATGAATGTCCAATATGAAATACCTGACATGTAATACAGGGTAACAGTTTATATGTGACAGCAACATTAATTAACACCTGAACAGGTGATACCAAGTGTATTAAACAGTATTGGCAATCCTCAACATGACCATAAATTTTATTGTTCTTGAATGGAATACTTCACATTTTCCATTTTACTTTGAAATGTGATTTGTGTATTGTTGGATTGTTTGAAATGTGATAGACTTGACATTGTGTTATAGTTGAATAGTGCAAACCACCATCACAGAATATGATATTTTAAATATAATGTCCACTGTGTCTGAGAATTTTTTGTGTAAAAACTGACCACAGTTTATAATTTAATTTGGGATTACAGATTGTGACAAGAAAAACATTTAAAAAAAAGTTTTTTACCTAGTACTGCTATGGATATAAGTTGTTATGAGTGGTGATATTTATAATTGGTTCCATTATTGTGTTTGATACCGAAGTCAGACTGTAACATACTAATTGATAATACTTCATATTTATTGAATATTTTGAGAGCTTTACAATAAAATACACCAAAATGTTCCCAGGAATAAATCGATTATTAAGTCTGCCAGCAAGTATTCATGACAAAGTTGAAGATTGGTTTGACATTGTTACTTATCCTTTCAGGAACTTGATCAACTCGCGGATACGATCGTCTCGTTCCCATGAGTCTCTCCTGACTAACCACGTTAACATGCATGCCATCGATCTGACGGCTTCAGATCTGGACATAAAACCACTCCACTCCAGCATTCTTGGACAGGATCACTGTTTCCAGGTTTCTACAGCTAACGGAAGTAAATATATCACATGTCGAACCGCAGAGGAACGGGAGAAGTGGATTGGAAGGTGGGTGATAATATATTATCTGCAGAATGAGGAAAATTTTGAATTACTAAGAAATGAATGTTTTTATTGAAATTTCAAATGAGTGCATTTTATAGAAGGTTAATCTATATAATACAAGCTCCACGATTTACACATATTTATAAAGATTAGTTTTAATTTTATTTTTGACAACCTAAATTCTATATTAATGTGAATGAACGTTCTCTAGTTTGTATATGAATATAATATAGTGGTAATGCAATATGTTTAACATACAACAGAGCTTATATATGCCTAATGTCCATGCTTCAGAAAATCTGTTTTTATGCCGCCACGACGACATTAGGTTTTACTCAGACATGTCTGTCCGTCCGTACGTACGAATTTCTGTCAAGCTTTTCTCATAAAACCGTACATGAGAACAATTTGAAATTTGACAGGGTGGATAAGTATCACAAGTTGTACATCTTAATCGACTTTCAGACCTGTCGGACAACTACTTTCCGTTTGGGACTTCATTTAGCGGGGGCATCTGTGTCCCATGGACATATTCTTCGATTTTTATTTTTGGTTTTTTTTGCATTTACTACACTTATTGCTTCTTGAGTTGTCTAAGCCGATTACACAGAATTGAGGAGACGAATCAGGAATGAATTAACAAACTTAATTTGGAGATTTTGTCTACATTGAGTCACAGTATTCATTGTGACTGCAACTTCCCAAGCACCTTCTTTGACTACTACTGATCACTGGTGTTGTTAGTTGGAGCCCAGCTTCTGGATAGGTGTACTAGACCCCAACTTTAATTGACCATTATTAATAGTTTTATGTGCTGAAAGTACTCACTGCCAAAAAACAGGGTGCCACAGATAAGCTGAAAAATTGTAGGGTTTTGAACAAGACATATGTACATATATAAGCCCACAATCCATGAAAATCTAGTTGTGCTATGTATAGAAAAGTTGCTTAATTCACAGTAATAAAAATAAACTGCTCTACAGGCCTCATTTTTAAGTAAATAATGCATGTTGATTTCACATGCAATGGTCATTTTGACATTATTCCTACCAGACATTGTGCCGAAAAGCTGTAGAAGGTCAGATGTATGTAAATAGCAGTTTGCTATCAACAAATAAAAGTTTAATTTGTATCCAGTTTGCAGTTCATAACCTTGTAGATGTATGTCCTTCAGTTTTGTTGAGTTGGCGTATCATAAGACATTTACACCTTGTCATATTAACTTTTCCCTGCAGCCATTGCAAAACTATGAATAAATCACATTTATTATCATTATCATTGCTAAAATAAACAAAATGTGTTTGTTTTTTAATGACAAGAATCCTGAAACCACAAGGGTTTTGAGGCTTTTTGTTGTATTTGGTGACATTTGTCCTCCCCCACTAACACTAATCATATACACCTAAACAATAAGAAGTTTTAATAGGTTAATGGTTTTGTTTTGTTTTAATACACCCTTAGACTTTGTGGAACCTGCATATAGAATATTTATACTAAAAACACTTGATGCATCATCAAGGAAAAGATCTGTTATTGTGTAATTAATTGTTCTTGGTTTTTTTAATACATAAGTAAATTTTTGTCAAAAATAATTATTTTCTAAAATGAAATGGAACATTTATTTACTGAATTCATACCCAAAAAAATTTCCTTGAAATTTATAGCTTTCTTGTATAGAATAAGTCAAACATATCCGCCCTTAATTTTGCCTCATGGGAAAAGGTCTGGCATACATGTATCTTGCTATCTAAACAATGACCTCATGGTTCATGTCCAATTGACCTTATCAACAAAATCTAGATTAGATATATTAGTAACTTTGTTATGTAAGGCTGGGATTAAGCCTTATTAACTATCTGTCATACTGGACATTACAGTTACATCAGGGAACAACAATCATAAATTTGTTATTGCTATGTTTTATTTGATCCAGCTATCTTTATTGGTCAGATATTGCTTTTCAAGTTTCTGAATATGAATAATGATATGAATAAAAGTGAATCATTGTCTTTGTGTTACACTTTCTTGTATGGTTCCAAGTTTACTTAAAATAAGTAGTTCATAAACAAAAACTTGTAAGAAAGTAATAAAAATATTAGACTTATGTCCAAAGAAACAACCTAATATAATCCAATTTAATTATAATGGTAATTATTTATTTATTTATAAATAGTTTTATAGTAAGTGTAAACTCATAAACTTCCCTTTGGCCCTAAATAATGAGGAAGGTACATTTAATGCAAATATACATAGGACATACAATTCATAAAAATACAACTTGAAAATACAGAAGTCAAATGCTTAAAATGAAATTGTCTGTCAACTTTTACATAAAATATACAGCTGAGAAATATGAAATGTGATATATGCAAGATGTTTATTTTCATTTAAAATAAAATTAAAGGATTAAATTTTTTTAGAAGTATTAACATCTGGAATGATGTTGCATCATTTCTGTTTATCTTAAAGATTATTGTAAAATCATGCTAAGTGATGCTGGAATATTACATGCATTAAATTTTATATTTACAGCTTGAGAAAGGCAGTCCAGCCGAACCAAGAACATATAAGGAGAACAGACAACTCTCTCAAGTTGTGGATAAAAGAAGCTAAAAATGTGCCTTCTAAAAAGAAGTGAGTACCTTCTAAAGACTATTAATTTAACGCTGCAAGATTTACAGTACCTGTATTTCAGACAAAAGATCTGATTTATGTTTGGACATTATCATTCGTTGATGATGACCTTACACTGACAGATAGTGGTCCTGTGTCAACACATTTCACTAACAGATAGTGGTCCTGTGTCAACACATTGCACTAACAGATAGTGGTCCTGTGTCAACACATTGCACTAACAGATAGTGGTCCTGTGTCAACACATTGCACTAACAGATACTGGTCCTGTGTCAACACATTACACTAACAGATAGTGGTCCTGTGCCAACACATTAACTAACAGATAGTGGTCCTGTGTCAACACATTGCACTAACAGATAGTGTGGTCCTGTGTCAACACATTTAACTAACAGATAGTGGTCCTGTGTGAACACATTGCACTAACAGATAGTGGTCCTGTGTCAACACATTACACTTACAGATAGTGGTCCTGTGTCAACACATTGCACTTACAGATAGTGGTCCTGTGTCAACACATTACACTAACAGATAGTGGTCCTGTGTGAACACATTGCACTAACAGATAGTGTGGTCCTGTGTCAACACATTTAACTAACAGATAGTGGTCCTGTGTCAACACATTTCACTAACAGATAGTGGTCCTGTGCCAACACATTAACTAACAGATAGTGGTCCTGTGCCAACACATTAACTAACAGAAAGTGGTCCTGTGTGAACACATTGCACTAACAGATAGTGGTCCTGTGTCAACACATTGCACTAACAGATAGTGGTCCTGTGTCAACACATTACACTAACAGATAGTGGTCCTGTGTCAACACATTGCACTAACAGATAGTGGTCCTGTCTCAACACTTTTCACTAACAGATAGTGGTCCTGTGCCAACACATTACACTAACAGAAAGTGGTCCTGTGTCAACACATTGCACTAACAGATAGTGGTCCTGTGCCAACACATTAACTAACAGATAGTGGTCCTGTGCCAACACATTACACTAACAGATAGTGGTCCTGTGCCAACACATTAACTAACAGATAGTGGTCCTGTGTCAACACATTACACTAACAGATAGTGGTCCTGTGTCAACACATTGCACTAACAGATAGTGGTCCTGTGCCAACACATCTCACTAACAGATATTTGTCCTGTGCCAACACATTACACTAACAGAAAGTGGTCCTGTGTCAACACATTGCACTAACAGATAGTGGTCCTGTGTCAACACATTTCACTAACAGATATTTGTCCTGTGCCAACACATTTAACTAACAGATAGTGGTCCTGTGTCAACACATTACACTAACAGATAGTGGTCCTGTGTCAACACATTACACTAACAGATAGTGGTCCTGTGTCAGCACATTGCACTAACAGATAGTGGTCCTGTGTCAACACATTGCACTAACAGATAGTGGTCCTGTGCCAACACATTACACTAACAGATAGTGGTCCTGTGCCAACACATTTCACTAACAGATAGTGGTCCTGTGTCAACACATTTCACTAACAGATATTTGTCCTGTGCCAACACATTTCACTAACAGATAGTGGTCCTGTGTCAACACTTTTCACTAAGAGATAGTGGTCCTGTGTCAACACATTTCACTAACAGATAGTGGTCCTGTGTCAACAAATTTCAAGTACAGTGTTATAAATTGTTAATTGGAACCCAACTATTTTTGCAACTATGCACTAAAGTAAACTTAACTAAACCCCTTTGTGATAAAACCCAGTTATATTCCTGCCATCATCCAACCTGAAGAAAATTTGCCATGATATAGTTTTAAAATGATTGGAATTGGCATTAAATACATACATACAAACAAACATGCTAATCATTGGGGATTTTACAGGAGGCTGGACTTCGGCTACTTAATAAAACTGATACCTGCAGTATATCCCACAAAGTGATATTTTAAATATTGACAAAAGTGTTTATTTCTAAAGTGCCAGGAACCCTTGATCAAGGTAGATTAAATAGGTAAAAAGGTAAAATAATTGCTGAAGGCAGATTAAATGTTCTAAAAAGTGCAGATTTGATGGCTTAAGATGTACTGGTAAACTTGTAACCTCAAGTGTCTGAATAAGATATGTCAGAAAGTACATCTTTGCAAACCTGAATTACTCAAGAAAAAAAGTGTTACATTCCAAGCACTTCATGGCCTAAAGCTAGAGATATACTTAAATATTTCAAGTATCTAAGATTAAACAGAATAAAAGTGCAATGTTAAAAGGTTAAAAGATTTTTACTAAAATAGGAATGGGCCTAGGACAATATTGCCCCCCCCCCCACTTATAGCTGCCCCTTGGAAAGAAGTATTAAGATATTTAAATAAATGAGTTGCAAAAACTTCTGTGCTCATCATAACATCAGACAGTATTGAACATTTCAGGAAAATCAATAAAAAGTATACATCTTTTTGACTTGCCACAGGGTTATTGTACAGACTGTCTTTAATAAGTTTTAATAATATAGATGACATCATACTGGTACCTCTATAAAATGTTTTAGGGGGAGTTGCCCCTGTGAATGGATGAATTAGTTCATGTGTGTAGGCTTTTCTTCAGATTTTTAACCCCCACCTCCCTCTAACAAGTGCCATTTCATTTTGTAAGTGAACAGTTTACTAGAAAATAAATTGAAAATTCATAGATAAGCCTAGAATTTTCTGAAGACCAATGGCATTTTCTTCTAATATTTAGCATATCTAGACTGCTAATTGAACAAGAAATATTAGATAGAAGTTAACACCAGATCTAGTGTAGTTAATGAGTTCTTGGTCAACACGTACTACATGTCCTGTATAAACCAGTATACTTACTACATAGATAAGACAACATCTACATAACTAATTCGCTTCCTTTGATATTGGTGTCTGTATACGATGATTGATGTTGTTTGAATGAAGTTTTTATCAGGGTTGAAAAAGTTTGTTTGAATGTTTCTGGTACATTTAGTTAAGTTTGAACAAGTAAATTTTTTTTGCAACTATGGAAACATTGGTATTAAGGAAATTTAAACTATACAATGCACTTGGTTTGCAAGAATTTCACAATGTACCAGCTTATGTTGTGAAATAATTTCTTGTTCATTTCAAATCCATGTGTAGTTATAAACACTGTTTTTAATATGTTTAAAGGATATAAGATAAATCATGCATAAACAAAAATCCCCCTCTTGATAAGAAATAAAAATATGTTGTTTTAATATTATTTTGACATTTACAACAACAATAAATTCTTTCTTGTACCAATAATACAAAATTTGAAAATTAGTCATTTTTGGCAATTTTATGTTTGCTCCCTAACTGAGAATAGCAATTTTTCAGATGTCAGTTTATAAAGTATTTATAATCCTTATTTGTTTCCATACAATAGATAGATTAATTTCAGTTTAGGTGACAGTTGTACAAATTTTTGTTATTGTTTGGCGACAGTAACCTGTGTCCATTTGATCTATAAACTGTCAGACCTGTCCATTATGTGTACAAAAAAGTTATTATAAATACTTTACATGACTTGTTATTTTTGCAAATACCAACAATTTCTAAATTTAACCCTTAAGGTCATACAAGTTTGCTTTGAGGGTTTTTGTGTGTTTCTTTGTCTATTGCAAATAGAGCAAATATAAATACCATATAGATTAACACATTCTGAATCTTATTAAAGTTTTTTAAAATATATAAAAATCAAAGTAAAAACAGATTTTTTCTATCTGTATTGTTCAAATTTCTATTCGATTATATAACATATAAAATTAGTGAAAAATGGTGTAATAATAATTTGTTGGTCACAGACCTAACTAGAAAAAATACTATGTTATCATTGTGTATGAATGATTTTTAAAAGATTTTAACCTGAGCAAATATATCATGTAGAAAGAGGCTTGGATAGGAGGGGTTAAATAATCTCCTGATCAAATATCCTGGTAATTGTTAGCTCTTCTCTTAGAATGTTTATATTTGACTGACAAAATCACCGGAAATCATAGAAAATATCTGAGAGTTTAAATATGATGAACAAAACCTGTATGTAGACTGACATCTCATTGAATTTGCAAGGAGGAAAAAATAACAGATGATGACATTTTAATAACATTTGATGTAGATCATATCTTCTTTTTATTGGGCTCAGATATGGGAATAATGATGGATATTAAAATGTCTGTCGTGCATGTTTTTTATAAAACGAACATGAGAACAATTAATTTGGTTTTTTATATTAGTGTACTAACTTTCTAATGTAATGAAAAAAGCCAAATTAAATTGTTTGGTGGAGAATGAGAAATGTTAAGAATTGACTTAAAAAATGTGAAAATTTTTAAACATGGAAACACACTCATAAACAAAATATATTATTTTGGTATGAGGCAAATCTATATAAACAAGTAATATATACATGTATATTCTGTTACATGTCAAGTACATTAGTGTAACATTTTTTTACTGGAAGAATTTTTTTTCTGACTTTTGTATAAACAGCTCCTCGGTTCTAGATAAGAGCTGACAAAAAGATAATGAATTACAATCCTTACAGTATTAATGTATCACATGGTCAGGTTCATGTTTGACTTGTGGTCAGTTTCTGTCATTGGTAATCTGTTCTTAATCCTTAATGAAAAATGGCAGATTAAAATTTATACAGCTGGTATATTCTCATGGGAAACCTGAAAAAAGATCATTACTTATCACTATTTAATATATGGTTTATGATTACCTTTGAGTGTGTGAGGTCAGAATTTCATCCTTGTCAGTGAAATAAAAAACTGTGAGAACAATCTGTTTTATTGGTCTAACCAACATTTGTAGGGTCCCTCTATGTAATGCAGGGCAGTTAACACTGCTTCTGGCCCTTAAGTCAGTTAAATTAAAGTCAATCAAATTACAAATACTTCAGTATGCATAACTAAAAGCTCAAGACAAGAATTGGATGATGGAGAACAAATTGTGGAGATCAACAAATGATACTGGGAGTATACAATCGTGTTGCATAACATTGGGTTAGCAATATCTGACCATGCATTTTTCTTTGACAAAGTAGTCTTAGGCTTTATAAATGTCCAACTGAAGTCTGAAGGTTTTAACTCAGTCAATATAACAACCCATACCCCCTTTACTATTGGGATAGGAACCATGTATCTATTTATTTCATTGATACCCAACCAGGAGTTATTGTAATCATCAAAAACAGAAACAATAAACAATTACAATGTACTTACTGCTAAATTATAATGTAAGGGTCCATTGACTAATCAAGGGTTCCTTCTGTAATGTATTGTAATTTGTTATTGAACCTTCATGTATTTTACAAATTATAATTTGATTTACCAGTGCTCCAAGGTCTGTAGTAAACTGAGCCCAACTCCACAAATGTAAAAGGAAAAGATGGAGCTTGAAAACTACTAAAATTAGTTACCTGCTCACAGGGAAATACCATGCTTACCTTGATTCGCATATTGTTAACAGTACTGCACTATTCAGTGATTTATTATCTTGAACTAGTTTTTTCTAATTGATGTATGTAATTCATAAACCTCTATTTAGATTGATAATACTTTTCATGAATGATGACATTATTTATTTTTAGGTATTTCTGTGAAATTTGCCTAGACAAGACACTTTATGCAAGAACATCCAGTAAAATGAAATCTGACATGCTGTTTTGGGGTGAACACTTTGAGTTTAAGTAAGTATGGAGCTGATCAAGACAATTATTGTAGACAAATGATAATACACAAAATTTGGGAACACATCAAATTTATTATCAGGCCAGACAAAGTTTTTGACTGCCAGATTTCACACTGTTGCCATAGTTTATTGCTGCCTTATACCAAGCTATATTTAAAAGATAGGAGAAAGTATGGGTGGGGGTTGCATTTCTGCCAATTTCTTTAAGAAAATATTGTCATTTATTGTCAAACTAGTCATACCACAACATTTTTAATCAAGTTTCTGATTTCTAAACATTAGGTTTTAGATGTATATTGTTGATGCAAATAAATTTTAAAAAAATTGAAACTCAATGACAGCATGAGTGAGTAATTGCTGTAAATGGCAGTTGAAAATTTTTTTTGGTAAACTAATTGCATCTTCATGCAAATTTTAACAATGCATGACTCAACAGGGAACATCTTTGGACAAATTGGCTACCAATGTTATCATGTGATCTATTACTAGGATTATCATGAAGGGTGCTAATATTCCAGTTCATATAACAGAATCAAAATGTCATAAAAGAATGTCAAATATTGGCAGATAATTATTTAACAAATATTTTCAATTTGGGATTTTGACTCTCACTTCAATGGGAGATAACTGATAAGGGTAGCCATGAAATAAACAAATAATGGATGTTGGTTAAACATTGCGAGTGGAGTTGTATGCAGTGAAGTTGTATGCGTAGCTGATAGATCAACAAATTGTTGTTTATGTTGTCAATAATATCTTTGCATGCAAAATCAAAAGTGTTCTATTTCATTAATTACAAAATAAAATGACCATGAAAAGTAAAGAAATAAAGAATGAAATAATATTTACTCAGATTATGTGAAAGTTGCCTGAAAAATCTATGTATAGATTAAGTTGTTATAATTTAAAATTATTTGTAATACCGGTACAATAGACAGTTTAAGGAGCACTTAAAACTTCAAAGTAATTTTTGGACCAATTTCAAAATCATTACTTATATATTGTTAACTGTGTAGATTGTTGAGCAATTATTTTCATTGCTTTTTTCAGCAACTTAAGAGATACGTCTTACATAACAGTTAACTTATACAGAGAAGCAGACAAAAAGAAAAAGAAAGACAAAAATGTATTAATAGGTAAAAATCTAAAAATACATTATCAAGAAGTTGTCTAGATTGGTTAGGGGTTATACAAAAACATCCCCTAGACAAATAAAACGTGAGAGAAGACATGACACAGCTAGTGTCAAACATTTTCATTTTATCTGACTGACTTGAGAATGTTACACAACACTGTACACCTTAGTGCAGAAAAAACAAGAAACTACGAAACTTTTTAGAATAGTTAAACTGGTTTAGGCAGAGTTGCTAAAAATGTGTAAGGTGTATTAACTTGAATGCTTGTATCTTTATTGTAATTATTTTATAAATTTTGTTCAGTAAATGAATTTCTCTAATATTGAGTAGCCGAGTCTACAAGTATATACAAGCCATTATTTCAATATGAAGTATTAGGTCTGGTATAAAAAAAATGATGATGTGGCCTCCATATCCTTTTCTTAAGCAAATTGATAGATGTACATTTAAAATAAATTACAGCTATTTGTCAAAAGTAAGGAACAAACAAATCTGTTGATCAATGTACATTTAAATTGCAACAATTTGTCAAAGCCCGTAACAGAAAGACAATTTTGATAGTTCTTGACCATAGGTCAAGAATTGTTTCTGTACATGAATGCATTTTTTGTTAGAAGCATTTGAAATAAGAAATTATGTAGTAAAAAAAATATTGTATTTATTGGTGTACATATGCATAAATACATTATAGTATTATTCTTATTATTTGGATACAACTCTATTGGATTAGGCAATTTTTTATGTATTTTCATAACTACATATTGTTTTATGTTTTTAGGTTACATAAATATTCCAGCTTCAGAAATCACAGGCAGGACTTTTGTAGAAAAATGGTACAATTCAACATCTGGAACAGTAGGGAGGGTTGGAAAGGAGAATAAAAGTGAAAACCCACTTATACGAATCAAAGCTAGATACCATACTGTACAGATATTACCAGTCGATATGTATCAAGATTTGTCTAACGTAAGTCATTTAAAAAGAAATGGAAACATGTAGTTGGCCTAGTTTTCCACATTTCTTGATACCAAATGGTAATGAGAAGTCAAAATGATGTCAGAAGATGCTATTAAATGCTATCAAAGGATCAATTGTATGGTGACACTAAAAAGGACACTTTTAGGATAATGGCAAAAAGAATATTTTTATTTATTGTTTACTTTTAAAGCTGCGTGTTTAAATAAAATAGCAATAATTACAGGCTTTTTTGAAACACTATTATATGTCAGAATATATATTTAAAATGAAATATTTTTTTAAAGGAAATGGCTCAATGTCTTGTTCTGAAAGGTTGACATATGTTGTCATCTGTACATGTTAGATGTTTATTCAGCATCTTCAGGTCCTGAATATTAAATCATTACTGGAAATGTTGTCTTTTATTATTTACATGATCTATAAATAGTATTTAGATTCTTGATTATTTTGTTTACAGTATTTAACCACAGAATACTGTCAGCTGTGTGAAGTGTTGGAGCCAGTGGTCAGTGTGAAAGATAAAGAAGATATAGGCACATGTCTTGTTACTATACTCCAAAAACTGAACAAGGCTAAAGAATTTCTAACAGATATTATAATGACAGAAGTGTCACGTCTTGGTAAGACCATCTTGCTAACAAAATTAATGGCTGGTATACCACAATGTTCACGAATTAACTTCTTTGTGCTGAAATAGGGAACATAATGCTATTGGGATATAAAATTGTTAAGAAACGTTTAAAATTAATAAATACAAAGCTGTTTTAAGAAGAAAAGCTTTTATCAGTTAAATTATAGAAATTGAAAAAATTTATAAAATTACCCTTATCTGTAACTGACTACCCCATGTTTTTTCCAGGAAAAGCCCTGAAACAATTTTATGAAATTTATGAAATTTACTTTTTTTTATAGTATGTCTGTTTGTTTTTTCTAGATAATAATCATTTAACATTCAGAGGCAATTCAATTGGTACTAAAGCAATGGAGGCTTACATGAAACTTGTTGGTGAAAAGGTAAGAATACAAGAAGATATAATGTTTCCATGTTTACTCACACCTGAGTATTGGAGTTTACTTCAATTAGATAAATGTCAAAGTATCTGTTTATCTATTTGAAATTAATTACAGTTTACATATGTTACATAAAGTAAGACATTTTTACAAGTTTGCATATGTTACATCATAAAGTAAGACATTTTTACAAATGCAGGATAACAAAGTATTAACTAATGTAAAATAATAGTATGGTATAGGTTATGTAGTCTAAGGGAGGTAATACGATAAATAATTTCAACATAGCAATACACGTGTAACAAAATGTGATATTTTCTAATGTACATAATGAACTATCATTCACACAGTCTATATCTCTTTGCAGTATTTACAAGATACCCTCACAGACTTTGTCAAAACCTTGATTGAGTCTGGTGATGATTGTGAAGTTGATCCAACTAAAGTCCCCCCACAATTCTTACAGAGTCACAAACGTCTCCTCGATATGTACAGTGAAATGGCTTTTGCCAAAATCATCAACTCACATTGCTATTTTCCAAGGTATAACATAGTTTTTTCTTATTTGGTATAATTGATTGATTGATTAATGGTGTTTAACGCCCGAGCAGCATTATTTGGTATATATTGTATAGTTAACAAATAAAGACATATAGATGAATAATTTTTTAAGCCTTTCACTGTTCATTAATTTTTTTCTGTATCTGTATATCATTTTTTCATTTATCATTACAAAATTTAATGCTTACTTTTATTTTTTTACAAACTAAGTTTAAATTTGTACCTTTAATTTGCTTTAAAAGGGTTATCTGTATCAGTGTATTTTACTTTCAGTGAACTCCGAGATGTATTTACAAGTTTTAGATCTCGATGTTCAGAACTTGAGAGAGAAAATGTAGCAGAGAATTTAATTAGTGCCTCAATATTTCTACGATTCTTATGTCCAGCTATAATGTCTCCAAGTCTATTCAATTTAACACATGGTAAGTTCAACAAAATTAATGCACAGTTAGACCAGGCTAAACTGTAATTCTAGGGACTGAAATTGGTGTTTGTTCTAGAATAGTATTCTGTTTAGACAGGTTCAATTTAAGGACACAAATTTATATTTAGTTTACTGAGCATTCTGGTTGATTTATGGTTGGGTTTGCTTTATGTTTACTTATTAGTATCTCCCCCTTTTATTATGATGAGAAAAATAAATGGCTTACCGGTACAACAAAAGAAGATTTTGGAAACAATATCCATAGTACAGTTTCATTTAAGAACTTCTTGTAGCAACTTAATGGTAAAAATGATTACTTAAAAAGTTTACACAAGGACAATTATTCAGATCAATTCAAATTTCTTTAGATAAATTTTAATAACAATTATTAATCTGTATACATGCATTTTGTCTTATGTCTATCACATTTACTCCCCTAATTGTTGTTGGACAACTTGATTCATCAGTGTTTTCTCGAACAGTTAGCATTTTTTAAGACACAAAGTAGTTGGTCAGGCAATGATTTTACTGATTTAATTATTTGATTCTCTGTGAATTTCAGAATATCCACCAGATAAAGCTGCTAGGAATCTTGTCTTACTGGCCAAGACAATCCAAACTCTTGCTAATTTTACCAAGTAAGTTTTAATATTGCAATTGTGCAATATAGCACAGAAAAAAAAATTTGTACTACAACAAAACAGTATAACAAAAAACAAGTCTGTATACTTTAGTCTCTTATAAACGTAAGGAACTGTTACAGGAAAATCAGGCTTTTTTGAAGCACTTTTTTTGCAAACACTGCAATCATAGATTTAGTTTTTGTTACATCCAATATAAAAGTATATCTTGAAAATATCACAGACTGCTGAAAACATAAAAACTTCCCCAATAAGGATTAAAACTGACCCAACATAAATATCACAGACTGCTGAAAACATAAAAACTTCCCCAATAAGGATTAAAACTGACCCAACATAAATATCACAGACTGCTGAAAACATAAAAACTTCCCCAATAAGGATTAAAACTGACCTAACATGTTCATTTTTTTTCTAGATTTGGTGCAAAAGAAGAGTACATGACCTTTATGAATGACTTTATTGATCGTCATAGAGAAAGTATGAATGGATTCCTACAGCAAATATCGGTAAATATTAACATTTTTTATGATTCTTATAGTTATCAAAATATATTTGTGTCATGTGAAGGGTAATCTATTAACTACAATAGTCTCCCTAAACAGAGGCCAGCCTCTTATTAGATTGTGCTACACATGTAGGAAAGGCCTAAATTTGAGAAAAAAATTATATTGGATAGTGAAAATTTCAAGCATTGTTGCTATATTTCATGAATTCTGTGCACCAGAATTTCAATAGAGGTTATATTTAGTATTTTTTATTCAGTCTTAAAAATAACAAGCTTACTTACTTACTAGCTGGTTTTGTTTTATTTACAGACAGTAGAGACAAATGGCGGAAACCAGTTTTTAGAGTTTGATGGTTACATTGATCTTGGAAAAGAAATGTCTGTGATACATGGTTTGTTGACAGAATCTCTAGAAAAGTGTAACCAGGTATGCGGCTTGTATCCTTATGCTGTTACTCAGACACATGGTCTCTCGCTTAAAATTGCCTTGCTTTAAATGGTAGATTTACTTCATAATGCAAACAAACACTGTATTTTTGTGGGTTTGAAAGTTTACATTACTTTTCAGCAATTTTTTTAGCTTTACCATGATGTATAATTTTTATTGGATATAAAGCTGGAGTACTAACACTGATTTTCTAAAGGATAACTGGCAATCATTGTCAATTAAGGTTGGAGTCTGGCAAATCCTGGCTTGAACCCACACGTTACTGTTGACAAATATGTGATCAATAATAGTAGATGACTACCTTAACCATTCAGCCTACGAGGCCCCAGCAGAAAATAGAACATTCACAATTAATCATAATTTACTTTGAATTTTGGCAAAAAGTCCTTTTTTTTATGCCCCCGCGACGACATGTCGGGGGGCATTAAGTTTTACTCATGTACGTCCGAACAAATTTCCGTCAAGCTTTTCTCAGAAACCGTACATGAGAACAATTTTAAATTTTGCAGAGTGGTTCAGTATCACAAGTTGTATGTCCTAAGCGAATTTCAGACCTGTCGGACAACTACTTCCTGTTTGGGACTTCATTTGTACGTAAATACGTCCGTCTGTATGAACATATTTCCGTCAAGCTTTTCTCAGAAACCGTACATCAGAACAATTTGAAATTTGGCAGGGTGGTTCAGTATCACAAGTTGTACGTCTTAAGCGACTTTCAGACCTGTCGGACAACTACTTCCTGTTTGGGACTTCATTTAGCGGGGGCATCGGTGTCCCATGGACACACTCTTCAATTTTTTTAAAGTAGTCATTATATCGTTTTCATGTAATTTCAGTTATATCTTATAGTATCCATCAATAATATTGACAGGTTTTGTGCAATAATTGCAAATCATATGAATATTCAGAATTATTAATCAGTTTATGCAGTGTTGTTTCTGGATTTTGGACATAACACAGGGAAGTAGTACATATTTGAATATCACTTTCCTTCACACCTGTTGAAGATTGCCTGAAAGATAATATTTAAATTTGTATTTACTTTCAGGAGACTTTAACCAGTTTAGGAAAACTGCCAAGTATTTTAAGCAACCTAAAATCTGCCTTAGAAAATCCAGATGTTGGAATCACAGTTCCGCCACCAAAACAAAACAGGAAGTCTCAGATTTATGACAATCTAGTCAACATGCCTCCCCAAACTAGCACCTCCCCAACAGAACTCCTCAGGGAAATGTTAAGGCACTGTGGTGAGGATGACATACCAGTGTTGAGGGGAAAGCGAGGGTCAAAATCTGGTGTCTTCAATTCAGAAAATAACGTTGAAGAGGATGATGATTTCGGATTTTTAAGTTCTAGGTCACATTATGATGTGTCTGATGTTTCTGTCAAAAGTGTAAATGAACAGAAATTGAATGAATCTTGGAATGAGATTGTAAATGTTGCAGAAAATCATAATGGGGATTATATTGACCTTTTGTCTTTCGCTGACGAGGATGTTCATAACTCGTCAATGGACTCCGACCATAACATGAATGGTAGCCAAATATCCATAAGTCAGTTGTCTACAATTGCATCATCAGGTTACCAGTCCTTTGGATACAGTCAGTCCAGTTCACCAATAGATCCTACATCACAGGATTTCAAATCTCATTCATCTCAGGCCACCCTTCAACCATTATCATTCTCAAATCCAGTATACAGGCATCAATTCACCAACAGTCCAAAACTTACAGTAAGTAATGCAAAAAAGTTGCCAATTAGACAAGGATCCAGTTCAGGGTCTGCAAGTAGTGAAGAGGACACTGTAAAACATAGAAGTCCCATAAAATCATCAGATAAGGATTTATATGGACACAGTGGTAATGATCCATTACGCAATCTTGCCCCCAAACTGTCTAGTTCAAGTAGTAGTGAATCTCTAGAACAAGAACATTTTCGAATGACTCGTTCAAGTTCCTCCATGTCAACAAATGAATCATTGAAATTTCATCGTTCAAACTCTGTGCAATCTGCTCGGGAAAATCCAGTGAAATTTTCTTTAGATGTGCATTCATCTGTTTCCTCACATAATAGTGACGATTTGAGAAACAGTAACGTAACATCAAATTATACCAGTAATTCTTACTCTTTAAGCCGTGCTCCTTCTCGACCAAAAGACCTGTCATATACAGGCAGTATGGACTTTTCTCAAATGAAGCCAAGATACAATGATCCCATAAGAAGGACCGCAACGGACTCCCACATTTCTCAGTATGTCAGTTTCGGACCAAGTCATGCATATAGCAATAGTGATATAACTACTAATTCTAGTCGATACGGTGATCGGATAGATAATTCTGATCACGGTTCAAAGAAACTGTCTCCTCAAAATGCCGTACATATGGGAATAAAATCGGTGCAAAGAAAAATTCAGGAGCAAGAGAAAACCAAACAAGAGGTAAGGGGACATAAATGTGTATTTTAAAAACTATCTAAAATGTTTAAATGTTCAAACTTAATCAGTTTGAAGTAAACGAATACAAAGATGCATACAGACTTGCTGTCTCTGATCATTGGACAACTGGCAAACCATTTAATATACAAAGTAGCAAGTTGCGTGCATACTTTTTTGTTCATAGCTGGGATTGAGATTTAAAAAACATAACATCGAATTACCTTAAAATTAAAATGTCTATCTATGGGCCGAATAAATGGTACAGGTTGATTAACAAAAATAAACATGGCCATATGACAGAAATATGTATCACAGGGTTAACATAATCTTTAAAATTCTCTTCTGCAGTATGAACAGGAAGTTGAAGTTTTAAGACTTCAGTTACAGGAAGCACAGCAAAGACTTCAGCAAGCTGAAATCAAACTACGGGAACATGAAACTGGAACACAACAGTTGGTTGATGATTGGCAAGTCCGATTGTCTGAGAGTGAGGAACGACTACGTAAACAACAAGTCCAAAAAGACGACCAAATGAAACAGATTATACAAAGGTTAGCAGACTGAGCATGATTCATTGGAAAACAACGACTTCATTTTTATGTGGTGAAATTTCACTTTTTGAAATTATGCCTTGCTTCATAGAAATTTTCTGTAGTGATTCTTTAGTACACTTCATTATACATATCTTTCTTTACCATTGCAATTTACAGCATTTTTTTTAAATTTGTTGCTTTATTTTAGAAGCATAGAAGTATATTTTTTCAAAAAGACATTTTTTCTTTGAAGTCGCATGACTGGTTTTTGGTGGTTTAGAGATCCAAGGCTTATAATCAGTTGAGAGTTTTATAGTTTGGACTAAAACTGATCAAATAAAAAAAAATATGGCATCCCAAAGGGAGGAAATAAGTTTTCATCGAAGATAATTTTTTTTTTACTTGAGCTGTAATATTATCTAAATGACCTGATGGTTTGTGCAACTGCATCAGAATTTATTCAGTCAATTTGCCAATTGTTAAATTAAGTTTGAAATTAGCTAATAGTCTGTGAACCTTATAATAAGGATGAACACATCATTCTTAATCTTTACTTGACAAATTTTGTTGGTTATGAGGTCATGTCTTTCTATTTTTTTTTAAGCCAAATTTGATTGAAATTTTTACACAACTCACAAAAATTTGTCAAGTAAAAATGATTCACATAATGAAGAAGTATTGTGTATTGTTTTCAGTTGTATCGAGTATATAAAATGGTAAATTTCTTTTTGAAGTTTTATTTAGCATGACTTTAAATTAATAGAGTATTTCTTGAGTAATTTTCTCAGTCCGCATGTAAACTTTTCTGCATGAGTCTTTTTACAAACAATTTTTTATTGTCTCATGTTGTCGTGTTCTGTTCTGCAGAGTTTTTCCTTGTTTTAGATAAATCTTTTACATCTTATTCAGTTTTAGGATATATATAATTTTCAAAAACTAGTTAGATAGCACATTATATTATTCCTAATCTTATAGAGATACACATGCAATAGGTCTGAAATTAAATTTAGAGTTACTTCCCCTACTTGTGATAAATTTGCACATAAAGGCATTTTTTAATGATAAGTTTTATAGTAGTGTTACTGGAGTATATTTTGGTTTGATGATGTATTTATATTTCATTTTATTTTCCTTCATTTTTACTCATTTTCATAATAATTGGACATATATCATCTTCAGTATTAATATTTTTGTATTTGAATGGTTTTATGCAGGCAGTGTTTCATCCTTCATATCATTATTTTTGTTGAATAAGTTCCCTACAATAACTCGATACATTATTGAAAATATATCAGTGGCTTTATTAAATAAAAGCAGTGTTTGGTGTTTAAGGGGAGATCATTAGAACTCTGCACAACAACTCCTGAAGACATACCTTCCATCTTTGAACTGCACATGATCCATGACCTTAAAGTAAAAGCATATCCTGACCTATTGTGGAATGTTATTCAATTATTTAAATATACCCTAATTATCTTGATATATATGTATGTATAGATATAAAATTTAATGCTTATGAAAAATCTGTGTTAAAATAAATATAAATTTTGCTGCCAAATTTGTAACTACTTATTGTTGACTTCAGTTTTTTAGGTTAGGCTTTGTACACAGGCATACTGTACTTACATGCTTTATATACTATACTGTCGCTTAAAGTAACAAAAACGTAAACAAAAATATATCTTTTCTTTTTACATTTCATTGGAGAAGTATACTTTTAACCTACTAAAGAACTATTAGCTATTGACACCAATGTAATTAATTGTTAAGTTCACTTATGTGTTAATTAAATAATGTTTTTCTTAAGTTTAAGGTTTTTAAAGGATTTTTATAATCTAGTTTTTAACTCAAGTGATGTTTATGTTAAATGTTGTCCTTTTATTTGTAAGTTATATTGATAATTTACATGATTTAGATATTTCAGTCATGAAACTAGCTTTGTTCTTATTATATGTGCAGAATTTTCTACAATAATGTAGCTCTTTTTTTATCTCAGCAAAGCTGCAAAGAGGTTTCATTACTCTTAACGAAGCAGAACAGGAGGATATTTACATATTGGCTAGGAAACTGTTTCCATGGTTTGTCAATTTTTTTTTTTAAATCTATGCCACTTAATTGATATTACTACAACACAGTTGTAGAACTGTTAACTAAGTGGAGGCGAATTGAAAAATTATTTACTAAACCACTAAAACAGTTTCATAGCGAATACATACAAATCCCCATGTGTGTTAGCTCTATTATGAATAATAAGAGGAACCACTTTGTTGATTTGTCATACTAGGATTAGACAAAACTTTATTTAAGGGATGATTTTAGTGTTGGAACATGTGATGTCAAATAACATAATCCAAAATTGAAATAATTTCTATGAATTTATTTCCCAAATCAACCTGAAATTCGTTTACTTCATAAACATAAACATTTGAAATTGAACATTATGCATAGTAATCTTGTTAAAAATGCCAATGAAAAACAGCTTTGTAGTCAAAAAGGGTGTTACCCCATAAGAAACCAGTCAATACAGTATAATCAACGTCACTCTTTGTCCAGTAACTCATTAAATTAAGTTTTTTATTGTTTTAAACATTAAAATACATTTGTGAATTGAAAGTTGTTGTCTGTAGACCCAATTAAGAAAACTCCATCAAAATGCTTAAAATGACTTATTTATGCTGAAACCATTTATACAACTTAATACTTTTTGTGTATTGTTAAAACTTATTCATCAAACAAATGTCAGATGATTGCCACTGGATTTTCTTTTCTATTATCACATTTAAAGCTATTAAAGAGTCTGGAATTCTTGTTTATTATCACATTAAAGGCATTGTCAATACCATGGATTGCATATGAAATTTCTTTTCTATTATCACATTTATGACAGTGGCTAAATTATAATTGATTTACTTGTGAAATATTAATTTTTATGTTATAATCACAATGAATTCATACAATGTTGTTATTTTTTATCAGATTGATGACTGTGGAAAAAGAACTAAAGGCTGATCAGGAAGATATGCAATCATTGGTCCGTCAGAAGCAACGTGTCATTGAGGCTCAAGAAAGGAGAATCCAGACACTGGACAATGCAAATGCCAAATTAATGACTGCTTTAACTCAGCTCCGAAATGTCTCGCAACAGAATCACAACGGGATGATTGGTCCCCTTAGATCAACGATTTTGTCTACAGAGATTGCAGAATTTAAAACCAGCTCATGCTAAACAGTAATGCATTAAGTTGTCAAGTCAATAGCTGTCTGAATTGTGTAACATTTTTTTTCCTAAACAATTATTTACTGAAGTACAACAGATTTATACAGAATACCGATACAGTGGACAATTCTTCTGCCATTTCAACATCATATAACTTTTCAATGAAAGATTAGCTATATTCTCGAAGTAAATATATATTGTACTATTGTTCATCATAGTAACAGTTACCAGCTGATGTGCTTGACGTAATATTTATAGACATAATAATGTTTTATGCAATGTGCGCTCATATCAAACAAAATGCTTTTCTAGGCTGAGATTTGATGTTATGCATTCATTGTTGAATCATGTATGTAATGTGTATTACAAAAATCTCACTGATCATGTTGATATTTGTACTAGTGTAAAGTCATAAACATGTATTACAATTTGTAAGGGATAAGGTACAAAAAAGTGTATTACGAAATGAAGCTTTTATAATTAGAAATATGGATTCAAGTTTGGCAAAATGTTTATAGCAGAGAATTGCATTACTTGTAAATACCCAATTAAAATTCTTAAGGAAAGGTAGGCAATTCAGATAAAATAATTGAACTGATCACTTTGTCTATACAGTGATATTGAACATTAATCGTTTTTTTCAGTTATGACCATCAAAGTTTTTGAAATGAAATTTTTTAGATAAATTCCAATTTCTACTGAAATAATAGACCAATGTAAATAAACTGTATATCTGAAGAGCAAAATAATAATTTATAGTTTGTTACATCTATTATATATGATCTATATAATGATTAGAATTCCAATATATTTCATGATGTACACATTTAAGAACTGCCATTATTACATCAGCATTATAAATAGTATATAATAGGAAAATTCAAGAAAAGTGCAATGAACACTGCATAAAAAAATCATGAATTCCATTTATAAAAGAAAGAACAGTATTAATTTTTCACAGCATTCATCTTATATTAATATTCATATTTATTTCATACATGTAGTTTCATGATCAAGATGGCATTTCAAGAGACGGAATTAATTTCAGAGCTACTTATAATAGCTTCCGTACATGTGTAAAAGAGAAGAAAAATTTAGCAAGAAGTCATGGTACAAAATGCAATTGTCCGAATGGAAGATATTTTAATTGTTCAATACTCATGTGTGAGGAAGACATTTGTTTGAGTGGAAATTGATTTCAGTCTTGGTGAGAAACAACTAATGGAGAATATGTTTATTTTTAATTAGAGATCTCATGCATAAGGCTATAAAAGAGTCAGACATACACAAATTATGAGAGATTTGTAAATATGAAAAAAATGTTGAGATGCAAACTTCCTTATAAATAAATCTCTTTTTTTGTGTGTAATCTTTTTAATGTATACAGATGTTTTAAAATTAATTATAAAACTAACAGATAACATATGACAACAAATAATAAATTTGGTATACATTTGGTGTTCTCAGTGAAAACAATACTTTTTCTGTCTGAATGTTTGAATACACTAACAAAGTTTGAAAATGATTTGAAGATCTCAGTTACAATAAATATGTCTTTTTCTGTCTGATAGAGAATAGTTGTGAGAGTATTATTATGAGGGTTTGTAGTGCTGGGTTATTATCTTGGATTGTGTGATGTAAATTCACACTTTACACATTGTGATGGGGAGAAACTCCCCCAAATTCTGTGCAATATTCATTGTAATTGCATATTATTTGTAGTTAAAAATGATATTTGTAGCAAGAATCATTGTAATATATGCAAATTTATAATTATAGTGCTGTTTTTTGTAAAGTTAGCAAGATAATATGTAAATAATTCTTTTCTGGTCAAAGTAGAATTTCCATTGTGAAGGATATGCATTGTAAAACAATAATGGCAAAAAAAATAAATGGGATATTTATAACATTTTGTGTTGATCTTCTGGGTTGTTCCAAACAGTTTTTACTTTACTTTTATTTTACTTTGTTAAGGTTCTTCATACTAAGACAACTCTTGGAAAAAGATACACACAGATAAAAAAAACCATGTACACAACTAATTACTTCCACTACAGATTAGACTTGTTAATTAATCCTACTGTCAATTATAAAACAATTGTAAAGCACACAGAGATCCAATGTCTTATAAAGCAACTATAAACCAATGCACCCTAAAAACCAAATTTCTAAGGTTACCACATGCAAGACCTACAGATCAGACACAGAGAAATCACAAAATGTTTGCAAATAAATCTACAGAAGATCTTTAAAAAATATAGCTGTAGCAATAGAATGAAAATATTAATGCAATGCAGCTGATTAATAAATAAGAACAAAATTGTTATGATTGGCTGATGGTTGCTAAAGTTTTATTTTAGACATGAGCAAGTTTACAGAATAAATCAACTGAAGAAATGGTGTGGACTTATTTTAAGGAAATTTTTACCAGCATTTATAAGTACACAAATTGTGCTTTTTTGCCATAATAATGCTTAATTGTTTGAAGTATTTAATGGGGAATGAGATTGTAGTCTCCAGACAAAATAAATTGAAAACGTGTAGAAACACAAGGCATAATTTGTTAAATGTACTGTTGACAACAATTGAGTGGGAACAAATAAATAAGTCCAATCAAAAGAGCTTGTCCAAGTCAATTACAAAGTCAAGCCTAGTAGGAAGCTGTAGAACACAATAGGAAACAAGAGTAACAGTGACCAATGCTAACTAATTGATACCCCTTCCTTTCCACCCCAGTGAATGATGGAACGCATCTTCCAGTTTCACTAGTTTCACCCGTTGTTCATGGCCGAAATCGGTTAGAGGTCAGGAACAAGAGGAGAGGCCAATTAGTTATCCAAAATTATCTGTAACCACCTGTAAGGCAGAGTACCCTTAGTTGACCATAAAATTTAAGTAGAGACGGCCTCAACTTGAATGTCAGAAATCCTTTTTCAGCCTTTTTTGTGAGCAACAATACATGTACTCTGTCCAAAAACGCAAAAGCAAGAATTCAAGTTTAGTTATAATGTTGACGACTCTTGCAATGGAAAGTAGAGAACATGTTCATAAAAAAACAAAATATACAAAAATATAACAAATAAGCCTAATAAAATATAAATATAACCGACTACTTTTATAACAACAATAAAATCTGGACTTCAAAAAACTACTCCAGGGGTGGCATAAATTAAATGTGGATATTAAAAAATTAAAAGACCCGATAGACATCTTGAGGTCTGGATCTCTTCCCCAATGTAACAGCATTGATTTGATTCTTCGACACTACACGGCCATCCCTCATACGCAGCTTAAAATCAGGCTTAAAAACCTTATTAAACGCTGCCTTTCAAGAAAAACGAAAAGAGACGATATGAATACTTGGTAATTAGCCATGACTGAATTTACTAAGTCAACAATGACTGTAAATCAAATAATAAATAAATTGAAGACCAATCTGTCAAATGTTTTCTGATTGACAACTTATTCGTCATCTTTGGAGGACATGTTTTTCAACAGACTGTTGGTATTCCAATGGGTACTAATTGTGCTCCTCTCCGATTTTCTAGACCGCTTACTGCTGTTAACTGCTAAACTACTCAAACAAGGGTTTTGTTGTACCTGGGATGATGTTGTCTCTCCAGAAGTTCTATGGTCGTCACCATAACTTAATTGATCGTCATGTAAAATCAATCTCTCAAATACGGTCGGACATTTTCGCCGAGTCATAGGTAGTATTTCCTATCCCGGATTTGACTTTTTCCTAGACATGAAAATGAGTAACTCGGCGGGTGTCTAATTAGAGGCAGACACTGTTTGCTCGCCCGGAGCACCTGATTGCACCCATGTTTTTATTGGGTTCGGGTTACTCACTTTCTGTTTTGGGTTTTTTGTTTTGCTTTGTATATGTTTGTCTATATCCGAATTTGTAATTGTCCCTTGACTTTTTGACTTTCGCCTCTTGTTGTTCGGTCGGTTTCTGTTGCTATTTTTCCTATCGTTAACTTTTCGTTTCTTGACAGCAAATATTTTACCCGGCCAGCATATTAAATGTACATATCTCAGCTGAGACGTTAATATAATGCTTCTTCCAATTTCCAATTACACAGACTTCAATAAGAGAGGATTTGATGTCGCACAAACTGGGTCAAGGTTACGCTGCGGATAAAGCTGTACCTTAAATAAATTATGTTGTGATAACTAAATTTCACACATTTGATTTATACCACACCTCAAATTCAACAGTTTTGGTCTTCATGCTCCATGTCCGTCCCGACTTGTATATAACTTAAATAATAAATTAATGTAGTGAACAATTACCCAATCCGGAGCACCTGGTGTCACTCCTTTATACGGGTTTCCTTGTCTGAACCGTGGGTTCACTCGTTGTTTGTCTGTGAATAAGAAAATCTTAAACTAATCAATCAACAATCAGCAATACTGTATGGAAATCCTCAATAAATGCAGTTCGTCGACGTTAGAAACAATAATATGTGCTAGCCAACTGGTACAACTACTAAACCAAACAAACTAATGGGTATGTCGAAATGTATGCATGTTTGTTTGTTTGTTTGTTTGATGGTGTTTAACGCCACCTTTAGCAATTTTTCAGCTATATCATGGCGTCCAGTTTTTACTGGGGGAGGAAGCCGGAGTACCCGGAGAAAACCCCCGACTGCTGCGGTAGGAAAACTGGTAATCTTTGGCAATTAAGATTGGAGGCGAGTACACCCTGCTTGCAGTGAGAATCGGACCCGCAATCTCAGTGTTGACAGACCACGTGATCAATAGTAGACGAACTACCTTGACCCTCGGCCACCGAGGCCCCATGTCGAAATTTATACTCAACAACTAACGCAGAACTTGTTCCTCTACATGGCTACAACATCTATACACGAACAACCACCGCCATATCAGAGATAATAAACAAAATATTATTATATGACTAATATTTATCTTCATTTTGTGTAGACTTAAATAGTTCAATAAGTCCACTCAAAAAAGGGATACGGAGGCACCTCTGTCCACAGGAATTAAAAGTTAACTAAATAATAACAAACATCCATCTCAGACGAAGAAATTAGGACTGCAGCCGTCACCACCAACCAACATTTATTTATAAATAATCTGAACTTACAGCCATCTAAAGGATTCCAATACCAACACATTAACGAAATAATGCACACATTGCGTGATCTCATATCTATGTCGGCCGACTTAAATTCGAGCTTATGTTCTCAACAACATGAAAACAGACACTCATTTTTTTAATACTTTTTTTAATTTGGCAAAATAACTGAAACCTTAATCTGCTCTACGAGTTTTCAAAGGAGCAAATTGGTGTATAATATATTACTAATTTCCGAAACAATAGAATTTTTATTGTACAAAATGGCACTTATACTATTTTCAGAAAGAATTACAACAGACAATACAGCTAAAGTGCATAACTGGGACCATACCGTGAGAGTTCACAGTGCTCGACAAACAGAGCTGCCCAGCGCGTCCCCAAGTGGCGGATAGGGGATGACTTCTCTTTGCGGAGTGGTCAGGTCATAATACGGAAAGCCTGACCGAGTACCACATTGGGCACGTGTTTGTGAAAATTGCCACGCTCCTGGCATGTCCTGTTGTAGATGTCGGTAAGAGTGGGCTCGTTGTAGCCGCTACAAAATGCTTTATTTTCCGCCCCACCCATACCCATCACGTTTCCAGTGGCCAGATTTTTGCCTGAATATAGCTGAAATATATCGCTCGCTGGACCGTTAGAGCAAACATTTGATCAATAAAGAGCACAAAATTTCAGCTCTGTGATTCTAAAAATAAAGGGACTTCGGTGGCTGAGTGGTTAAGGCACTAATCCACTGATCAGTTGTCAGACAACTTCGAGTCTTACATCTGCTAGGGTGTACTCGACTTAAACCGTAACTGACATAGTTTTTGCCAGTTTTCCAACCGAAGGTCGGGGATTGTAGGGTACTCGCATCCTCCTCAATTAAAAACTGAACGCCCTTGTACAATATAGCTGAAAAATTGATGCGCATGACGCTAAACCTAAAAAAAGTTATATCGACGGAAAGAAAAATATTCAACTGTTTAACTACTTTTACTGCAGCGAAATTCTTAAATCAAAAGAAAAATCTATAAGTATTCTGAATTCAGAGATTGCAGCTCAGTTCTTGCTAACGATCATCGGTGAGGGGGTGGACATGGGGTACCTTTCTCCTTTCTCCCTCCCCACAGCTCATTTCTCCCTCCCCTCAGCTCCTTTCTCCCCTCCTTTCTCCCTCTCCTCTACTCCTTTCTCCCTCCCCTCGGCTCCTTTCTCCCTCCCCTCTTTACACTTCTCCCTCTTTAAAACCCTATAGCAATAGAAAAGATCACTAAATTTTGACTCAAAACTGATATAAATTTGGGACATGAAGCATATAAACGACTTTTACAAACAAAGCATGACTCATGACACATTATCAAATGAATTTAATTGGTGTATCGTACCCTTTGGTAAAAAAATATGAGGATCATAAACTGTGACCGGTATATTTATGAAATCATGACACTGAAACCTAATAGCAATCATACAGCCAGACCTGTAGTCCACATATACCCATAGTCCACCCAAACTTGTAGTCCACACAGATCTCTTGTCTATACAACCTATAGTCCATACAACGTATAGTCCACACAGACCTATGGTCCATACAGACTTATTTTCCACATAGATTTATAATCCACTTAACTTCTAGTACACCAACACCCGTAGAACACACAGACCTAAATGTTCAGAAAATAATATTGTGTTGACTAGAAATCGGGCGTGGAAATATATAATGCAAATGCGTATTCAAATCATCTTTATTTTAACAACCAGAGAAAATCCAGTACCAGAGAATCCAGTGAATATATAATACGATGCCAACGATGTACAAAATACGATTATATGAAGTACGATTATACGAAGTACCATTATACGAAGTATGATTATACGATTTACTGAAAATAGAAAGAAAATACAATTTACTTTGCTGTGTACCAAATTAACTGCTTTAAATCAAATAACATTTTAAATAATAAACACAAAAAATAAGGTAATAGGAAAACTATTGAAACAATACAAATGCAGAACCAAATCAAAAATGTTTAACAAATTTCACTTAAAATTAATTTATCGATTCGCACGTATAACCTAGTGGAAAATTGAGTCGTGAAAAATAAATAAACTGAAACGAGCACAATAACCGTCAAAAACTTACTAAAAAGTATTATAACATGTGTAATAAAGGTTCGGAAGGATATTTATACAAAAATATTGAAATACAATAGTAAAAAACTCACCAAATTAGAAGTATTTCCACTGACTCAACACAGAATAAACAAACAACGGAAGTGCTCAAAAGCGTGTTAATGTCACTGTGTAAAATATGAGAATCGTAAAATGATTTTCATGCGACAATAGTAATAGGATTTACAAATATAGTGTATTCATAACTACAATTCATCGTTGTTTTTATGGTCTCTTGCTAACTGTCTCGTTGTAGTTTGAAAAAGAAACACAAAAGAAATTCTTTAACAATAGGACAATCTTGTATTTTTAAACTTTTAGAAAACTGTGTTCACTATCATGTAAGATTAGCATTATTCCACACTTAATTTACAGGGAGGATTTAATAGGTTTACATTTAGAGTAAAGTAGTTAAAAATTAATTCATGATTAGGTCTAGATTTCTCAAAACAAAACTCAAATCAATTCTCAGACTTTTGAGTTATTTCTTAACTACCACAGCAACATAAAAATTCTCGAAATTCTGATCGACTTAAAAGGGAATTTAAACTGAAAAAATGGTGCTTATAAATGTAATGAAAAAGGGATTATTTGCTGCTGTAACATAAATTGCCTGATTATTTGTGCTATTTACAGTTTTACTTTTGCTGCTATAGTTTTTTTATTTAAAAGGAGAAAACTGATATTTCATAAATTTGTCATTCAAGGGAAATAACTCCAAAAAAGAAGTCATTTGACATTCTTGGACCAAACGAGTTATTTGTAGCCCTTGTCCAATCTAATTAAAGTTAAATCTTTCACTTGCTCCCCCTTTTTGTTATTGGTAGCTGCGTAGGGGGGGGGGGGGGGGCAAGTGAAAGATAAACGCAGCGACCAATCACAAAAAGGGGGAGCAAGTGAAAGATTTAATTTTAATTAGAGTGGCCCTTGCCTTACAGATCATTTTTGCAGTTTAGAGTATCACTCTGATTTTGGGCTATAGTATGGTTTAGTAAGGCGGGCAGGGGAAATGGGGCATCTATTTTTATCAACTCCTCCTACAGTTTTCAACCCAGATCTCTGAAACTTCACATAACGATTGCACATGTATTGAATTTGTTGCACCTGCTATTATGGAAGTGTTCCAGCATGTTCCTAATTTTCCAGACCTTGGAACTTGGTCATTTTTGAGCAGATTTACAGAAGACAGTAAATATATTGTGTAATTAACTCCTACAGTTTCAGTCTAAATTTCACAGAAAGATTGAAAATGTATTGAAGTTGTACACCTGTTATTATTGTTTGAGGATTTTTATGCCCCCGCGACGACATGTCGGGGGGCATTAATTTTTACTCATGTCCGTCTGTCCGTCCGTCCGTCCGTCCGTCTGTACGTCCGTACAAATTTCCGTCAAGCTTTTCTCAGAAACCATACATCAGAACAATTTGAAATTTCGCGGGGTGGTTCAGAATCACAAGTTGTACGTCCTTAGCGACTTTCAGACCTGTCGGACAACTACTTCCTGTTTGGGACTGGGCCAATATGAAAATGTTTTAACATGAGTATGAAAATTTCCGTCAAGCTTTTCTCAGAAACCGTACATCAGAACAATTTGAAATTTGGCAGGGTAGTTCAGTATCACAAGTTGTACGTCCTAAGCGACTTTCAGACCTGTCGGACAACTACTTCCTGTTTGCGACTGGGACGATATGAAAATGTGTGTTAACATGAGTATGAAAATTTCCGTCAAGCTTTTCTCAGAAACCGTACATGAGAACAACTTGAAATTTGGCAGGGTGGTTCAGTATCACAAGTTGTACGTCGTAAGCGACTTTCAGACCTGTCGGACAACTACTTCCTGTTTGCGGTTAGGCCGATATGAAAATGTGTTAACATGAGTATGAAAATTTCCGTCAAGCTTTTCTCAGAAACCGTACATGAGAACAATTTGAAATTTGGCATTGTGGTTCAGTATCACAAGTTGTACGTCCTAAGCGACTTTCAGACCTGTCGGACAACTACTTTCTGTTGCGACTGGGCCGATATGAAAATGTGTTAACACGAGTATGAAAATTTCCGTCAAGCTTTTCTCAGAAACCGTACACAAGAACAATTTGAAATTTGGCAGGGTGGTTCAGTATCACAAGTTGTACGTCCTAAGCGACTTTCAGACCTGTCGGACAACTACTTCCTGTTTTCGACTGGGCCGATTTGAAAATGTGTTAACACAAGTATGAAAATTTCCGTCAAGCTTTACTCAGAAACCGTACATTAAAACAATTTGAAATTTGGCAGGGTGGTTAAGTATCACAAGTTATACGTCCTAAGCGACTTTCAGACCTGTTGGACGACTACTTCCTGTTTGGGACTTCCTTTAGCGGGGGCATCCGTGTCCCATGGACACATTCTTCAATTTTTTCCTTATTTTCAGACTTGGGAACTTTGCGATTTTGTTAACTGTTGAATTGTTTAATTATGTATTCCTTTATAAAAACTTAATGGTAAGTATGAGGATAATTCATTGAGAAATTTATAAGTTTTAAGTTACAAAGCAAACACTGAAAATTTCAAGAAAAATTAAGAGTAAATTACATATAATACTATAAGGAGTAACTGGACAATTTTTTGACAATTAAATTGTTTGTAGGTCATGTCCTTCTGTTTATTTTTGCAAATGACAGTTTTAATCTAGCTCTAAATTTATAAGGCAAATACTTATATTTTATTAACAAAATTTGTTATTAAAGGGCAAAAAGACCTGTAAGGATTCGTCTGACAATTTTGGACCAAATGCGTTTTTTAAAGGCATTGTCTTGCAATTTACAGTTTCACTCTAGTCATTATTAAAGGGCAAAAACTCCTTTAAGAATTTGTCAGACAATTTAGACTAACATAGTGATTTGCATTGTCTGGCTGATCATTTTTGCAATTTACAATATCAATATGCTGTTTTATTTTTCAAGTTATACTGTCAAAACTGACAATTTTCTAAAAACTTAATGTCCATAACTCCTACAGGCAGTTAAACAACTTCTGAAATTAAAAAAGATTGAATGTGCTGATCATTTTAATTTAACGGGTTTTTTTTTCTGTAGCTATATAACATTGTGAGATATTGGCCAAAACATGTGTTGACCCATGTTCTTCAACTTGCGCTTGTGAAAAATAGTTAAGATTAGGCCCGCTCTCAGATACATAAACCAGTGTACTGTATTACTTTTCTATAAAGCGTGAATCTTTGGTATATTGATCCTAAAACCAAGATGGCCACAACACTGGAACATAGAACTCCAGAGGCACTAAAAATAGCTGGTTTCAGAAACTATTTCACTTATTGAAATCAAATTATGCAGAACTAATATAAGGGTAATTTTCTGCCATTGTAAAATGCATTGTGGCTACTAGAGCCATTGATGTTCTGATTGGCGGAAATTAAAATGAATCTTGCTCTGAAAATCTGAGTAGCAAATATAATTGATACTGTATCAATTTTAAGATTTTGGCGCAGATCCTAAATTCAAGATGGCCACAAATTTTGTGTCATGTTCATGTCGATTAAACTAAAGTTTTTGTAATGAGTAATGTGAGCATTACAGGCTTTCCATGTGTAGAAATAATTTTTTTACAAGTGTAATTATGAATGACTAAGACTTACCGCAGGTTGTTGGGTCTTTTTTAGTTTCCGATACTAGTAAATATTTTTTGGTTCGGAGACCTTTAATGGATGACGAAAGTATTTTTAGTTGTGGATCAAAACGAACTATATCCGTCTTTTGGGTAACCAATATACTTGAATAATTAGAAACTAAAAATATTTAACCAAGATTTCCACCATAAATCGTGTTGTAAATTGTAACAAGAAAAGCAAGACCAGGCCATTTGGACATTCAGAGCTTTTAGTTCCTTGTTTTCCTGAAAGGACAAGGTATGGTAAGGGCCATTTTTGGCCCCCTCTTGAAAATAGCTCATCTTTGCAGTAATTTGAGCATACAGACATAGCATTAAAAATATGGTCTTATTTTGGTGCTATCATGCGCATGTGCGATACACTTCACGTGCTTCCTTTGCTTGTAAAATCTATAGGCTATTTTCAATTCAGCTTTAATTTGAAGATGGTTTCAGTAAATTAACTAAAATTCTGTTCTGCTCATCAAATAGTCACCAAATGTTAACACAATATGTATAGATACCTGTTACAGGCAGGTTCTGGTTTAAATAAATATAGAAAAACTTTATCTCGCAAAAAGAATGCTTTTCTCATGCAAAAATCTTTGCTTTTTAGAATTACAAGCTTTTAAACATAACTTGGTAAACACTATTTCTTCGTCAAATTTTATCACAATATACAAATTAATAGAAGATACAGGCAGAAGGTAATTTTAAATAATGGCTGTCTGGGTTAAAAGTTTTTTTTCTGTTGATAAAAAAACTGTTAAACAAGTAATACAAATATAGATTTGTCAGAATTACCTCCCTTGTTAACATTGAATTTTCATTATGTTTGCCAATACCGAACTCGTTATATCAAAAGCTTTGTGTTTAAACAATTAGAAAGGAGATTTTATATTAAGGTTATAAGTCTGTCGTAGTATTTAATAATTTTATTGAAATTATGAGTTATTAATGAAAGATATTAATGTTAATTTTACCATCAGTGCAATATCTATTCTGAGATTTCCAGAAAAAACGGAGGATGGTGTCCTGCATCCCATCAAGTCAAACAAATTATTTTTTTGTGACCTTATTGGTAAGACAAACTGTTAAACAATTGTATAATAGCGAACAAAATATCTATTTTTTGCAAAAACCAATATTTAAATCTAAATTTGTATTAAGTAAATCCCAAGCATAATTACTTTAGGAAGATATAAGGATCCTTTCAAAGGTGCGCTTAAATTCTGTTTAGATGTCCTACCATGCATAGTTACAGCGGAACTGACATAATCCAAAAACTTTAACATAGTCACTGGACCGTGGTCAATGTCAGAAGACACCTGTCATATATTACTCAACAGAACCTAAATTCCAAGTATTGTCATTACACTATGCATAGTTTCACTGACCAAAAATTATATTAACGTATTCACTGGACCATGAAATGGAAGGTCATGGTCAGGCGAAACTTTTACTATTCAACAGGAACCTATATGCCATGCCACTCATTCATCCTACCATGCAGAGTTACAACAGAAGTAACCTTATCCACAAACATTAGCGTAGTGATATGAATTCTAGTCAAGGTCAGGTGACACCTACCAAACTTGCATGTACTATTTGTCAGCAAACTATATAACAAATATTGTCATGTTACAATGCGTGGTTACTGAGAAACTGACAGAATTTTAACGTAGTCCCCTAACTGTGAAATTGATATTTAAACTTGACATTTGTATATTACGATTCATGAAGCGGAAGATTGGGCATGCATAAAACCTGGTTTAACCCATCATTTCTTTTGAAATGCCTGTACCAAGTCAGGCCATTGCTGTAATTACTACATTTTTTGGTTGTTGGTTCTGTAGTTTGCCGGTTTCTTGGTCTTCGATTTGTGACAGTTTCTATGATACTATGATACACATACAGTAGCAGTAAAAAGTACTGAAATTATTGTATCTTTTTTGCATAGTTAGGAGAAAATTATATAGATCCAAAGCGTAGTGTTTAATTAAAAAGTATTAAATATTCACATATGTATTACGATAGTTTATGCTATCCATAAAAGATTATCTCACGTGGTTTCCTTGATGTTAACTGCCAAAAACAAATGATATATATTTAGGGACTGGTCAATATTTTTGGGGTGGTGGGACAGGTGCAAAATGCAATTGAACACATACTTTTTTATGCTGGCATATATATGGGACTGATAGGACAGCTAGTTTTTTTCATAACAATATCATCAATGAAAAAAAAAAAATTTTTCTGACGTTTTAATTCCAAACCAATATACTGTAATCGCGCAACTTGTTTAACAAATATCAATACTGAATTGTAACCATAAAATTATTCACTAGATAGGACACACATTTTTATAACACATCTGATGTAGGACGGCAACTTTTTGTATTTTAGGGAGGTCTGACATAGCCCTTTTTACACCTGATAATTTGAAATGCACCGGTCCCAACCCCCAATTAATATTGACCGGTCCCTTATCTACTTTTACACATCGTCGGAAACCCACGTCCGGTCGCGTTCTCGCTGTGCTACCACTTGCCGGTCGCGTTCTCGCTTTGCTACCACCACCGCTACCACCACCAAGTGGTAGCAAAGCGAGAACGCGACCGGACGTGGGTTTCCGAAGATGACTTTTTCAAGGTTAAAGAATATGCTCGCGCTGGCATTCGATGTTGTTACACCAATATATGTTTAAAACGTTTCCTGTTAATTAAAGCAAGCAAAATAGAAAATAAACATAGACCATCGGGATTCGAACCATCGATTCGCGGTGTATAATATTCACAAGCTACGGGTTAAGCAAAACACCACATACAGACAGACATTTTCATTCAAACGCAACTTATTTATGCGACATACAAGGCCGTAAACAAAAGGGGTGCACTGATTGCACGTGTACTCCTTGTCCGAGAATCCTCTGCTGCCTACGGCACTGTCATTTTGCATACGTTATAAATTTGTTAATAGATTAGTAGTTTTTATAACATCTTTAATTATTGCGTATAAAAATAATGGTGTAAATTAACATTTATTGAGACATATTGTGATCGCTAAAGATGTTTTACTTCAATAAAAATGACTTCTAGAACAGTCTTATCAGTTTGTTGTTCGAGTGAATACAAACGAAACAATATTAAATTCTTTTAAATTCTTACGTTTACTTCGTCGGAACGTGTGTTTCGCGCATGTCATACGTTTCGTCCACTTTCGGTATTAGTTTAGACACATAATTTTTTCAACCATTACGTACCAATTGTGTTCTTTAAAATATTATATTTTTGGACACTTCACTATCATTTATCATACAAACTTTCTTAAATATGTGACAAATGAAAGTAGACTTAAAAAGAAACAACAAAAAAGAAAAACGTCGGGACTCGATCCAGCGTTTCGCGATCTATAATGCGTATAATCTGTGAGCTAACCAATTACGCCATATACGCACAAACGTTTTCTTACGAAAATAAGACCTATTTATGCGTCAAATTGCTGACGTGATATATATGATGATAGATTACACCAGTTTTTATACCATTTATAATTATTACGTAAAAAAAATTAAAAAGGTGTAACTTTAACATCTATTTAGACATATTAAGGTGTTATCTCAAGATTTTTTCATGAATAACAATGTCTGGAACAATCTTTTCATTTTGTTTTTACGCGTGTGTATTCAAACAAGTTAAACAAAGCGAAATTCTTTACATTACTTCTAACTTTCTATGATGTTTGTCAGTCTGGTGATTCCGCGCATATTATAAGAATAAGAATAAGAATAAGAATATTTATTTAACCAGTCATGGACCCTTGCGGGTATAAAATTTACAATACAGTGATTACAATGATTATAAAATGACAATGAGAATGACTAGGAAAATAGTATGTAGTTAATAATATACTACAATAGTGAAATAAAGGGAGATAATTATTGAAATAATTGGATAGTTTCCCTTTGTACCTTTTCTAAAACTTCTTGTATTAACTTTATGACAATAAAAGGAAAGTTAAATATAATGCTGTAACATGATCTAATTTTTGTAATACTGTTTTTAGCATAACCCTTGTTTGTTGGAGTTGTCTCCACTAGATATTGGAATAAATAAAAATGTCTATGTCTGATTGAATTGTTGAGCCATCGACTAATCGAAGTCATCCACGATGCACAACAAACCATCCAACATATAACATGGTGTCAGGTAGAAGCTGAAACGCCCAAAAATGGATCTACAAACGATTCAACCGCCAGCAGTTAACTGGAATGCTTCAAACCTAGCCGAAGCATGGAAAAAATTCGAACAGTATGTACGACTGATTCTAGATGGTCCCTTAAAAGAGAAGGATGATCCGATCAAGATAAATTACCTGTTATTGTGGGTGGGAGAAACAGGTAGGGATATTTACAATACGTGGGAACTTTCAGAAGACGACAAGAAAAGTTTAGATGAACATTTCACCAGATTTCGAAACCACGTCCAGCCCAAGAAAAACTCGATCTTTGCACGTTACAAATTCAACGAAGTTCGTCAGGGTAGTGAATCTGTAGAACAATTTGTAACCAGAATAAAGTTAATAGCCAAAGATTGTGCATTCCAAGAGCCCAATGAGATGATACGCGATCGAATCGTGTTCGGGACAAATTCCCAGAAAGTGAAGGAAATATTGTTAAACGAAGGCGATACATTGACACTCGAAAAAGCCATACAAATCGCACAAACTCATGAATACAATCAGGAACAGCTCAAGCGAATGAACACTACATCTCATAGCAACTCTACATGTCCGGCGACAGCTGATATACATGCCGTTCGACCTAGACAGAGCAACCGCCGTTCTAATAGTAATACACAAAGTGCGCCGCCGACAAGTAACAAGCCGCCGCCTCGTCAACAGACAAAACAACACCAACGGTCAAAGAAATTGTGTGGAAATTGTGGGAATGATCATACACCGAGACAAACTTGTCCGGCCAAAGGAAAGAAATGCAGAAAGTGTGATAAATGGAACCATTATGAGAAAGTCTGCAGATCAAAATCTGTGAACGAAATAGAAACTACAGAGTGTCGACCAGAAGACGATTTCTTTATTGACAGTATACAGCATGGTTCCCAGATTCATGATGACCAAGTATTTTATGATATGAGTATTGGTTATGAAAACAAAATTGTTAAATTTAAATTAGACACTGGCTCTCAAGTTAATGTCTTGCCATATCATATTTATTGTAAACTTAACATTTCTACTCCATTGTTAAAGTCAAAACGCACTTTGTCAGCGTACAATGGCAATATACTGCCATCACTTGGCATTTGTCACCTCCCATGTACACACAAGTCGTCAAAGCTTGACGTAGAGTTTTATGTAGTTGACACAAAATCTACTCCTATCCTTGGGATGAAATCTTGTCTTGATTTTGGCTTAATTAAACTTATTTATGCTACAGAGACAACACTCACACCCACAAAGACAAGAACTGATGGTGAGCCATCAAAGGTAACCCCAAAACCTACATGTATGACGTCACAGGTTCCAATGACAAATGAAAGTGTGTTAAATGAGAATCCAGATCTTTTTCAGGGTATTGGTCTGCTGCCAGGTAAAGCCGACATACAGATAGACCCGTCAGTTACACCGGTGGTCCACCCTCCACGGAAAGTCCCGGTATCACTTCGCGACAAGTTCAAGGCCGAGTTAGACCGCATGTGCCAAACGGACGTGATAGCGAAGGTTGACGAGCCAACACCGTGGGTGAATTCACTTGTCATAGTCGAGAAGCCCGGTACTGACAAGATACGTATATGTCTCGACCCAAAGGACCTTAACAACGCGATTATCCGTCCACACTATCCTATGCGTACCTTAGAAGACATCCTGTCGAAGCTCACCAAGGCTAGTTATTTTACAAAGTTAGACGCGCGCTCAGGATATTGGGCAATTCAATTGTCTGAGACCTCCTCTTTTCTTACTACATTCAACACTCCGTTTGGTCGGTACCGATTCTTAAGGTTACCTTTCGGATTAAACTGCTCACAAGATCTATTTCAGTCAAAAATGGACGAATTATTCGAGAGTATGGAAGGAGTCGTTGCAATAGTGGACGATATACTTGTGTTTGGGTCGTCACAAATTGAGCATGATAAACGTCTTCGAAATGTCTTGACTGTCGCTCGTGAACGCGGGTTAAAGTTCAACGCAGATAAGCTGAGCGTGGGAGTTCAGCAAGTGTCTTATTTTGGCCACGTTTTGACGTCACAAGGGCTAAAGCCAGATCCACAGAAAGTGACGGCGATCCGCGAGATGCCCGAGCCGAAAAATAAATCGGAGCTACAAACTGTACTTGGTATGGTAACTTATGTGTCGAAGTTTGCACCGAACCTTGCAGACATTACAAGTCCGTTGAGAAAACTATTAACAAAAGATGTTGAGTTCGTATGGGATTACCCACAGCAGGAAGCTTTTGACAAAATAAAAGAGATTTTAACTTCGGAGCCAGGTCCGATATTGTCCTATTATGATTTGAGTAAACCGCTAACGCTGCAAGTCGACGCATCTAAGTTCGGGCTAGGCGCTGTTATGTTTCAAGATGGTAAGCCTGTCGCATACGCTTCTAAGTCGCTAACGCCAACTGAGATAAATTACGCCCAAATAGAGAAAGAGATGTACGCGATCCTCTTTGGTTGTAAGCGTTTTCATCAATACATTTACGGTCGACGTGTTAAAGTAGAGACCGATCATAAACCCTTAGTGTCGATTATGAAGAAGTCTATTCATTCAGCTCCGCCGCGTCTTCAAAGAATGATGTTACAGCTACACCGATACGATCTCGAGGTTACGCACTTGCCCGGTAAGGCCATTCCGGTCGCAGACACTTTGTCACGAAAATTTTTGGCCGATACATATCCCGGTTTATCTGAAGGTATGGAAGCTCAGGTACATATGGTTATGTCCAGTTTACCAGTCAGTGATCGCAAATTGACCGAAATTAGAGTCGCAACCGATGACGATAGTCAGTTTCGTCTTTTAAAGTCTGTCATTCTATCTGGATGGCCGGAATTACGTGGCAGCTGTGACCCCCTTATAGTAGAATACTGGAACCACAGAGATGAGCTCTCTGTTTTAGATGGTATTGTGTTCAAAGGAAGTAAAATTGTAATCCCTAAGAGCTTGAGAAATGATATGTTAGAAAAAATACATACAGGTCACATGGGCATAGAAAAGTGTGTTCTAAGGGCGAAAGATGTGTTATTTTGGCCTAAAATGTGTAATGATATTACTGATATGATTTCAAAATGTATTGTGTGTCTAGAACATAGAAGCTCAAATCAGAAAGAGCCTCTCAAGAGTCACGACGTACCTATGTATGCATGGCAAGTTGTTGCCAGTGATCTATTTACTCTTAACCAAGAGAATTACATTGTTGTTGTTGATTACTATAGTAGATATTTTGAGGTAGAACAATTGTCAACTATTTCTAGTCAGTCTGTTATTAACAAGCTTAAGGGTGTATTTGCACGTCACGGAATCCCTGAAAAGTTAATTTCAGATAATGGTCCCCAGTATAGTAGTCAGGAATTTGCCACATTTGCCAGAGATTGGGATTTTCGTCATGATACCTCTAGTCCCCATTATGCCCAATCTAATGGTCTTGCCGAAAAGACAGTCCAAACCGTGAAACGTATACTTCTGAAATGTAAGGCTGACAAGAGAGACCCATATTTGGCCTTTCTAGAATATCGCACAACTCCCTTAAACATTGGTTTCTCTCCATCTCAGTTACTAATGTGTAGGTCATTAAGGTCAGTATTGCCTGTTACTCAGCTGAACCTTAAGTCACAAATACCAGATACAGATCAGGTCCGATCTGAAATCCAGTACAAAAAGGAAAGTCAGAAAATTTACTATGACAAAGGCGCAAGAGCACTCTCCGAAATACCCATAGGATCTTCTGTTAGGGTCCAACAACCTGTTTCAAAAATTTGGAAGCCTGCCGTTGTGTTAAACAAGCACAGTGATAGGTCGTATGTTGTACAGTCGTCTGACGGCGGAGCATACCGTAGAAACCGCCGTCATCTGATCCACACCCATGAGCCTAATCCCATCATTGGTAAGGATGAGAGTGAGCCTATATGCAAAACCAATATTGAAAATGTTCTCGATTCTCCCCCAGCTCCAGCTGTTAAGAAAACTCCCGATATTGATTCCAAACCAGGTGCACCTGCCATGCAATCACCACAAAAACAATATGTTACAAGATCAGGTCGCATTGTCAAGCCTAAAATTGTTGTATCTATGTGAAATTGTAAGATTCATTTACTGACTTTTATTTAGTTAAATGTGTACACTATCAGAGAACATTGTACAATTTATAATCTTAAATGAACATTATATACACATATGGATATGAGTTTGTAAATGGGGAAATAGTTTAGTTATTTTCAAAAGAGGGGGGATGTAACATGATCTAATTTTTGTAATACTGTTTTTAGCATAACCCTTGTTTGTTGGAGTTGTCTCCACTAGATATTGGAATAAATAAAAATGTCTATGTCTGATTGAATTGTTGAGCCATCGACTAATCGAAGTCATCCACGATGCACAACAAACCATCCAACATATAACAAATGCAGTCTATTATTACCATTGTGAATATAAATATATAGATATAGGTGTCTATTGAAATAATGTATTAAACATATATTTACATTTATATAAAAGATAAAGTAACAGACCTACAAATATGCATGGAAATATACAAAGTACATGTAAACATACATGTACCCTGCACATTTAGATATAATTATCAATATAAATAAATCATTAATGAGAGCAGTTTTCCCTACTGGTTATCAGTATTTAATCTTAGCTTGAAGCTCTCTAGAAGGAAATTTCCTAATTTTTCAAGTATAAACAAATTTTCATTCGTCATTAGCCAATAAAATTTAAAATTTTCCTCTAAATGAACAAAATTTTGGCAGCAACCAGTAATATAAGTAAATAACTCATTCCGTAAATTTTGATAAATGGGGCATTTTATTAAAAAATGACTCTCATTTTCTATATCATTTATGCAAAATCTGCATGTTCTAAGTGTTCTCTCTATGGGTTTTGGTTTGTGCCTCTCTGTCTCAATTCTTAATTGATGAGAGCTTATACGAAGCTTACATATTATTTGTCTTATCTCAAAATTTTTTATATCTAAATATTTTTCTCGTTGGAAACAGTTTTTGAAAGAAAAATATGTATCTAATTTACCATGCACATTATCCTTTTCATGTATCCATGACTTAATAAAAAGACTTTTAAGTTTATCATATACAACATTCTTTATCTTTTGTATAGAATTATCCATAAAAAACTTCTCCTAAATATCTAGTTTTTCTAACAAATAATTGACAGAAGAGTACCAAGTTTGAACATTATTTTCATGCATACTCTTACAACACAGAAAAGCCTCTCAAAGTAAATTAGAGTCACAATGATATAACCTATGCAAGTAGCATAAAATTGATGTTACCATGTTAAAGTATAATGGAAATCTACCTAATTCAGACAAAACTGATATATTTGAACTTTTACTGTTTACACCTAAAATATATTTGCAGAACTTCATATTAATTTTGTCTGCAACATTATTTTCATAAATACTTTCTAAAATGTTTATTTTATCTTTTTTACATGCCACAGTATCAGTTTTAAATATCCCCCATACTTCAGACCCATACAATATAATGGGTTTGATCATATGATCAAATAAGTGCAAGTTTGTACTTATACTAGCCTCTGTGCCAGAAAGACATTTATTTATTTTTATTATACGTATCTACCACATTCGCTCAATATTATTGTGGTAATTTTATTTATTTCAATCTGTGAACTAATTGCGTTCTTTAAATATTCCATATCCGGACGATTAAGTCTGCAACTTAATTTTTTCACAGCTTTGCCTCTTTAAATATGATCAAAAAAAGACACGATCTTTCAAGACTTAAATAATCAATCTGGAATAGAAATTATATCAATGCCTGATAAATGTATTTTGTTATCAAAATTTAGCTGTTTCATAACTGTTAAACGTTTAAATTGTTACATATTAAAATATTTACTTAATTTATCCCTATATTGATTTTTTTACACATTTCTATCTAAGTTTGTCAACAATGTTTAACAATTACCAGCATAAATGGATGTATATGCAGATTCGGAAATGCAAGTTCGGTCCGGTTGTAGGCTTACATACTATGCTGAACAATACAAAAATCACGCGAATTTGGGGACAAAATATTAATTTTTTATTATGAGCGGACGCGTGTACCACAAATATATTTTAAATATTAAACACTGTTTTTGCAACAAATAATACAGTCAAATATCTTCGTGGTACACGCGTCCGCTCATATTTAAAATGGTGTTCGAAATCACGAAAACGTACCGATTTTCACAGGCCACTACAATTGGCCTATTTTAGTAAGGTGCATATAATAATTTTACATGATAAGAAAAGAAAGTTATATTGATTTTCTGTAAGAAGGGATAATGTACCTTTGAAAAAACATTATGATCTACAGATTCTAGTCATTTCATTTTTAGCCGAAAATAGGGGGCCAGTGACAGTAGGTTATCCTACCTTGTCCTTTGCAATTAGTGTTAGGTACCCAAAATCTAGTATGGTGACGTAATCTTTACTCTGAATTACTGTGAAGAACGGGATATACCTATAAAAGATGCCGTATTTTAATGTTTTTTATTTGTATAAAACTGTTAAATTGAGAAAAAAAACCACTTTTTCAAGAATGCGTTTTTCTTAATTTCAAATTTTGCCCCCTTTTCAATTTGTTTTCATGTATTGTGAAAGCGCTATACATTCAACCATGTCTAGTAACGTTTTTTCAAACACATTTGTGTAATTTTTTACCGATTTATTACGACTTTCGACGTATTTGCCGCACTTTAAATTCACACTGAAAAATATAATATCATTTAGATATGCGTTTTTTTTCTCAATAATTTTTCCATGAATTTTTAGAGTACAACATATATTTTTGTCAGATTTACACGAGTTTATCTATTTCTATAGTCGTTTCGTTAGCGCGACATTTTTTAAACGATGTTCTTATGAACAAAGTTGCATGAACATATTATAAATATTCGATAAGGAAAATATTAATGCGCAAAACGTATGTGTGCGAATTTAAATACAATTTGAGCAATAAATGGTTATTTATTGTGGACATAGACATACAAATCTAGATATTAAACCCTCTTTTAAGGTGCACGACGTAATATTTAACGTAACGTCAAAAAAGCTCAAATGACGCTACGTTTAGAGGCCCCAATAACGTGCGCTACGTCTTATTGAAATTGTTACAATTTTCAATGTAAAAGAATTAACAAAACTTCATTTGTTTTAAAATCTACCGGTATTATGTACTACATACAATAAAACACTACCAGTGCAAACTGCGCTTTGATTAATATTTGTTTTACATACATGGATCAAGCTCATGGATGCAAAGCTAAAACTAGGTACTCTAAGTGGTGTCAGAGGAGAAGATTGTTTATAAAGTTAACAACGGACAGATAACAGATGACAGACACCTAGTCAATAAGTGATCACAATATAGAAAAGGGACAGACATACGCTTTAGGAAAAAACTTACTGCATACTAGCATGGTAAAAATTCTGATCATTTGGATGCAATTTATCTCTTTACTGGAGTTCCAAATTTACTGTCCACACTTCAGTATTGAGATAGATTTTTGATTTTCTAGATCGTACGCTACTGATAAATAAGGTACTCAAACGGAGATTTGTTGTACCTAGGTTGATTTTGATAAATATTTTTTCTTATTTTTCCCATGTTTATAAGTTCCCATACAAATATTACGCAATGTTGCAGCTGTTAATTATTGTGATAAAAGCTTGGGGGAACATGAAAAATATATATGTAGATTTATAAATCTAATGCAAATTTTTAAGTTAACAGCTTATATCTGTATACTAACATTTTAAATACTAATTCCCGAGACGGGATAAATAATCAAAAGCTAAACAGCGGAAACCAGTCGTATCTCAAGGATAACAGATAAACAATGCTGTATCTTGATTGGCTGCTAAATCGGGAGATAGTTGCCGATTGGAAAACAAATAAGCAGAGCTAAGTTAGGGATGAAAACCCGGCATGATTACGGGGCGGTAGCAATCATAATAGGCTAAATCGGGAGACAGCCGCCGATTGGTCAACTGTCTTGTCTTGTTCAGGTAACTACCGCCGTTAGTCGGCGCACTCTATCCTCTGGATAGATATATGTGGTGCACATCTTTGCATGTGTAAAGTGCATATAGTCAAAGTGAGAATACGAATAGTTGACGGAGTCAGGTACAGTGTATATTTGGGATATAATACAGTTAGGCATCCACATATAAGTTATTAAATGCAGAGTTATTAAACTCAGTCTAAAATCACTACTTCATCGTAAAAGCACTAAAAGGCAAGAAGCAGCACTTTTATACGTAAAATATCAGGCACTAGTCATAAATGCACTAAAATTTTCAAATATTGTTAATCTAAAATTTTACTTTCTGATATAAAAAAGGGCATGCATAGCGGTTTCTAAAACTATAAAAGCTGCTAAAACACGATGCTTGAGTTAAAACGATAAGATGCAAGATCAAGCGTGGAGTCATAATAACATTCATAGATATATATATATACAAGAAGGGTATCATCACTATTGCCTTTTTTCTATTAAAAACACTAAAAGCATCGGATTATACACAGTTTATATATTTATAGAATTCTGTCCCTCCCCCTTTGACTGTCTTATTCTTTCCATATGTATGTTATAGCACATGTTCCTGGTTAGTTCCTCCAACTCTATATAACCTTGTTTTTTCAGCTTACTGATATACGGCAGCTGTTGGTTTGTACAGTCCAGTATGAGTTGAGGTAGGTTGTTTTGTGTGACAAACTCTTGGTAAACATCGTTTCTGAGGTTATCTAGGTAGCTTTTGATATTCCGGAGATGCCTTATCCGAACGTTTTCCAGCTTTGGACACTTGAGAATAAAATGTTGTAGATCATCTGGCTCATCTCCGCATAGGCAGCATATAGTTTTGATAGTACTATCTCCATACTTTTTCTTGTTGTATTAAACAGGTATGTTTGAGTTACAAGCTGATCTTGATTTCTGCCGCTCTTATTTTGCTAGGTACATTTTCTGCGCCTTCCCAAATATTATGTTGTTGTGACATCGGGTTTTTCTGTAATTGGAGGTATTGAAGGGTTGACTTCTTGGCTATATCTTCCTCACATTGTCGAGCCCAGTATAATTCTTGTGCCTTCCTTACTTCTTTCTTCCACCCCTTTTTTTATCTAGGGTTTTCATTAGTTCATGTATTGTCTCCATTCCATATTTCTCTAAAACTAGTCCAGCCCTTTCTGTGAAAAGTTCGTTGCTATTTCTGTTGAAGCACTGTTGTCTAATTAACATATACTCTGCTGATGATGGGCATCTGATTATATTCTTAAGGAGTGACAGTATATTAAGATCTATATGCATCTGTATTGGAATTGCACCAACGAATAGGTAAACTTCAGTATTTGAGGTTTTGTTTGGAAGGCCCTGTATTTGCCTCAATATTTTCCTCTGCATCTTTTCTAGTTGTTCTATTTCATATTGCCTACATTTCATTATCTTAAGCCCATATATCATTCGTGCTAGTCCAAACCAAACTTGAAATACTCAACAAATAAGCAGAGCTAAGTTAGGGATGAAAACCCCGCATAATTTCTGTGCCGTAGCAATAATAATAGGCCGACCGTCGTTCGTTGCCACTCGAGAAAAGCCGAGCGATCACGAATCGGTTACGAAAAAAAAAAAGAAAAAATATGCAAGATAACTGTTTTAAACACAGTTGCTTGGGTACAAACTCTACAGAGGGGAAATGTCAGAAATGGTAAAAACGTTGAAAAAATGGGTCAGACATGCGCATATTGTTATTTTATGAGGCAAATAAGGGTTCTACATAAAAATATACCAGCATTAATGAAAAAAGCCGAGATTTCACAATTTGTACCCAAGCGCCTGTGGTTTTAAAAGGAAAGTCGCATTGATTTGTGTATGTTTATCATAAAATGTCTATCATAAAACTTAAACGGAGAAACGGAAAAACAAGTGAGAAAAGGAGAACAATTTTAATTCTTTTCCTGCTTACTGACAAGATTCACATCAACTATCTTACCGCGTAGAATGATGCATCTAGAGATGCATAGCATAGTGCATGCTTCAATATTGCTGCCTCTGACCTATATTTTGCGGTTGCCTGATTTGGCTAAACATTGTGTACTCATAATGAAGTGATGTTATTAATAACAATACATAATAACATTAAAGGGTCCTACTAAACGCAGAGAAGTGCAGAGAAGTAATAAAAAAATGATTTATTCGATGAAATAAAGGTTTATTATATATATATTTGTTATATTTTGTATAAATTTATCAAAATTGACAAAAATACAACCTTATTTCTATATAATTCGTCTGTGAATGGACAATTTCGAGCAGTTCGACGATGTTTACATAGGTTGTAATGGCGGGCAGTAGAGAGAAGTAACTGTATAATGTATCACACATGATATTTATTATGTAATAAGTATGATTCTGAACAATTGTATCACAAAGAACACTTTTCTGTGAAAAAATTGTTATTAAAACCATAATAAAGAGTGATTTCATAGTAAGTAAACCAAGTGTACATTCTCGTACATTGTGTAAACAAATGTGCATATAATTACACCACGATTACCGGTTAAATTCCGGATTGACAGTTCATATTGGACAACCATTATATACAACAATTAAAGTATATAATGGAAGAGCCCCCACGCCACGTCAAGGCTATGAACTATGTGGAGGTGGGCCCATTAATTTTTTAAACTAATTATTGTGACCCCCATTTTATTTTGAAATTTTAAAATTTTTAAATTATATTTTTAAGTGACCCCCAAAATTTATGACTGATATGTGAGTATTTAGTTTAAGTAGTTAAACCGTCAGTATTGTCTGTGATTCTCCTGTCTTGCAGGCGAAACACAATTCAATGTACGTCAAGTCACACAGTCCCCTAAATTTTTTATCATTATAGTCTTTGTGATTCTCCTGTCTTGCAGGCGAAACACTATAATTTAAAATATTAAATTTTACATCTCATTCTTTAAAACATTATTAAATAGGGTTTTATATATGGCAAATAAAATAATAAATTTATAAATTAATTTAATATTAATAATGTTGTCAAAGTTGTAAGTAGCTACATTGCCATAAAGACAATGGTGACAAATATAAGACAGGGTTGTCTTATTTAAGAATAAATATTCCTGGTGAGATAAGTTCTCACATAAATAGTGAAACCACCTATTGCATGTATCACATGCAATGGCTCTGTCAGAAGAGCAGTCACTTTTACAAACACCGCACGGATAGATATCCATGCTGAATGTCAAATAAAAAAAATTAAATAAAAAAAGTACTTAAAATGAATAAACAAAAAGGTTTAGCACTAAATATTTACAGAAAAAACAATTAAGCACTAAAGCAGAACTAAAACAAAATATGTACACACAAAATGAAGCACTATAATTATTTACAGTAAAAAGTAATTTTGAAAGCCGAATTTATCAAGTGATTAAATAATATCTATAAAATAGTTATAAAACCACAATGAAAGCCAAAATATCTTCTGACGTTTAAAAAAATTTTCAGAATATTTATGATGAACTGACCAAGCTGAACTGTAATTTTGAGAAAATAAATAAGTTTTGAGTTCAACTCAAACATCTCGACATGTTGTTTTATATAAACGCGACGGTCGTTTGATCCCCTCGTAATTGTTTGACACCTCTGTTAATTAATTTGAATTACATTGTTGTTGTCACACGCTTGCTTCTGTATTCCGATATCACAATCCAATTAACATAACTTTCCCTGATTGAACAAAATAAGGCACAATGATCAATTATTCTCAATAGGGTCGTCAACGAAAATTGTTAGTTTAATAAATGACAAGATTAAAGAAATTTTCCGCATATTGTTTAGACTACCGTTCAAAAGCTCAAATTTCTTCATTAGTCAATTTACAATTATTTTCTTTTATCTTTATTTCTTTACCGACTATGAGAAGAAATGTACTGCGATTAAAAAGAAGTGGAAATACGAATACTCAGCGAACGTAATCTTACTTTTGCATTTTTTAAATAATATAATCATATGTTTGACCATTTTTATAACATTTTATGCAATATAAAAGAATATAACATAATATATCAGATACTGTGTCATGCCGTACATTACACAGATCCACTCCCGAAACCACCAGGAATTTACTGTTCAGCTTCGTCAATCGCCATATTGAATTTACATAGAACATCGAACAAAATTGGATGAAATAAAGTCGGTTATGATAAATCTAAGTCCGTTAAATATGTTAAAGCTTATTTAACATAATAAATTGTTTATGATAAAACTTATTGGATAAATTTATTAAAGATAAATAAACCATTATTTATGTTTCTCTCGTACTTCTCTCCACTTACATCGTATGTAAACATCATCAAACTGCTCGAAATTGTCAAATAAATGACAAATTATGTAAAGATATGGTCTTCTTTATGTTTATTTCTACAAAATATAACATATATATCATTTAATCGAATAAATCATTTTTTTATTACTTCTCTGCACTTCTCTGCAGTTCTCTGCGTTTAGTATGACCGACATTAAAAAACAGTACGTATTTTTGTCCACGAAAAATAAAGCTTAGAGACGGCTAGCTTTTTAGGAAAGCTAATACTTGTTAAATATTATTCCCTCAAAATCCAGTTGATTAGTAGAATAGGGGAGAAAAGTCAGTCTAGATAGCAAATTTTCATATTTTGAACCTTAGTTACCCCCCTTTTACTGTTTGAAGGAGATATTCCGAATGGCTTTGCCCGCCAAAATTTAGACGACAGTACTCATCTTCAGAAACACATAGATAGAAGATAGAAGTAACATGGCAGTTATTAATGTTCACTGTATTGTTGTCTCGATTAATGTCAATATTGTGTTGTGTCGGGGACATGTCGAGAATTGTCCAAAAATATCAAAGTTAACAAAATTCCATAAAAGCTAATATACATATTTAATATGATGTTACAAATGTTTTTATGAGGAGGGTCAATTTTTGTTATTTCTTCCCCCAAACTTAATAATACCTCATCCAACTATTACTTCCAAACTTAATAATACCTCACCCCAACTATTACTTACCTCCAACAGAGAAATGATTACAATTATACATCTCTTCCTCCAAGATCTACTGAACTGACTATATATGCCTTCCCTCCACATTTGGTCCCTGTCCAAGCACCTTAAAACTTCATTAATCTTAGTTTTAGAATTGAGCACATTTCCAAATTCCAATCCTGCCATCATACCCTATTATTATGTGTACGCTACGAGTGGATTCAGTTTCAGAAATTAATACATCATATGACTGCGACTAATAACAACATTCATGACATTGATAATCAGTAATTTAACCCTTTCCTCCATAATGACGCCTCCCCCTTTACTCCATAATGACGCCTTTTGACGCCTCTACGTGGTACCTTGGTTGTAACGTGATTCCACAAAAAAGTCAATTAAATAATTAAAAAAATTAAGGTCCTACATAACAATCATATACTAGGCAATATCAGGTACATTTTTTTTGGCAAACAAATTTTTTTTCGCTATTTTTTTAATCGTTTTAAATGTTATGCAGTTTATAAAAAAAGAGTCGCCATGTTTCATATTGACGGTATTGATAACGATAAAATAGTTGCATTTGCGATATTTATCAAAAGTAATTGATAACGGATATATTTTTGAGGATCCAATGATCAGTTTATACGATACAGTTTTGTGTTTAAATTAATTTTGCATTTTCTTTTTAATATTTTCATTTGTTTTATAAATTATTATATATATATTGTCGGGGGCCTCGGTGGCCGAGTGGTCAAGGTAGTTCGTCTACTATTGATCACGTGGTCTGAACACTGAGATTGCGGGTTCGATTCTCACTGCAGGCAGGGTGTACTCGACTCCAATCTTAATTGACAAGGATTGCCAGTTTTCCTACCGCAGGTCGGGGGTTCTCTCCGGGTACTCCGGCTTCCTCCCCCAATAAAAACTGGATGCCATGAAATAGCTGAAAAATTGCTGAAAGTGGCGTTAAAACACCATTCAAACAAACAAATATATATTGTCCATTTTTGCATGGGGTTTTGGATTTTTCAAGCATTATATTAAACTTAGGCACGAATCATTTCGTTATCTGTTTAATTGTTTCTTTGTTTGAATGCCACTTTTATCAATTGTTTTTTAGAGAGGAAGCTGAGTACCAGACCTACAGCAGGTAAATTGGGAATTCTTGTCATTTATTAATTCAGGTTATATTTTAGAATTTAGATAGGGTATATATGAAGAAAAAAGAGAGAATTGGAGCACTGGTCTTTTGAAAAAAACAGTTTGGACCCCGGCTGTAAGAAACCTTGATCTTTTATCCAAAAACAAATAGAAGTAGTAGATGTTGTATATATTATATAAAAAGATTTCTAACTCAGCGTTGTGTTTGAGTATAGAATGACTCATTGTAATGGATTTAACACTTCATTGTCAACAAATCATTGATATTTACAGGAATTTGAGTAAAGAACATTGTTTACTTTCAAATTATAACCTGAAGTTAGAGAATCTTTCATAGTGATTCCTTTTCACGCTAGAATAATATACTGCATTTTTGGAATAAAGTTCGAAAGTGTATACTCAGGGCTTTCAAATTTTGGTAAACAAGTGTGACGTTAGTTCTCATGAAGTACAGTACTTTTTAGTGCTGTTACCTACCTGGTACCACTTAGAAAGACGGCATAGATTCCATTATAAAAACTAAGCTTTTTAAAAAATATATAGATATATTGGACATATTAAAATTTGTGGCATAATTTGATCTGCTTTCCCAGAGATGACCCACACCATCTTGGCCTGTCTACAGGTGGCAGATACTAGTATGTAGAGTTATGTTTTTAGAACAGCATTCAATCATTTTGTCCATAAAGATTACCCAACTTGAATGGATTTATTTAAAATTATATTAAAATAATTTAATGACAACTTGTCGACTTTTTCAGTAATTTCATTTTTTTGTGTTGAATGAAGCATAACCGGTAAGTAACATGTATTTGGGAAGAACTGTTACTTTTTGGCAAGAAATCTTTAATGTGAAGAAAATAAAACCCTTTATTATAACTGTATACAGCTAGCTAAGTTAGCATATTGAAAAAAAATTGATGAAATATTTCATCAATTTTTTTTAGAATAGGCATATCTATTTCTTAAGAAAAAATTCTTTGTGCATTTTTTATTCAAACACTCATATTTCCCTGTCTATAATATGACATAAAACAGGGTTGAGTTCTGACTATTCTCAGGTCTCAACACACCAACCTGCCCAGCAGTTCCTGTCTGTTAGTACATCTATATTTCCAGGTCTCAACAAACCAACCTGCCCAGCAGTTCCTGTCTGTTAGTACATCCATATTTCCAGGTCTCAACACACCAACCTGTCCAGCAGTTCCTGTCTGTTAGTACATCCATGTTCCCAGGTCTCAACACACCCAGCTGCCCAGCAGTTCCTGTCTGTTAGTACATCCATATTTCCAGGTCTCAAGTTAACACACCAACCTGCCCAGCAGTTCCTCTCTGTTAGTACATCCATATTTGCAGGTCTCAACACACCAACCTGCCCAGCAGTTCCTCTCTGTTAGTACATCCATGTTCCCAGGTCTCAACACACCCAGCTGTCCATCAGTTCCTCTCTGTTAGTACAGCCATGTTCCCAGGTCTCAACACCCCCAGCTGTCCATCAGTTCCTCTCTGTTAGTACATCCATGTTCCCAGGTCTCAACACACCCAGCTGTCCAGCAGTTCCTGTCTGTTAGTACATCCATGTTCCCAGGTCTCAACACACCCAGCTGTCCATCAGTTCCTCTCTGTTAGTACATCCATGTTCCCAGGTCTCAACACACCCAGCTGTCCATCAGTTCCTCTCTGTTAGTACATCCATGTTCCCAGGTCTCAACACACCCAGCTGTCCATCAGTTCCTCTCTGTTAGTACATCCATGTTCCCAGGTCTCAACACACCCAGCTGTCCAGCAGTTCCTGTCTGTTAGTACATCCATGTTCCCAGGTCTCAACACACCCAGCTGTCCAGCAGTTCCTGTCTGTTAGTACATCCATGTTCCCAGGTCTCAACACACCAAGCTGTCCAGCAGTTCCTGTCTGTTAGTACATCCATGTTCCCAGGTCTCAACACACCCAGCTGTCCAGCAGTTCCTGTCTGTTAGTACATCCATGTTCCCAGGTCTCAACACAGCCAGCTGTTCAGCAGTTCTGTCTGTTAGTACATCCATGTCCCTGAGTCTCAACACACCAACCTGCCCAGCAGTTCCTCTCTGTTAGTACATCTATATTTCCAGGTCTCAACACACCAACCTGCCCAGCAGTTCCTGTCTGTTAGTACATCCATGTTCCCAGGTCTCAACACACCCAGCTGTCCATCAGTTCCTCTCTGTTAGTACATCCATGTTCCCAGGTCTCAACACACCCAGCTGTCCAGCAGTTCCTGTCTGTTAGTACATCCATGTTCCCAGGTCTCAACACACCCAGCTTTCCAGCAGTTCCTGTTTGTTAGTACATCCATGTTCCCAGGTCTCAACACACCAACCTGCCCAGCAGTTCCTGTCTGTTAGTACATCCATGTTCCCAGGTCTCAACACACCCAGCTGCCCAGCAGTTCCTGTCTGTTAGTTCATCCATGTTCCCAGGTCTTGACACACTAAGCTGCTCAGCAGTTCTGTCTGTTAGTACATCCATGTCCCCGGGTCTCAACACACCAACCTGCCCAGCAGTTCCTCTCTGTTAGTACATCCATATTTCCAGGTCTCAAGTTAACACACCAACCTGCCCAGCAGTTCCTGTCTGTTAGTACATCCATGTTCCCAGGTCTCAACACACCCAGCTGTCCAGCAGTTCCTGTCTGTTAGTACATCCATGTTCCCAGGTCTCAACACACCCAGCTTTCCAGCAGTTCCTGTTTGTTAGTACATCCATGTTCGAAGGTCTCAACACACCAACCTGCCCAGCAGTTCCTGTCTGTTAGTACATCCATGTTCCCAGGTCTCAACACACCCAGCTGTCCAGCAGTTCCTGTCTGTTAGTACATCCATGTTCCCAGGTCTCAACACACCCAGCTGTCCAGCAGTTCCTGTCTGTTAGTACATCCATGTTCCCAAGTCTCAACACACCCAGCTGTCCAGCAGTTCCTGTCTGTTAGTTCATCCATGTTCCCAGGTCTTGACACACTAAGCTGCTCAGCAGTTCTGTCTGTTAGTACATCCATGTCCCCAGGTCTCAACACACCAACCTGCCCAGCAGTTCCTCTCTGTCAGTACATCCATATTTCCAGGTCTCAACACACCAAGCTGCCCAGCAGTTCCTGTCTGTTAGTACATCCATATTTCCAGGTCTCAACACACCAAGCTGTCCAGCAGTTCCTGTCTGTTAGTACATCCATATTTCCAGGTCTCAACACACCCAGCTGTCCAGCAGTTCCTCTCTGTTAGTACATCCATATTTCCAGGTCTCAACACACCAAGCTTTCCAGCAGTTCCTGTCTGTTAGTACATCCATATTTCCAGGTCTCAACACACCAAGCTGCCCAGCAGTTCCTCTCTGTTAGTACATCCATATTTCCAGGTCTCAACACACCAAGCAGCCCAGCAGTTCCTTTCTGTTAGTACATCCATGTTCCCAGGTCTCAACACACCCAGCTGTCCAGCAGTTCAGTTCCTGTCTGTTAGTACATCCATGTTCCCAGGTCTCAACACACCAACCTGCCCTGCAGTTCCTGTCTGTTAGTACATCCTTTTGCCAGGTCTCAACACACCCAGCTGTCCAGCAGTTCAGTTCCTGTCTGTTAGTACATCCATGTTCCCAGGTCTCAACACACCCAGCTGTCCAGCAGTTCCTGTCTGTTAGTTCATCCATGTTACCAGGTCTTGACACACCAAGCTGCCCAGCAGTTCCTGTCTGTTAGTACATCCATGTCCCCTGGTCTCAACACACCAACCTGCCTAGCAGTTCCTCTCTGTTAGTACATCCATATTTCCAGGTCTCAACACACCAAGCTGCCCAGCAGTTCCTGTCTGTTAGTACATCCATGTTCCCAGGTCTCAACACACCCAGCTGTCCAGCAGTTCCTGTCTGCTAGTACATCCATGTTCCCAAGTCTCAACACACCCAGCTGTCCAGCCGTTCCTGTCTGTTAGTTCATCCATGTTCCCAGGTCTTGACACACTAAGCTGCTCAGCAGTTCTGTCTGTTAGTACATCCACGTCCCCGGGTCTCAACACAACAACCTGCCCAGAAGTTCCTCTCTGTTAGTACATCCATATTTCCAGGTCTCAACACACCAAGCTGCCCAGCAGTTCATGTCTGTTAGTACATCCATATTTCCAGGTCTCAACACACCAAGCTGTCCAGCAGTTCCTGTCTGTTAGTACAGCCATATTTCCAGGTCTCAACACACCCAGCTGTCCAGCAGTTCCTCTCTGTTAGTACATCCATATTTCCAGGTCTCAACACACCAAGCTTTTCAGCAGTTCCTGTCTGTTAGTACATCCATATTTCCAGGTCTCAACACACCAAGCTGCCCAGCAGTTCCTCTCTGTTAGTACATCCATATTTCCAGGTCTCAACACACCAAGCAGCCCAGCAGTTCCTTTCTGTTAGTACATCCATGTTCCCAGGTCTCAACACACCCAGCTGTCCAGCAGTTCAGTTCCTGTCTGTTAGTACATCCATGTTCCCAGGTCTCAACACACCCAGCTGTCCAGCAGCTCAGTTCCTGTCTGTTAGTACATCCATGTTCCCAGGTCTCAACACACCCAGCTGTCCAGCAGTTCCTGTCTGTTAGTTCATCCATGTTACCAGGTCTTGACACACCAAGCTGCCCAGCAGTTCCTGTCTGTTAGTACATCCATGTCCCCTGGTCTCAACACACCAACCTGCCTAGCAGTTCCTCTCTGTTAGTACATCCATATTTCCAGGTCTCAACACACCAAGCTGCCCAGCAGTTCCTGTCTGTTAGTACATCCATGTTCCCAGGTCTCAACACACCCAGCTGTCCAGCAGTTCCTTTCTGTTAGTACATCCATGTTCCCAGGTCTCAACACACCAACCTGCCCAGCAGTTCCTGTCTGTTAGTACATCCATGTTCCCAGGTCTCAACATACCAAGCTGCCCAGCAGTTCCTCTCTGTTAGTACATCCATGTTACCAGGTCTCAACACACCAACCTGCCTAGTAGCTCCTGTCTGTTAGTACATCCATGTTCCCAGGTCTTGACACACTAAGCTGCCCAGCAGTTCCTTTCTGTTAGTGCATCCATGTCCCCGGGTCTCAACACACCAACCTGCCCAGCAGTTCCTGTCTGTTAGTACATCCATATTTCCAGGTCTCAACACACCAACCTGTCCAGCAGTTCCTGTCTGTTAGTACATCCATGTTCCCAGGTCTCAACACACCCAGCTGCCCAGCAGTTCCTGTCTGTTAGTACATCCATATTTCCAGGTCTCAAGTTAACACACCAACCTGCCCAGCAGTTCCTCTCTGTTAGTACATCCATATTTGCAGGTCTCAACACACCAACCTGCCCAGCAGTTCCTGTCTGTTAGTACATCCATGTTCCCAGGTCTCAACACACCCAGCTGTCCATCAGTTCCTCTCTGTTAGTACAGCCATGTTCCCAGGTCTCAACACCCCCAGCTGTCCATCAGTTCCTCTCTATTAGTACATCCATGTTCCCAGGTCTCAACACACCCAGCTGTCCAGCAGTTCCTGTCTGTTAGTACATCCATGTTCCCAGGTCTCAACACACCCAGCTGTCCATCAGTTCCTCTCTGTTAGTACATCCATGTTCCCAGGTCTCAACACACCCAGCTGTCCATCAGTTCCTCTCTGTTAGTACATCCATGTTCCCAGGTCTCAACACACCCAGCTGTCCATCAGTTCCTCTCTGTTAGTACATCCATGTTCCCAGGTCTCAACACACCCAGCTGTCCAGCAGTTCCTGTCTGTTAGTACATCCATGTTCCCAGGTCTCAACACACCCAGCTGTCCAGCAGTTCCTGTCTGTTAGTACATCCATGTTCCCAGGTCTCAACACACCAAGCTGTCCAGCAGTTCCTGTCTGTTAGTACATCCATGTTCCCAGGTCTCAACACACCCAGCTGTCCAGCAGTTCCTGTCTGTTAGTACATCCATGTTCCCAGGTCTCAACACAGCCAGCTGTTCAGCAGTTCTGTCTGTTAGTACATCCATGTCCCTGAGTCTCAACACACCAACCTGCCCAGCAGTTCCTCTCTGTTAGTACATCCATATTTCCAGGTCTCAACACACCAAGCTGCCCAGCAGTTCCTCTCTGTTAGTACATCCATATTTCCAGGTCTCAACACACCAAGCAGCCCAGCAGTTCCTTTCTGTTAGTACATCCATGTTCCCAGGTCTCAACACACCCAGCTGTCCAGCAGTTCAGTTCCTGTCTGTTAGTACATCCATGTTCCCAGGTCTCAACACACCCAGCTGTCCAGCAGCTCAGTTCCTGTCTGTTAGTACATCCATGTTCCCAGGTCTCAACACACCCAGCTGTCCAGCAGTTCCTGTCTGTTAGTTCATCCATGTTACCAGGTCTCAACACACCCAGCTGTCCAGCAGTTCCTGTCTGTTAGTACATCCATGTTCCCAGGTCTCAACACAGCCAGCTGTTCAGCAGTTCTGTCTGTTAGTACATCCATGTCCCTGAGTCTCAACACACCAACCTGCCCAGCAGTTCCTCTCTGTTAGTACATCTATATTTCCAGGTCTCAACACACCAACCTGCCCAGCAGTTCCTGTCTGTTAGTACATCCATGTTCCCAGGTCTCAACACACCCAGCTGTCCATCAGTTCCTCTCTGTTAGTACATCCATGTTCCCAGGTTTCAACACACCCAGCTGTCCAGCAGTTCCTGTCTGTTAGTACATCCATGTTCCCAGGTCTCAACACACCCAGCTTTCCAGCAGTTCCTGTTTGTTAGTACATCCATGTTCCCAGGTCTCAACACACCCAGCTGTCCAGCAGTTCCTGTCTGTTAGTACATCCATGTTCCCAGGTCTCAACACACCCAGCTTTCCAGCAGTTCCTGTTTGTTAGTACATCCATGTTCGAAGGTCTCAACACACCAACCTGCCCAGCAGTTCCTGTCTGTTAGTACATCCATGTTCCCAGGTCTCAACACACCCAGCTGTCCAGCAGTTCCTGTCTGTTAGTACATCCATGTTCCCAGGTCTCAACACACCCAGCTGTCCAGCAGTTCCTGTCTGTTAGTACATCCATGTTCCCAAGTCTCAACACACCCAGCTGTCCAGCAGTTCCTGTCTGTTAGTTCATCCATGTTCCCAGGTCTTGACACACTAAGCTGCTCAGCAGTTCTGTCTGTTAGTACATCCATGTCCCCAGGTCTCAACACACCAACCTGCCCAGCAGTTCCTCTCTGTCAGTACATCCATATTTCCAGGTCTCAACACACCAAGCTGCCCTGCAGTTCCTGTCTGTTAGTACATCCATATTTCCAGGTCTCAACACACCAAGCTGTCCAGCAGTTCCTGTCTGTTAGTACATCCATATTTCCAGGTCTCAACACACCCAGCTGTCCAGCAGTTCCTCTCTGTTAGTACATCCATATTTCCAGGTCTCAACACACCAAGCTTTCCAGCAGTTCCTGTCTGTTAGTACATCCATATTTCCAGGTCTCAACACACCAAGCTGCCCAGCAGTTCCTCTCTGTTAGTACATCCATATTTCCAGGTCTCAACACACCAAGCAGCCCAGCAGTTCCTTTCTGTTAGTACATCCATGTTCCCAGGTCTCAACACACCCAGCTGTCCAGCAGTTCAGTTCCTGTCTGTTAGTACATCCATGTTCCCAGGTCTCAACACACCAACCTGCCCTGCAGTTCCTGTCTGTTAGTACATCCTTTTGCCAGGTCTCAACACACCCAGCTGTCCAGCAGTTCAGTTCCTGTCTGTTAGTACATCCATGTTCCCAGGTCTCAACACACCCAGCTGTCCAGCAGTTCCTGTCTGTTAGTTCATCCATGTTACCAGGTCTTGACACACCAAGCTGCCCAGCAGTTCCTGTCTGTTAGTACATCCATGTCCCCTGGTCTCAACACACCAACCTGCCTAGCAGTTCCTCTCTGTTAGTACATCCATATTTACAGGTCTCAACACACCAAGCTGCCCAGCAGTTCCTGTCTGTTAGTACATCCATGTTCCCAGGTCTCAACACACCCAGCTGTCCAGCAGTTCCTGTCTGCTAGTACATCCATGTTCCCAAGTCTCAACACACCCAGCTGTCCAGCCGTTCCTGTCTGTTAGTTCATCCATGTTCCCAGGTCTTGACACACTAAGCTGCTCAGCAGTTCTGTCTGTTAGTACATCCACGTCCCCGGGTCTCAACACAACAACCTGCCCAGAAGTTCCTCTCTGTTAGTACATCCATATTTCCAGGTCTCAACACACCAAGCTGCCCAGCAGTTCCTGTCTGTTAGTACATCCATATTTCCAGGTCTCAACACACCAAGCTGTCCAGCAGTTCCTGTCTGTTAGTACAGCCATATTTCCAGGTCTCAACACACCCAGCTGTCCAGCAGTTCCTCTCTGTTAGTACATCCATATTTCCAGGTCTCAACACACCAAGCTTTCCAGCAGTTCCTGTCTGTTAGTACATCCATATTTCCAGGTCTCAACACACCAAGCTGCCCAGCAGTTCCTCTCTGTTAGTACATCCATATTTCCAGGTCTCAACACACCAAGCAGCCCAGCAGTTCCTTTCTGTTAGTACATCCATGTTCCCAGGTCTCAACACACCCAGCTGTCCAGCAGTTCAGTTCCTGTCTGTTAGTACATCCATGTTCCCAGGTCTCAACACACCCAGCTGTCCAGCAGCTCAGTTCCTGTCTGTTAGTACATCCATGTTCCCAGGTCTCAACACACCCAGCTGTCCAGCAGTTCCTGTCTGTTAGTTCATCCATGTTACCAGGTCTTGACACACCAAGCTGCCCAGCAGTTCCTGTCTGTTAGTACATCCATGTCCCCTGGTCTCAACACACCAACCTACCTAGCAGTTCCTCTCTGTTAGTACATCCATATTTCCAGGTCTCAACACACCAAGCTGCCCAGCAGTTCCTGTCTGTTAGTACATCCATGTTCCCAGGTCTCAACACACCCAGCTGTCCAGCAGTTCCTTTCTGTTAGTACATCCATGTTCCCAGGTCTCAACACACCAACCTGCCCAGCAGTTCCTGTCTGTTAGTACATCCATGTTCCCAGGTCTCAACATACCAAGCTGCCCAGCAGTTCCTCTCTGTTAGTACATCCATGTTACCAGGTCTCAACACACCAACCTGCCTAGTAGCTCCTGTCTGTTAGTACATCCATGTTCCCAGGTCTTGACACACTAAGCTGCCCAGCAGTTCCTTTCTGTTAGTGCATCCATGTCCCCGGGTCTCAACACACCAACCTGCCCAGCAGTTCCTGTCTGTTAGTACATCCATAATTCCAGGTCTCAACACACCAAGCTGCCCAGCAGTTCCTGTCTGTTAGTACATCCATGTTCCCAGGTCTCAATACACCCAGCTGTCCAGCAGTTCCTGTCTGTTAGTACATCCATGTTCACAGGTCTCAACATACCAAGCTGCCCAGCAGTTCCTCTCTGTTAGTACATCCATGTCCCCGGGTCTCAACACACCAAGCTGCCCAGCAGTTCCTCTCTGTTAGTACATCCATGTTCACAGGTCTCAACATACCAAGCTGCTCAGCAGTTCCTGTCTGTTAGTACATTCAATGTCACAGGTCTCAACACACCAAGCTGCCCAGCAGTTCCTCTCTGTTAGTACATCCATGTTCACAGGTCTCAACAAACTTACTAGCAATATTGTTTGGAAGGTCTTCTATAAAGTTTATGTTTTTTATTTTTTATGACAATTGGAAATTCAAAATGGCCACCAATGCAGGATGTAGTTTAACAAAACTTACTAGCAATAATGTTTGGGTGGTCCTGTATAAAGTTTGTGCCCTATGGGAAAAAAGTTTAAAATGGCTTCTCTTCTGAAACCGGTTAACTAATCGAATCAAAACTAACTACCAATATTGTTTAGATGGTCCTTTTTTAAGTTTATGCCAATTGGTAAATCAAAATGGACGGCACCGCAGACTTAGTTTCACATAGGACTCTATGGGGAAAAGTTAAAAATGGCGTCTTCTCTGAAATCGGTTTACCAATGTAAACAAAACTTACTAGCAATATTGTTTGGATGGTCTTCTATAAAGTTTATGTTTTTTATGACAATAGGAAATTAAAAATGGCCACCAACACAGGACTTGGTTTAACATTGGACCCTATGGGAAAAAGTTTAAAAAGGCTTCTCTGAAACCGATTAACTAATTGAAACAAAACTTACTACCAATATTATTTTGGATGGTCATTTATAAAGTTTTTTTTTTTTTTATGCCAATTGAAAAATAAAAATGGCCACCACCGCAGGACTTTGTTTAACATAGGACCCTTTGGGAAAAATTTCAAAAAGGCTTCTTTTCTAAAACTGGTTAACCAATGGAAATAAAACTTACTAGCACTATAGTTTGGTTGGTCCTCTTTGAAGTATGTTTTTATGCCAATAGGTAAATCTAAATGGCCACCACAGCATTACATAAACAGTGGACCCTATGGGAAAAAGTTTTAAAAGGTTTCTTTTCTGAAAGTAATTAACCAACATCCTCTCAAGTGACACATGTTCACGAAACCCTGACAAACTGAGCTAGGAAATTTCTGGGATAGAAGATTTTCATATGACATCAAACTTTCAAAATATCAACCAATAAAATAACTTGAAAGAAGCAAGTGTTTGGCAGGAATCATTCTTACTCATTCTGGAGATGGAAGAAAACGTAACGCAACTAATTAATAATGCAGTAATAACAAACTATTAACACAATTGTACAAAATACACTGATTTTCATGTGGTCTGTGCAACACACTTGGTTTATTTACAATCGACATCAGGATATCCCCTAACCAAGTTGGGATTGAAAGCGAGCTTTTGATTGGCTACATCCAGGTATGATGTAGTCAATCAAAATAGTGACTTGTAACCCTGGAATTTCCTAGCTAAGTTTGTCAGGGTTTCGTGGACACATGGACACAGAAACCCTGACTTGTGAGGCTGATTTACCAATGGAAACAAAACTTACTGACAATAATGTTTGGATGGTCTTCTTTAAAGTTTATGTTTTTTATTGCCAATTGGAAATTCAAAATGGCCACCAATGCAGGACTTAGTTTAATATAGGACCCTATGGCCAAATTAAAAATAAAATCTTCTTTCTATTAAACAGGTTCACCAATGGAAACAAAACATTCTTGCAATATTGTTTGTATGGTCCTCTTTAAAGTTATTGAAAATTACAGGACTTAGTTCAACATCATGGAAATGCCACCTTCATTGCCTATAAAATCAGGTGAGTGATACAGGCTCTTAAGAGCCTTCGGTTTTTGGGAAGGTTGCGTAGCAAACTTTCCCCTTGCTAATGCTCAAATACATAGAAACTACTGTGACCGGAGTGTAATAAAACCTTACGCTCATAAAATATTACATGAATCGGTGCACCACATTAATCTTGAACAACTTTACTGTGTCCATTCGTATTATGTCTCATTTACTGTAAACTGATAACTTATATTACGATTTAAACTAATATTCCATGTTCATCCGCGAGAGACAAACTTGTTACACTTCCATCCGACCAAGGGCATTAAGTTGTCGGTGTAGGACGTAAAAAATCCCCAAGTCAAGTCAAGTCACTTTTTGATTTTGGAAATCAACGTGATGTTTGGCAATCCTCGCGATAGCTGTTCACTGAACCGAAAAATGTAGTACTGACAGTGCCACCAGTCTAATAATATTTTACGAGGTTATTATGATTGAAGTGATTTAATGATTATTTTGTCGTGTGGTCGTCATTTCATACGGTTTTGCATTCTATTTTTATCGTGTTTAATTAAATGAAAATCGACACAAAAGTGTGTGCTTTGTTGATGTAATTTGTAGAGCGACACCATCTTTTAAAACTGTTAAGGTTGGGAGAATGGCATGTAGAAGTTTCGTAAATAAAATACAAGTAGTTAGTTTAATATAACAATTTCTAACTAATAAAAATATATTGAAAAAGATATTTTGGTGTTTGTGACACAAGAATAGTAAATGGATTATTTGACATCGGTGATCAATTGCACTCACCATGTCGCTACATTATTCCATAGTAAAAGCTAACACAATTTGTTTCCGGTCCTTTTGATTAATTTTTATAATTGGTAATTCATGCTGAACCATTTATATTTCTCGTTACACGAGTCAAAATTGGTCACCACCCATCGTAACAAGCCAAAAAAAAAGTAACAATTTTCCGTGTATGTTTACCTCACGAAATTGCCATTGTTTCAGACGACGTTGCATTTTTATGCTTTAAGTATCTAATTAAATGAAAGTCAAAACAATATATTTTTCTTCATTTTATGTGTTCCTTAAAACAAAGTAAAAGGAAATGATCAAGTCAGTGTGTTTTAGCAGAAGTTTTTTGAGTGACAAATAAAACCTCTTAGCGCGTATGGTCAATCTTATGTTCCTTATGTAGATCTAAAAAGGTGCAAATTTAAATCAGCAATTATTTTTAACATTTGTTCAGCGTTTTGAAATGCTGTTTTTTAATTTGATAGAACAATTTTCCAAGGTTAATTTTGACCAAAATTAGAACGGGTGTAACTTGGAGCAAGCGATTATTGTCCATTTGAAAACCTTGGAGTAATGTCGTTTGTGGTTTAGGCGTGAATACCATAGAACATCACGAAAGCTGGTGATCTTTTGTAAACATCCCAAGACACTTGTTGAAAACAAAAAGTGTCAGATTGCGTAGCAAAAGTCAAGTACATGTAAACAACAAGCATAGTATATAATGGAATATGTACAGTGGAAATTTTTTATTGGATTTTCGTAATAAAAAGTTACAATATCGCATATTGAATACTAATTTTAAAAAATGCAAACAGAAAAGCACTCCATGTGATTGTGTCTTTAAGTATAAGCTATTAACACACTGTTTATATTAAAAACAAACTGATTATAAAGATCTATGTTGCCTCATACAGTCTTACAGTTTTTTGTTTGTTTGAATCCGGGGGATTTATAAAAATAGATTTACATGCGCTTTTGAATAATACTGGGTCGATCTTGTTATAGTGTGTGGGACTTGATATAACAAAATCGACCCAGTATCATTTGAAAGCACATGTTAATCGATTTGCACAGACCCCTGTGTTGTAATCGTTTAATACCACTTTCAGCAATTTTTCAACTTTATTTGGGCATCCTGTTTTTATTGGAGGAGAAAGCCAGATTGTAGGAGGAAGCCAGATTGAAGGAGTCTTTTAATAATTGTCAATCAAGATTGAAGTTGAGCACACCCTGGCAGCAGTGAGATTCAAACAAGTGCTGACAGGCATTCGATCAATAGTAGATAAATACTACCTTAACCACTCGGCAACTGAAGCCCTGGAGTATTGCAGAAATAAATTATTTTAGTTTTGAATATTTTAGAAGCTTACACCATCACTTACATTTATAGGGAGACATTTACATATATGTACATGTACTTGATGCAAGTTATATTCCAACCATATAACAGGTGCGATTTTTATGTCTGAAATAGGCAGCAGCAATTTTGTCTTTTTTATTAATATATTTATAAAAGTTAAGATAGAAACATCTTCAATTGTATCGTTGCACTGAATGGATTTTGATGGACTCTTTGTCACATAGTGCTATTGTACACCTGATATTTTATATTTTGATTGGAATGATATTTAGGATTTCCCATAGCAAACATTGACTTGCCATTCTATGATGTAGGGGATACCTATCTCTTATCCACAACTACTTGCACCACTGAGTGGGATTTGATGAAACTTTTGCAGAATCCTTTGTCATATGGTGGAATTGTACAACTGATATTTACCGTGTGAGCAAAACGATTTTTGGAGTTTCCAACAGCAAAGCCCTGGACATTGCATTCAAGACATAGGGGAGCTGGGGCTCAATTATGAGGATTGCAAAGTTTTTTCTAGTCTTTTTAATTTATATCTAATATGTTTCTAAATCAACCTGATTTATTTTACATTGGTTTGTTTTATTGCCTGTCAAACATGAGGCAGGAATCTCATTTCATACTTGCAAAGCAACCTTTCCTTTGGTGCAGTCTGCACTTTGATTATAATTTTCTGTTACATCAAAGAGGTCTTATCAGGTATGTGAAGTTTGACAATGGTAAAATTCTGAATAAAGTATGGCCGAAAAAGGAGTAATGACATGTGTGATGACTATTGGTCACTGCATTCTCTGATTTGCTTTTTTTAACCATATACTGCTTAGAAGAAATAAATAATTGTTTTTATGCCATTTCTATGATAACATTATCAAATTAGACAACAGTATCAATTCATTCCTTTCCTTGCTGTTTCATTATTAATCAATTGCTAATTAAACTTTGCATGCACAACATGATGTCAAATGCACCACTCTCAATTTGATTGATGTAATTAAAATCCAACAATTTCCCATTTGGATTCTGTTTCATAGTCTCCTAAAATAAATGTTGTAATTTGGTCATAAATGGCTGTGACCTTTTTATTGTCATTAAGTTTTTTTTTAAGAAGATCTTGGAACTGTTGATATTATTCATTTGTATTGATGTAATCTGGACTCCTAAAATATACTTAATGAACTTATTGTACTAAAATTATACTGATCTGGTTTTGGATGCATTGAATGGTAAAGAAGCGATTTTCACAGATTTTACAAACATTCGACTTTCAGTGGTACAAGGCACTCCAGTTAGAATCCAGGATGCGTCCTGAAACATTCATGATATTATGGAGCATCAATTTTATTTTTCAGACTAAGTCAGAGGACAGACTTGTTGCATGATTGCATGAAGAGCTGGCCATCTGGGCATTTTAATTCTTTAGACGGTAAATTTTCATAGTGTATATGTTCTATCAATCTTTGGAAAAAGAAAAAAAAATGTAAAATTTTGCCAGAAATAGATAAATAATTAATGTTGGTGATTTAATATCTGCTATTAAAGTAAAACATTTCTTTCTGGTAAATAAAACACTATTATTAATTCTGTGTAATTTTGATCATGATGATCATACTGACACCTGATTGGTCAGTTACAAGATGTCATGTGATACTCCAAACGATAAAGAGGCTGGAGAAATTTTACATTTTAGAGTAATACACTAAAGTATTATTGACTCTAATAGAAACTTTCTTGATGGTGGAAATTTTATAATTTACATTTCTACAATACAGATAGTTGATATGTCAAACTATAAAAGACCAAATAAACGAGGTTGCTTGGTGGGGGAATTTTAACATTGAACCTATTTTCTTCTCAGATGATATAATGTCAACATGAACATTTGACAGGTAAATTGATACACAGAACCTTCTATTATCCAATGTTTTACTTCAAACATACCAAGTTTGTAACAAACAAACAAAAAATAAAATGTAATTAAAACTTGTGATATTTATATATTTAGTTATCATTAAATAAACATGTAAATATTGAATTGGTCCCCTGTAATCAGTTCCTACAATTTTTTGGAAAAAGGAACCCGTTTTATTTAGTAAATAGGGTTTTATATGTTTAAAAGGTCATTTGTACAGAGAATATAATTTAAAAAAACACTGAATTACACAATAAGTTCACATAGAATGTATTTAAAATATATTGGTATATATACAAAAGAAAAAAAAGACATATATACAGAAGTCAATGAGTCCCCTGTCCTTAGTTCAAATGACGACTAATTTATTTTATTGTGAAATGAAATGAATGATACATCATACAGTACATAACATGTAAGATATACTTTTAACATTTTAAATTTATGATTTTGACATGCCAGGGTGGAAAGTTCATGACCCTATGTCAAAATTATTTCTTTGTAATTTATTCAAAGTTTGAACATAAAATACTGTAAGGTGTATTTGCTAAAAGGAGATGACTTGATTGCTGTTGTAGTTTACATTTATTTATAATACTAAATCGTTTAAATATCTTTGATGTTGTGTAATATTTATTGTATTAGGACACCTTCATGTTAAGTACCATATCACCGAAAATATCCAATAAAAATTTAAGATATTTGTGTTCAGGTAATATATATCCCTTAATCCAAAGGTCACTAATCTCTCTTATCCAATAAAAACACAGCGTCAGATTTATACATGTAAATACATTTGGATTATTGTCATTTCAGAGTAAATAAAAAAAGTCCTCACAATTTCTCCTGACCCATGTGTTTGATCTTGATGGATATTTTATTAGCCATTAAAATGTAGAAACATGGACAACAGTTGATGTAGCAAAGTAGTTGCCAATTATATTTAGCAGAACTTCAAAGGAACTAGGTATGTATATGTGACCTTATATTTAATAATTATGCCACAGGACGAAAATCACTGTAGAAAATACTTGGTTCACTGTTCTCCATACCAAAATTTCAGAGGTAACAGGTAAGTAGGTAATTTTGTTATATTAAATTCCAACATATACAATGTAGTTAAAAACATTTGGAATAGTAAGAAAAAAGGACAGTGGTTGTTAATAGTTGGCATGTATGATTTTTGTCTCGCCTGCGACGAAAGTCGCTGGAGGCGAGACATATGTATGTATGGGAATCCGGCGGCGGCGGCGTAAACACTTGACATCTTGCTTCATATCTTTGTAAGCCCAAGCCCTAGGTCCATCAAATTTGGTCCAGAGGTAGCTTATGATGAGTACTTGCCAGTCAGTCACCTGTCACCTGACCTTGACCTCAATTTCACGGTCCAGTGACTACGTTAAAGTTTTTGGGTTACGACAGTTCCTCTGTAACTATGCATGGTAGGATGACAATATTTGGTGTATAGGTTGCTGATGACTAGTACATGACTGTCTGGTAGGTGTCACCTGACCTTGACCTCAATTTCACGGTCCAGCGACTACGTTAAAGTTTTTGGGTTACGACAATTCCTCTGTAACTACGCATGGTAGGATGACAATATTTGGTGTATAGGTTGCTGATGACTAGTACATGACTGTCTGGTAGGTGTCACCTGACCTTGACCTCAATTTCACGGTCCAGCGACTACGTTAAAGTTTTTGGGTTACGACAGTTCCTCTGTAACTACGCATGGTAGGATGACAATATTTGGTATATAGGTTGCTGATTAATAGTACATGACTGTCTGGTAGGTTCCACCTGACCTTGACCTCAATTTCACGGTCCAGTGACTACATTAAAGTTTTTGGGTTATGGCTGTTCCCTGTAACTATGCAGGGTATGGTGACAATATTTTGTATACAGGCCGCTGCTGATATTTAATGCTATTTACGTAATGCTTATGACGAAATTTATTTTCGTTACTGATGCGGAATGCAGGCGAGACGTTTTTCTGTGTCCACACTTGTAGTGTTTAGGAACAGCAGTCCAGTGGTTGTTAATAGTTGGCATTTGTATGATTTTAGTGTTTAGGAACAGCAGTCCAGTGGTTGTTTATGGGTGGCCATTGTACCATTTCAGGGTTTAGGACCAGCAGTCCAGTGGTTGTTTATGGGTGGCCATTGTATCATTTCAGGGTTTAGGACCAGCAGTCCAGTGGTTGTTTATGGGTGGCCTTTGTATCATTTCAGGGTTTAGAACCAGCAGTCCAGTGGTTGTTTATGGGTGGCCTTTGTACCATTTCAGGGTTTAGAACCAGCAGTCCAGTGGTTGTTTATGGGTGGCCTTTGTATCATTTCAGGGTTTAGGACCAGCAGTCCAGTGGTTGTTTATGGGTGGCCTTTGTACCATTTCAGGGTTTAGAACCAGCAGTCCAGCAGTTGTTTATGGGTGGCCTTTGTACCATTTCAGGGTTTAATTAGAACCAGCAGTCCAGCAGTTGTTTATGGGTGGCCTTTGTACCATTTCAGGGTTTAGAACCAGCAGTCCAGTGGTTGTTTATGGGTGGCCTTTGTACCATTTCAGGGTTTAGGAACAGCAGTCCAGTGGTTGTTTATGGGTGGCCTTTGTATCATTTCAGGGTTTAGAACCAACAGTCCAGTGGTTGTTTATGGGTGGCCTTTGTACCATTTCAGGGTTTAGGAACAGCAGTCCAGTGGTTGTTTATGGGCGGACTTTGTATGATTTCAGGGTTTAAAACCAGCAGTCCAGTAGTTGTTTATGGGTGGCCTTTGTATCATTTCAGGGTTTAGGACCAGCAGTCCAGTGGTTGTTTATGGGTGGACTTTGTATCATTTCAGGGTTTAGGACCAGCAGTTGAGTGGTTGTTTATGGGTGGACTTTGTACCATTTCAGTGTTTAGAACCAGCAGTCCAGTGGTTGTTTATGGGTGGCCTTTGTATCATTTCAGGGTTTAGAACCAACAGTCCAGTGGTTGTTTATGGGTGGCCTTTGTATCATTTCAGGGTTTAGAACCAGCAGTCCAGTGGTTGTTTATGGGTGGCTTTTGTACCATTTCAGGGTTTAGAACCAGCAGTCCAGTGGTTGTTTATGGGCGGACTTTGTACCATTTCAGTGTTTAGAACCAGCAGTCCAGTGGTTGTTTATGGGTGGCCTTTGTATCATTTCAGGGTTTAGAACCAACAGTCCAGTGGTTGTTTATGGGTGGCCTTTGTACCATTTCAGGGTTTAGGAACAGCAGTCCAGTGGTTGTTTATGGGTGGCCTTTGTACCATTTCAGGGTTTAGAACCAGCAGTCCAGTGGTTGTTTATGGGTGGCCTTTGTACCATTTCAGGGTTTAGAACCAGCAGTCCAGTGGTTGTTTATGGGTGGCCTTTGTATCATTTCAGGGTTTAGAACCAGCAGTCCAGTGGTTGTTTATGGGTGGCCTTTGTATGATTTCAGGGTTTAGAACCAGCAGTCCAGTGGTTGTTTATGGGCGGACTTTGTACCATTTCAGGGTTTAGAACCAGCAGTCCAGTGGTTGTTTATGGGCGGACTTTGTACCATTTCAGTGTTTAGAACCAGCAGTCCAGTGGTTGTATATGGGTGGCCTTTGTATGATTTCAGGGTTTAGGAATAGCAGTTGAGTGGTTGTTTATGGGTGGCCTTTGTACCATTTCAGTGTTTAGAACCAGCAGTCCAGTGGTTGTTTATGGGTGGCCTTTGTATCATTTCAGGGTTTAGAACCAGCAGTCCAGTGGTTGTTTATGGGTGGCCTTTGTATGATTTCAGGGTTTAGAACCAGCAGTCCAGTGGTTGTTTATGGGTGGCCTTTGTATGATTTCAGGGTTTATGACCAGCAGTCCAGTGGTTGTTTATGGGCGGACTTTGTACCATTTCAGGGTTTAGAACCAGCAGTCCAGTGGTTGTTTATGGGTGGCCTTTGTATCATTTCAGGGTTTAGAACCAGCAGTTGAGTGGTTGTTTATGGGCGGACTTTGTATCATTTCAGGGTTTAGGACCAGCAGTTGAGTGGTTGTTTATGGGTGGACTTTGTACCATTTCAGGGTTTAGAACCAGCAGTCCAGTGGTTGTTTATGGGTGGCCTTTGTATCATTTCAGGGTTTAGGACCAGCAGTCCAGTGGTTGTTTATGGGTGGCCTTTGTACCATTTCAGGGTTTAGAACCAGCAGTCCAGTGGTTGTTTATGGGTGGACTTTGTATCATTTCCGGGTTTAGAACCAGCAGTCCAGTGGTTGTTTATAGGTGGCCTTTGTATCATTTCAGGGTTTAGGACCAGCAGTCCAGTGGTTGTTTATGGATGGCCTTTGTATCATTTCAGGGTTTAGGACCAGCAGTCCAGTGGTTGTTTATGGGTGGCCTTTGTACCATTTCAGGGTTTAGGACCAGCAGTTGAGTGGTTATTTATGAGTGGCCTTTGTATGATTTCAGGGTTTAGAACCTGCAGTCCAGTGGTTGTTTATGGGTGGCCTTTGTATGATTTCAGGGTTTAGAACCAGCAGTCCAGTGGTTGTTTATGGGTGGCCTTTGTATGATTTTAGGGTTTAGAACCAGCAGTCCAGTGGTTGGTTATGGGTGGCCTTTGTACCATTTCAGGGTTTAGGACCAGCAGTTGAGTGGTTATTTATGAGTGGCCTTTGTATGATTTCAGGGTTTAGAACCAGCAGTCCAGTGGTTGTTTATGGGTGGACTTTGTATGATTTCAGGGTTTAGAACCAGCAGTCCAGTGGTTGTTTATGGGTGGACTTTGTATGATTTCAGGGTTTAGAACCAGCAGTCCAGTGGTTGTTTATGGGTGGCCTTTGTATGATTTCAGGGTTTAGAACCAGCAGTCCAGTGGTTGTTTATGGGTGGCCTTTGTATGATTTCAGGGATTAGAACCAGCAGTCCAGTGGTTGTTTATGGGTGGCCTTTGTATGATTTTAGGGTTTAGAACCAGCAGTCCAGTGGTTGGTTATGGGTGGCCTTTGTACCATTTCAGGGTTTAGGACCAGCAGTTGAGTGGTTATTTATGAGTGGCCTTTGTATGATTTCAGGGTTTAGAACCAGCAGTCCAGTGGTTGTTTATGGGTGGACTTTGTATGATTTCAGGGTTTAGAACCAGCAGTCCAGTGGTTGTTTATGGGTGGACTTTGTATGATTTCAGGGTTTAGAACCAGCAGTCCAGTGGTTGTTTATGGGTGGCCTTTGTATGATTTCAGGGTTTAGAACCAGCAGTCCAGTGGTTGTTTATGGGTGGCCTTTGTATGATTTCAGGGATTAGAACCAGCAGTCCAGTGGTTGTTTATGGGTGGCCTTTGTATGATTTTAGGGTTTAGAACCAGCAGTCCAGTGGTTGGTTATGGCCTTTGTATGATTTCAGGGTTTACCTCAGAAGTGTTTTAGCAACACCTTGATTATTTGACATTACTACAAAAGTTTTCTAATTCCGTTTGTTCAGTGTAAAAGCTTTTTGAAAGTTTACAACAGTCTTGCATTCACAGCAATGTTGGTAAATGATTGGGGTATATAGCTCTAGGCATAAAAATGGAAAATACTGAAATGGTACTAATACTCGTATATTTATAATGGTCATAAAGAACTAATGATTTATTTTAAACAAGGATTTTTTCCCAAAAATACAGCACTATGCTGTATATGTTCTGTCTGTAATTGTAGATATCAATAAATCCATAATCTGTATTCATTTAATGGTATGTGTTACACAATTTCAGTGAGAGGGAAAATTGCTATTTTACATTAATTGACAAAGATTGCCCGTCTTCCGGTTTTTACCCATTATTATTATATAGATAGAGATGAAATATCGAATTTTCCGAGTGACAGAAATCACGGTAAATCACATGTGAAAATTATCGTTTATTTTCACTCCCTGGTTTTTTCCCGCCAAAGTTGCAGTTGGTTTTGTACTATACAGATATTCATCCGCCGTTCATAAAATTTAGGATTAAGCATTAAAATTTTACGAAAACAATTTTGATCTATATAATAAATAGGATAATCAAAATATGCTCACTCGTGCTGCATAAAGCATCAGATTAAACGAGTGCGCAGAACTTGTTCCGCGCACGCAGATGCGTTATGCGGCACTCGTGGTCATATTTTGGATATTCACTCCGCCCAATTAATTATCCTATAACTCTGTCATCCTCCCCAATAGAAGCTGGATGCCAGGATATAGCTGACAACTTGATGAAAGTAGCCTTAAGCCCCAAATACTTAATTTCGTGGTTATTTTTCAGTGTCTTTTATCACACCAACTGTTTTTTGTTGTTTTGTAATTAGTGGTTTGGCTGTCCAATCAAAATCTTTGACAATTAATATCCAACATTTAATCATGTAGAACTTGATATTACCAGATCAGTTGTAGTTTGTCTTTTATTTATTTTTCCATGATTTGGAGCATGAACAGTAAGAACAACTGTGTTCATCCCCATTTTGTATGGGGGTTTGTGGTTCTCACTAAAGTTTTCTGTTTGTTCTAGATATATTTACTGGTATTATGCTGAAGATTTTTGATGAGGTTATGGAACTAAAAATAATAAAAACATATTTCCAGACTATATTGTCATCACTTGGCATCTGTTGTTCTGCCTATTGTTAACATTTAAAAAAATCCTCTCTAAGACCACTTGGCTAAAATTTTTCAACGTTCAAAATTTTTCAAATTAATCAGAACTTGTGATTCAGAAGGACAAGGCCTATAAATCATTTAATCGTCAGAAAATTGTCCAATGACTCCTTATAGGAGTTATTGCCCTTTAATAACAATTTTTGGTGAAATCTGTAGTTTTTGTCTTCTCAATGTCATAATAGCTAGATTGAACTGTAAATTGCAAAATTGATCAGGTAGGCAAAGCCTACAAATTAATTAGTCTTAATCATCAGATGACTTTTTATAGGATGATTTCGGACAAAGTACATTGTAAGTAAATCTAAGTAAAACTGTAAATAAGGATGATTAAAAAAAATGAAGCCAAATTATGACAAGCATGGCCTAATTTAAGAAGAAATATAAATCTGGTCTCACTTCACTACACCCGTACTCTAAAATTCTTAAATCAAAAATGGCAAACCATATACAATACAGACACAAAAAAGATATTTAAATTTTTAATATCACAAAAATAAAGAAATTATAACAGAGATAACTCAAACTTACATTCATGCATAGTTTCAATATAGAACAAAAACAATAACAGAAAACTGTTTCAATTTTTTGGATGACAATTAGAATCATTTTGATACCAAACATCATTGACTTATCCTTTTTAAAATAGAAATTTTTAATACAAGTTTTTTTTTACTGTATTTTGTAGAAGTTAATGACAAAAATGTTTATTTAAACTTAAAAAACATCTCAAAAGTCATAAAAACAACTTTACAAAAGAAAATAATGGTTCAATATAATAAAGGAAAAAAAAGTATCCTGATCCGTTACATGGTTTTCTGAAATTAAGATTTTTATTAATCCCTCTTTTTTTCACAATTTTGTCACACTTCTTACAAAAGGATAATTGTTACTGTTTTAATATTTACACATTTATATAAGGAGTGTGACACAATAATTAGGATTTCTTAACTCATTGAAAATCTCTTGTATGTATAATTCTAAGTTCAGCTTTAAAGATAGAAGACAGAGATACAGTATAGCAAAACTGTAAAGTTTAGTACGAAAATGTGTCTTTCAAGTCATATTTTCATGACCTGATGGAAATATGAGTCTATAAAAAATAAAACATTTGAAATATATTGATTAAATTGTTAGTCTAAATCCTATTTATCACAGACATTTTTATTTTAATCATAAAATATTAGCAAAATAAGTTTTGCTGACTTGCTGCATTACATTACAAAAACAACAATGTCCTAAAATAGGTGTCACACGTCACTCTCTGGGTGTCAAATATCAAGCACTTTTTAATATATGTGTCTGGTAACAGTTCTTCTGAAAAATAAAAACATTGGAAATTAATTCACATGTAAGTAAATGATAGACATTTCTTGTCAACTGTCACAATCCTTACAGTTATCGCTACCTATTCCAAAGATGGAAATATTTGGTGTTATATATACATGTATGTTTAAGAGACACCAGGAAGGGCATATAATGACAGCCAACTGATTTGTACAAATCATTCGGTGTTCCCTTTTGAAAAAAAGAAAATGTCTGTTTTTGAAATGCATCATGATATACTAAACAGTAAAGCCAATGGTATGAAGAATAGCCTAAGATAATACATTTGAGCATAAACTGATTATTGTTAGACTTTACAGCAGTTTGAAATAAAAGATTTCTTAAAATGTCACTCCTTACCTTCTTTAATATTTTTTTTACATAGATTCGCTATTAAAAGTGTACTTGATAAAATTTGGCAGAATTAATCTTGCCACCAAGCCAAATATTGTGGCATACATATTTATGCAATATAAGAATATGAGCAAAAATTATAAAGGATCATAAAAAAGACTATCGTTTAAATTCACACATTACTCAATTTAGCTGAACATCAAGGCCAAAAAATCATTTAATTTTTTAGATTGTTAACAATCATGAGTTGCAGATCAAGTTTATATTTCTTTCCAGTCCAATAATTTTTGGTGAAATAATGGTCTTGATAGTACAAAATATCTTAAAAATAACATTTTTTCCCAGACTTTTTTTTCTAAACGCTTGGAGATGTATAGTAAAAGTGTCATAAACCATCATGAGTTACAGATTAAGTTTGTTTGTTTGTTTGTTTGAATGTTGTTTAATGCCATGTTCAGCAATTTTTCAGCTATATCAGTACCCGAGACAACCCCTGACCTTCGGTAGGAAAACTGGCAATCCTTGTCAATTAAGATTGGAGTCAAATGTACCCTGCCCGCAGTGAGACTCGAACCAGCGTATCCAGACTAAGTTTTAATGTTTTTCCTATTCTAATGATTTTTCACAAAATAATGGCCTACTACTTGTCAATAGGGTAATGGGTATTGCAGTGATTTTGAATGTTCATTTTAAAATGTCCAGTAAAAAGTTAAAAGGAAAGGGAAAAAAAATCTGGGAAAGTAGGACCGGAAGTCTGAAAAAAATTCCAGTATTACAAGTTTGTTAACACTTCCCGTAGCAAAAATAATAAAAAAATTGTTTTATCTGGTAAAAGTTCATTTGGCCCTCAGACAAAATTATTACCTGACTGGATGTCAGGAAAAAAAATTTAAATCAATAGAATCCACACTTTTTATTTCTTAATTCTAAATTTTCATTATGGAGTGGCATTTTTTATGCTTTTTAAGAAGGTTTTTTGCATAGTAAAAAATGCTTTCCAGCTTTTTTTGAAAACATTTTTTCAATATTTAATTTTTTGTTGGCCACACTGTTTGCTGATTTTATAGAATTTGTTGGCTATTTCTGATAGCAGTTTTTTAACTGGACACAGAATACAAATACATTGTATATAGATGGCTTTTGTAGCAACTCTACAATTTAACTAGTATAAGTATCAATGTACCAATATATGATGCTATGAGTTTTACACACAAGATGAAGCATGAATAAACTTGGTTAAACATGGTTAGTCACCAATGATTGCAGAAGTCACTATTTTTTTTAGCAAGAAATGCCATCTATGGTAAGAATATACATAATAGTAGAGTTTTTTTAATTATTTGTATGAAAAATATGAGTTTTGATAAAGAAGAGCAATTGATCCCTCATCGCTCCTGTTTTACTGATATGTCACGATTTTTATTTAGGTCAAATGTAGAGCTCCCTTGTAGAAATTTGACTACCCATTTAGACCATCATTTTTCAGCAAGAAAAGTATAGCCATTCTATATTTAAAATTCTACCAAATGAACACTATACTTTTAGATATGCTGTTTTAATTTAACATGAAACCAACTTTTTTTTATTGAATTGGGATACCCACATAATGGAAAATAAATTTGAAAAGTATTCTGCAGGGGAGATAATCCATGTTTAATGAAAGACAACTCTGCAATATGCAAATTAATAAGGAATTATTATGTTGTCCTAAGAATGATTATTAAATGCTTTGTCACAGTTAATAAGTGGATAGTTCAAATTTTATATAACGGTTCACAGTATTTTTGTTAAAATTTTAATGATTAAATAGATCATGCCCAGGTCAGGTGCTTAAAAACTTTAAAAATGTTCAAGGAGACAGACATACATTTATTAAATTAATACTTTAATCTTTTAATTATATTTACATTCTTCTTTCTGTACAAAACGTAATTTGCATTTAATAAAAGACTTGTTGATATTGGCAATAAACACCAGTATGTTGTACAGGTAAATTATGTTATACCTGTAATTAGTTCGTTAAGGTGTTTATTATGGCATCTTAACATCAAATTTTAAGTATATTGAATGTTTTTAATTGTCATTTGAAAATGTCACCTTGAGGTTGATTACATTATACCTGAACACTCTAAGTCTTCTTAGCCAGTTTTGTTACACCTTCCTTTTGTTGGCTAAATTAATATTCCAGTATGATGGAAATTGCATTCCTTGCTATGTCAAGTACACATGGAATGGAGCCAAATATTAACAGGTATTAGTTTGGGTAAGATGTTTCTGTATTCATGAATCTGGCTATTTATATACAAGAACTGTCAGACAATATCACATGAATTTATACAAGCTTTAGAAACCTTATGCCACAGTATGCATAGCTTTTCTCTCCTGCTTTGAACCAATTGCAAATTAAATAATTTTCTGACAATGTACATGTAATGGAATACATATTGGCAGGTTTATGCTTAAATTGTCTATTTATATTGAAAGTAACAGAATAAAGACTTTGTTTTTCGGCCAGACCAAGAAGATCACACTGAAAATGAACCATGACATAGGCAGTTTCTTCTCTATTGTGGTTAAGGCGTTAACTCTTTGTTTGAATTAGAAAAAGTATTTGTATACTACACAAATAAGGCAAAATGTATTTGTTAACCTTTATTGTATACACTGCTATGTACTATAGGGAATAAAGGTCATGAATAGGTTTTTGGAGGTTGTGGGCGTAATTGAATTTAATTCACATATATATATAATCAGTATAGATTAATTTGATGACAGGTTATGCTTATTCAGGTCAGAAAACTTTAGGATAAACAGGTGTACATGTGGCCAAGTACAGTAAACTTGCTCAGTTGATACTACTGTACACAGCAACCACCTGTCTTATAATAAGACCATTATTTGTAGGTAATTTTTCAACTAAACTTCTGTTGAAAGACCATCTGTCTATTAAGAACACTTTATATACCCCCTGAAGTGGTCTGTTAAAGCAAGGTTGGCTCTAAATTGCTTGCTATCATGTTATCAGAATTCAGACAAATAAGTATTGCTGAGGCTTTGGGTCCAACAACATTTTTGGGCAATAACAAATGGACACCCTGCTGGGTCTGGTTTTAGGTAAAACTTTCTTGACCAAGGATCATGTACATGTTAAGACCTAAACCACCCTGGATAGGGAGGATAATCCATTCCAAAAACATTATTGTACACCTATTTTCAGAAAACATACCTTGTCTAGTGCCACAAAGTGGCTCCTACCAGGCCTACGTATAACACTAAAGCCTGGTTCAAGTTAGTAATCCTTGGCATGCATATGACAACGGCCTCTTAATTATTTTTGTATAGGGGAAACTATTGACATTTTTTGCTCTCACTTAGGCACCAAGTTTCGTTGAGTAATGAGAGACCCCTCAAAATGACCGGAATAATTTCACGTATATCACATTAAATTTTCGGGGTGCCATGTCAGATAAAATTTTTGCAAATTTAGAAAATCCGAAGGGTACTCATGGAAACTCCCTTACACCCATAAAATAGTCCAGAAATAGGCTTTGAACAATCAGATAAAAAAATTTCTCTAATTTTGATGTAATATTTCAACCGCTTGACCGGTGTGGAAAAAATATTTCTCGTCACTAGTGAATTTGTTGTTCTCAGCATTTGATTGGTTAAAAATAATAACGTCACAATAAGAACTCATGACGTCATAAACAAAACACCTTCAATTTACCGCCTATTCGCGTCATGAACGTAAAATTGGGGTTGGGAGAATTTGTACTTCGTTTCGCAAATTTACTACTTTTTAAAATTAGAGAAACAGAATCTTACATTAGAACTCTTGGATTATCGGATTTCTCCAATCTCGATAGTTAAATTATGGAAATTTAAGTCCTCGCCAAGGCCCGGACTTAAAATTCCATAATTTAACTATCTCGATTAGAGAAATCCGATAATCCACTTGTACCAATGTAAGATCCTATATATACATTTAATAAATCATCTGAATAAATTTACTTATAAATTCTATATGAAACTGCTTTTTAAATACAGCTCCAATATTAAAATTCCATTGAATAATAAATCCACTGTCTATGCTACAGTTTGGCGCAGTCAAATATCAAAATAAGAACTATTTTCCTCTCCCTCAGTCAAAGTTCATTTACAGAGCCGTTGTCAAATTGAAAACAAAATTTTCAATTTTCACACTTTTTACTGTATTTTATTTTTGTTCCCCATATTACGAGCAAATCTACCAAGTTTCATCTCATTCTGAAATAAAATAAAGCCTTTTCAACCTGTTTTATGAACAAACTTTAACGCTTTCAATTGTTCAACTCAACACTTGATTTTAAAAAAAATCAACAATTTTCATGTGTCATTATATCTATAGCTGGATGATAAGTTTTCGCTTTCGCAACCTATATATATGTCATAATAAACCATAGGAAGGCTATATCTTTAAATAATATCAATACTGAATTCCAAAGTTATAAAAATTTTACCTTTTTAAGAAGAAAAATGGGCACATTACTTATCTTTTAGAACAAATTTTTACATTTACTTTCTAAATTTTGTATTAATTTCACAATCAAACATTCTTAAACAGTACTCAATATATAAATCAAATAATTATGGTTCAGAAATGGGTGTACATTTGTATTTACTAAAATTCAACTGATTATTAATAGGTTAATAGCAATATTTCCAAAGAAGTTTCTTAAAAAAGAGATTTACACAGCCAGGAGTTTTGAAGTACCCTTTATGACATCATGCAAACTGTGACGTCATAATGCTATGATGTTGTAACCATATATTGTAAACAAGTAAAAATCAATACAAGAATTTGAAAGAAATGGTGAAAGCAAAAAAACATGTTTTTAAAATTAGTAACTGAGTGCACTTATTGTGTACAAGGTCCATGGTTACCAAATGAAACTACTCCACCTACTGATATGTAACTTTTATATATATATGCGCATATCCTGGCTTTTTCCATCTACATGTGCACCCCCCCACCCCCCCACAAACAATGTTTAAGCTATCTTTGTTATCTCATGAAGACATTTCTGTGATTGTATTTCTAAAATAGGAATCGGATTATTATCTTCTAATTTTGTTCTTTAAATATGGATCAATTTCATATATTTACAATAAAAGCTTCATTTTAAAGTTTGTTTACATTCTTCAGTGCCTACAATTATCTCCCTTGGTTGACAAGGTTTTAACTTTATTAGTGTCTATTTTGTTCATTGCTAAAAGGTAGAAATATGAATGTTGATTACAGGTGTTTCCCCTTGGTAAAATTAAGCATTTGAGGAAAAATGCTGGATTTAAATACATCTTGTAAAAATGGTCATGCAATCATAATTTGTTTGGGGGGAAAAGTGCGTGCTAGATTATGACCCGACTCTATCTGTTGCTACTGGATCAGTTTTTCAGACGAAAATTAATGATATAAATAAAATACAAACCATATTTTACTGGCTTTGCATGCTTTTTGGGTAAACAGTATCATGGATTTGGTTGAAAGTACATTTGTGAGCAATATCATATAGAACCTTATCTCGCATATTTCCCATGCGCTATGTTTTGCTGTTCTAAAGGGTTGAAGTACACACAGGTATTTTTTTTTGTTTTGTTCAAAGTTAAATTTATTTAGTTGCAATAGTGTTTAATAACTAAATTAATTTCGCCTCTGTTTTCCATTGAGTACTTTAGCAATTTTTTCTTAAATTTTTTGTTGTTTCCGTCTACAAGGAAATCTGACAATTTTATGCCATTCGAGACCATGTAACTTACTGTTTAAAACCATAAATTTAAATGTTTTTTTTGAGTAAAATTTAGACAGAAAGATGTATTTTTTAATTGTTTACTGTTATCTGACAGAATAAAGTGAAAGTTACAGCATTATAGCTGCAATGCCTGAACTAATAACATCATTGACATACAAACTTTTAGACAACAAAGTAAAAAATCAACACTTCAACTTGACAACGGCCTCTTAATTATTTTTGTAGACTAAGGGGAAACTATTGACATTTTTTGCTCTCACTTAGGCACCAAGTTTCGTTGAGTAATGAGAGACCCCTCAAAACGACCGGAATAATTTCACGTATATCACATTAAATTTTCGTGGTGCCATGTCAGATAAAATTTTTTGCAAATTTAGAAAATCCGAAGGGTACTCATGGAAACTCCCTTACACCCATAAAATAGTCCAGAAATAGGCTTTGAACAAAAATACCCAATACATTTAATAAATCATCTGAATAAATTAATTTATAAATTCTATATGAAACTGCTTTTTAAATACAGCTCCAATATTAAAATTCCATTGAATAATAAATCCACTGTCTATGCTACAGTTTGGCGCAGTCAAATATCAAAATAAGAACTATTTTCCTCTCCCTCAGTCAAAGTTCATTTACAGAGCCGTTGTCATATAACACTTATGCCTGGTTCAAGTTTGTAAGCCTTGGCATGAGTATAACACCAAAGCCTGGTTCAAGTTTGTAAGCCTTGGCATGCATATAACACTAATGCCTGGTTCAAGTTTGTAATCCTGGGCATGCATATAACACTAATGCCTGGTTCAAGTTTGTAATCCTGGGCATGCATATAATACTAATGCCTGGTTCAAGTTTGTAATCCTGGGCATGCATATAACACTTATGCCTGGTTCAAGTTTGTAATCCTTGGCGTACATATAACACTAATGCCTGGTTCAAGTTTGTAAGCCTTGGCATGAGTATAACTTTAATGCCTGGTTCAAGTTGGTAATCCTTGGCATGCATATAACACTAATGCCTGGTTCAAGTTTGTAATCCTTGGCATGCCTATAACACTAATGCCTGGTTCAAGTTTGTAAGCCTTGGCATGCATATAACACTTATGCCTGGTTCAAGTTTGTAAGCCTTGGCATGCCTATAACACTAATGCCTGGTTCAAGTTTGTATGCCTTGGCATGCATATAACACTTATGCCTGGTTCAAGTTTGTAATCCTTGGCATGCGTATAACACTAATGCCTGGTTCAAGTTTGTAAGCCTGGGCATGAGTATAACACTAATGCTTGGTTCAAGTTTGTAAGCCTGGGCATGAGTATAACACTAATGCCTGGCTCAAGTTTGTAAGCCTTAGCATGCATATAACACCAAAGCCTGGTTCAAGTTTGTAAGCCTGGGCATGCATATAACACTAATGCCTGGTTCAAGTTTGTAAGCCTAGGCATGTGTATAACACTAATGCCTGGTTCAAGTTTGTAAGCCTTGGCATGCATATAACACCAATGCCTGGTTCAAGTTTGGAAGCCTTGGCATGCATATAACACTAATGCCTGGTTCAAGTCTGTAAGCCTAGGCATGTGTATAACACTAATGCCTGGTTCAAGTTTGTAATCCTTGGCATACATATAACACCAATGCCTGGTTCAAGTTTGTAAGCCTTGGCATACGTGTACCACTAAAGCTTGGTTCAAGTTTGTAAGCCTTGGCCTATGTATAACCCTAAAGCTTGGTTCAAGTTTGTAAGCCTTAGCATGAGTATAACACTAATGCCTGGTTCAAGTTTGTAAGCCTAGGCATGTGTATAACACTAATGCCTGGTTCAAGTTTGTAAGCCTTGGCATGCATATAACACCAATGCCTGGTTCAAGTTTGGAAGCCTTGGCATGCATATAACACTAATGCCTGGTTCAAGTCTGTAAGCCTAGGCATGTGTATAACACTAATGCCTGGTTCAAGTTTGTAATCCTTGGCATACATATAACACCAATGCCTGGTTCAAGTTTGTAAGCCTTGGCATACGTGTACCACTAAAGCTTGGTTCAAGTTTGTAAGCCTTGGCCTATGTATAACCCTAAAGCTTGGTTCAAGTTTGTAAGCCTTAGCATGAGTATAACACTAATGCCTGGTTCAAGTTTGTAAGCCTTGGCATACTTATAACACTAATGCCTGGTTCAAGTTTGTAATCCTTGGCATATGTATAACACTAATGCCTGGTTCAAGTTTGTAAGCCTTGGCATACGTATAACCCTAAAGCCTGGTTCAAGTTTGTAAGCCTTGGCATACGTATAACCCTAAAGCCTAGTAAAGTTGGATGAATCTGGGCATATGTATAACAAGCAAGACTATTTAGAGTTTTTTTTAGCCTGGTTATATGTTAAACACTAACTCTGGGCATATGTATAACACTTAAACCCGTTGTGGTTGTGTAAAATATACCAATACAAGGGACAGCCATGGTTGTGTGGAATATACCAATACAAGGGACAGCCATGGTTGTGTGTAATATACCAATACAAGGGACAGCCATGGTTGTGTGGAATATACCAATACAAGGGACAGCCATGGTTGTGTGGAATATACCAATACAAGGGACAGCCATGGTTGTGGGTAATAATATTAATACAAGAGACAGCCATGGTTGTGTGGAATATACCAATACAAGGGACAGCCATGGTTGTGTGGAATATACCAATACAAGGGGCAGCCATGGTTGTGTGGAATATACCAATACAATGGACAGCCATGGTTGTGTGGAATATACCAATACAAGGGACAACCATGGTTGTGTGTAATATACCAATACAAGGGACAGCCAAGGTTGTGTGTAAATAATATTAATACAAGGGACAGCCATGGTTGTGTGGAATGCCAATACAAGGGACAGCCATGGTTGTGTGTAATATACCAATACAAGGGACAGCCATGGTTGTGTGTAATATACCAATACAAGGGACAGCATGGTTGTGTGTAAATAATATTAATACAAGGGACAGCCATGGTTGTGTGGAATGCCAATACAAGGGACAGCCATGGTTGTGTGTAATATACCAATACAAGGGACAGCCATGGTTGTGTGTAATATACCAATACAAGGGACGGCCATGGTTGTGTGGAATATGCCAATACAAGGGACAGCCATGGTTGTGTGGAATATATCAATACAAGGGACAGCCATGGTTGTGTGTAATGCACTAATACAAGGGACAGCCATGGTTGTGTGGAATATACCAATACAAGGGACAGCCATGGTTGTGTGGAATATACCAATACAAGGGACAGCCATGGTTGTGTGGAATATACCAATACAAGGACAGCCATGGTTGTGTGGAATATGCCAATACAAGGGACAGCCATGGTTGTGTGGAATATACATGTACCAATACAAGGGGCAGCCATGGTTGTGTGGAATATACCAATACAAGGGACAGCCATGGTTGTGTGGAATATACCAATACAAGGGACAGCCATGGTTGTGTGGAATATACCAATACAAGGGACAGCCATTGTTGTGTGGAATATACATGTACCAATACAAGGGGCAGCCATGGTTGTGTGGAATATACCAATACAAGGGACAGCCATGGTTGTGTGGAATGTACCAATACAAGGGACAGCCATGGTTGTATCAATATACCAATACAAATTGAACTGTTCTGAATATGTAATTCAATGTTATGGAGAGAGTGCCAGAGTCTTTGCACATAAAAGATCAATAGGAACAAGCTCAGTAAGAGTTGTTTGTGAAGGCTGTAAGGCAGAATTGTCTATGCCTTTCCAGTGTATTCTTGTTATTGTGGTAATTTAAAATTTCCAGATCATTAGTCCATCATTTTCCTTTTTAGATGACTATCAATGAACTTATTGTTGTATAATTCGTTCTTGTCCTGTGAGCAGAAATATTGCTCTCTAGATTTTTTCAGTGATCATAAGTTCAATTAATTCAGTTTGTTGTTTTCAGCAAGATTTATGGTATCCTTGTGGCTACAATGTCAGTATGGTATCCTTGTGGCTACAATGTCAGTATGGTATCCTTGTGGCTACAATGTCAGTATGGTATCCTTGTGGCTACAATGTCTCCTTGTGGCTACAATGTCAGTGTGGTATCCTTGTGGCTACAATGTCAGTATGGTATCCTTGTGGCTACAATGTCAGTATGGTATCCTTGTGGCTACAATGTCAGTGTGGTATCCTTGTGGCTACAATGTCAGTGTGACTATTATTAATAATTATTACTGAATAAAAAGCATCATAAATGTGCAAATACATCAAACGGTTTTCCTTGGAGGAGACTATGATATTATATAGGTCACACAAGTTATATTAAGTAACAAGGGCAAACACCCTGACATATTTGTACAGTTGGTCAAGATCTCATTTTTGGCCGGGTTGCACGAAGTGTAAACCCAGGTTATAGTATGGTGAAGTCTGGCGGGCTGGCAGACAAGGAAAATTGGGTATCTATCTAAATGGAACCAGCCACAGTAACCATCCTGTAAACTACACACAAACAAAAAATCTAAAGGGAATCATCAAGACTTGTAACATGTACCAGCATCAACAAAAATTTGAATAGAACCAGCCACAGTAACCAACCTGTAAACTGTACCCACACAAAAAATCTAAAGGGAACCAGCCACAGTAACCAATCTGTAAACTGTACCAGCAAAAAAAAAATCTAATGGGAACCAGCCACAGTAACCAACTTGTAAACTTTACCAGATTACATGCCAGATTGATGAATCCCAAATTGCCGACTCCCAATTTGGCGAGTCCATTTTGCAGATTCCCAAATTGCCGAATACAACAAATTTATGCTAAAATATTTGTTATTTAAGGAATCACTTACAACTTATTCGAAAAAAGTTTTAATTGTTTGGCAATATAACAATTAAAATTGGTTACCGATAGTTTAAACAAAAATTGATTAATTTGTTGTAACTTAAAGCACAACCTTTTCGCAACACATGCTGATGTTCTGAGTTCAACGAGTAACTGGACATGCTGGAGTAAAATGCTTTGTCAAAAAGCTGCAGAGAGGTGTACAACACTTATTCGACGCTGACAACTTTAGATGATGATATATTAGTTGCTTTGTTATAAATCTAGTGCTTGATGGCAAATTAACAAAAAAAATTATAGGTCTATTCATTGTTTTTATATATAAATAATTACGTCTATACAAAACAATACAAAGATCTTCATGAAACTAATTCCATGAAATCGGTATATTAACAAACAACTTTTCCGACAAAACATTTTTTTTTTAAATCAATAATAACATAAAGGTTAAACTTTTTTCAATATTTGCAATTTGGGAATCGGCTAACTGGACTCGGTAATATGGGATTTGGCAATTTGGGAATCTGCAATCTGGGATGCTACCCTTTAACCCCAACAAATTTACTATAAGCATAAAAGTTTTATTTGAATTAGAAAATTAGTAACAAATCTAACATAAGCTCTATAGAACTGTTAACTGCCAGCCTAATCTTTTCAATGTTCTTTCAAATTTCTCAAGTATTAAATTAACCACTGTATTTTATCTCACCAATATGGAGAGATTGTAGGGACAGTCAGCTCTGCCTTTTTACATGGCTAATGTAATAAAAATGTTATCTTGCTTCAATATTCATTTGAAAGGTTATACATGCCAGGTCTGACTATACTTAAAGAAACTTCTGTGGTTTTTTTTTGCAATTCTAGGTATCTTGACTAAGGACAGTAATTTTGTTATATTAAGGAGAATTTGATTTTAGTTAAAATAAAATGAAAATATAGAAAAGTCTATGCAGATATTTTGTCTATTATAGAATCTCAAAATCTCTAATTGAAAAAAAATTCTGCTGTGCTTTTTTTATTTGTATTGAAAAAATTTCAAAATAAAGATATTCTCAGCACCAATAGACAGCTGAAATCAGGTGGACCTGGCTTTAATAAAACAGGAATATAGAAGTCTTTTTTTTGTCTGATTATGCTGACACTATGAGCATTTTATGGGACAGAATTATAGAAACCAATAATTATAGTGCTGTTGTACTCTTCTGTACTGCCTATATTAAAATATTTGAAATTTTGATGCTTAGGCATCAGAAATAAGCCATAAAACCACTGTTTTAATTTGGATTATGCTTACTTGTATAAAAAACTATATGGCAAGCTTGAAGAAAATTTATTCAAAATTTATTTTCAGTGTATGTGTACTGAATCCTCTTAAGCCATGTATGTCCATCAATGTGTGGTCAGATCATGATGAGTACTTGTCAGTCACTCACCTTTCACCTGACATGGACATCTAATCTGATTTAATGCCTATGTTATGGTTTTTAGATTAGGTGAGTTCCTCAGTAACAATGGATGGTACAATGACAATACTTAGTACATAGAATGCTGATGAATAGTGCATGACAGTCAAGTAGGTGTCACCTGACCTTGACATCCATTTCAAGGTCCAGTGGCAATGTTTAATTATTGAGTATGCATGGTAGAATGACAATGGTTGTTATATAGGGTACTCATCAGAAGTACATGAGAATCTGGTTTCAAATGACACTGACCTCAATTTCAGGTACCAGTAGACATTGAGCTGAAATTACAGGTACCAGTAACTATCTACAAGTTCCTAAGTAACAATGCTTTGTAAGATGATGTGTGTGATATAGGTTGCTCATAAGTTGTACATGCCAGTCTGGTATGTGTCACTTGACCATGACCTTGACCTTATCTCAGTGATTGCATCAGAAATTAGCCAGAAATATATCTTTTTATATTATATTCTAATATGACTCTTTGACCACAACCATAGTAAAAACATGATTCATGTATGAGCAACACACTACCTCAGCAAAGTTCACTGTAACTTCATAGCAAGATTTTTCCATGTATTTCAATGATATGACAACTTTGTGCAGGAACAGCCAAGGGGTTGTGGCAATGGTGTTATTATCTCCCAGGCAACAAAGTTGAGGAGGGTATAAATTTTCTGATGGGTCCATCAGTCCTATTCTTGTAAGCGCAACTCATTCTGTAACTACTGATTGGAATATTATGAAACTTGATAGGAATAAAGGACATCCTATTAAGTTGTGCATATCAAAAGGAAATTTTAATCAGATATTATTTGTAGGAGATATTGCCCTTTTACACTTAGAAATTTTGAAAAATATATGTAATTACCAACTTGTTAGCACTTCTCCTCTTTAACTATTGATCAAATTTTTATTAAACTTGAAAGAAATGAAGGATTTCAAGTAAGGTGGTGGATATCAACAGGAAGTTATGATATGTTTTGTAGGAGTTGTGCCATTTTAAAATTTCTCAAAATATACCATGAAACAACTTGTAAGTGCTTCTCCTCTTAAACTACTGATCAACATTTTACAAAATTTGGTATGAATGAATGGCACGATATGCACTTGTGCATATTGACAAGAAGTTATCATCGGATAGTTTTTGCAATAGTTATGCTCATTAAACTAAGAAATTCTCCAAATATATGTCAGATCTTCTGCTCAGAAATTACTGATCACAATTTCATGGAACTTGATAAGTATGTGGGGTATGTGAGCATGCTCACTAAAGTTCTTAAATATTTTCCCTCTGATGGGAAACATGGGCCAGGCATTTTTCTGTGCCCACATTTAATTTCTGATCTAACTCAATGCATTATAGTTCATTATGTTGTTATTTTGACTTATAGCGTTATATTTTCCTTTGTCAACTTAACCAGACTGGCGATTTAGATTTTAAGATATTATATGAAACACCAGCATGTGGAAAATGATAAAATAATATAATTATCTATAGACAATTGATGCATAAAAAAATATAATTATCTATAGACAATTGATGCATAATCTAAATAAGTTTTAGTTGTAACATGTGTCTGTGTTATCTTTATGTTGTAACTTCGTTCAGAAGTTAAATACAATAAGTTTTTCACTTAACCCTGCAGGCATTGTTAAACATTTTGTAAAAACATTCATTTGACTTGGTTAGCCTTTTTGCTAAAGGGAAACATCTAAGACTGTATTTTTGTTGAAGGTCTATTACATTTATTTAATAATGTTTAAATGTTCTTTTGTGGCGAGAAATTGATGTCTTTACAAAAATAATATTGTGACCAAAAAAAAGCTTAAGGGGCAGATAATCTATAAACATTTGTTAAATTGTGTATTGGCAGTTAATATCTGTTGTCTGTTTTAAAATTTGAATTTAATTTTTACAGAATTGACTGCAGCTAAATATGCATTTACTTCTTCAGGAGGAATCCAAGTTTGGAGTATTTCTGTAATTTTGGTAAGTAGTTATTGGAAAATGTATCAGTATTAAAAGAAGAAACAAATATTTTTAAAAACTACTTTAAATTAAATAGAAATTGAATATTAAAACATTTTGTTCACTTTGACTGTACAAAACAGTTGCATTTTAAAGGAAGATCTCCCTCTCTTGACATGTTAAATGTTGTTTGAATTACAGACAAAAAGTTTTAAAACTATATTAAGGTAAAATTCATATAAAAAAAACATGCAAATTTCACATTAAATTTCACATTATGAACAAAATTCACTTACTTGTACAAATGTTTAAATCATTCTGGGGGGCCTCGGTGGCCGAGTGGTCAAGGTAGTTCGTCTTCTATTGATCACGTGGTCTGTCAACACTGAGATTGCGGGTTCGATTCTCACTGCAGGCAGGGTGTACTCGACTCCAATCTTAATTGACAAGGATTGCCAGTTTTCCTACCGCAGGTCGGGGGTTCTCTCCGGGTACTCCGGCTTCCTCCCCCAATAAAAACTGGACGCCATGAAATAGCTGAAAAATTGCTGAAAGTGGCGTTAAAACACCATTCAAACAAACAAACAAATAAATCATTCTGGCCATAGTATGGCACAAAACTGTTGATATATGATGCTGTAGGGGTTGAGTTAACAACATGCCTTGTTATTATTGATATTTGTGAGAATCTATGTTGTGATGTTGACAAATTTTATAAATTGAAATAAAAGGATACCAATTACATACACATTTCACATATTTTCATATTTAAAATGTTAAATTTCAATCTGACATTAACTTTCTTTACTTTAAGACGATGATATTCGTTGTTATTATTTGAAGCAATTATGTTTACATTTACTGATTTTATTTGAAGACACATATCTTCACTATCTTTTTTTTAGACAACAATGTTTAATGTCTAAAACAAAGATGTTTACTTTATTTATGGTTGGGTTGTACAAAGTGCAAACCCAGGTTATAGTATTGTGAAGTCTGGTATATGGGGAAAATACGATATCTACCTTGTTTAATCAACTCCTCCTACAGTTTTCAACCCAAATCTCTGAAACTTCACAGAAAGATGGAACATGTATTGATGTTTTGCACCTGATCTCATGAAATTGTTCAAGAAATGTTTTTCCATTTTTTGACAAGGTAACTTGTCATTTTTAGCACATTTTATACATGATGGTTCTGTACTTGTGTATTTAACTCCTACATTTTTTGACACAGAACCAAAACCTTCCCCATTTATTAAGGGACTTGCTTTGCAACCTGGCCATTTCAGACTTTAGCAATTTCTAGGCAATGATCTTCACTGTCTGTATTTTTTGATAATGTTCAATGTTTTTATTCCAAGGCAATGATGTTCAATGTTTTTATTTTTATAAAATGTGTTCACTCGCTTTAATTCAGACAATGATGTTGTTCACTGTCTTTATTTTGGAAATTTTTTCTCAGTACAGTTTACCATAGAAATATTATTTGTTTTGTCACCATACAGATTTGTTCTGAGACAGTTTACAGTTTGTAAAGTTGTTGTTGTTTTTACAGGATATCTTGCTGTATACATCTTTGTGTGTCACTCGCAGACAAATTAATGATTAAAATTGAAAAATTCAAATGTGTTGTAAATTATTCAGATTTTATCTTTGTTCTCCCCCATTTTCAAAGTTGCAACAAAATCAATTATTTTATTTATCAATGTTTTTCACAAGAATCCCTCAACCATGACAGGTTCTCAGATTAATATCTGCTGTTTATTGCAGAGTGAAGTACACCTTATGGTATCTGATGACATCTGTTTCATAAAATATTCATAATGGATTTTAAAAGTGCAGATGCATTGTTGTTTGTGATTTTATAGGCCACGGAATAGAGGTGTTAAGTAATACAAAATGCTTTCATAATTTTAGGGCTTGTAATTTGTAAACAAATGCTCGGCTAGTTTAATGCATTTTTATACCCCCCGCAAACTTGTTTGGGGGGTATATAGGAATAACCCTTTCTGGCTGTCTGTCCTTCTGTCCACATCCCTTGGAAGTGCAACTCCTCCTAAACCACTTGATGAAATTTAATTAAACTTAGCATAAAGGAAGTACCCGGTACATTATATGTAGATGTGCATGAAGGATTTTTTTATTGACCTCGGATTCCATTAAGGGGAGATATTTGGATTTGAAATTGAAGCCGGGGGGGGGGGGGAGGGGTTTTTACAGTATTCACATGAAGTAGTTAAATATTTTGAATATTTTTTTGCCGGGAATGAGGAGAATTTCCCTCTAAATACTCATTTCTTCATTCATCAAAATGACCCATTGTTAAAAAGTTAAAGTACTGAACAAGTCTTGAAAGTGGCATTAAATATCAAACTCCAAAAATATGATCTAGCTTTTAGTTATTTTTTTAAGGAATGATATTATGACCCTTCAGTTTTAGACTGTTTAGACATATCAACTCCTTATGGAATGTTGAAAAAAGTATTCTTTTAATCAATAAAGTTGTGCTTGTCCTGAAAAAGGCTGATTATTGGGCTTAAAATGGTGGACGATCCATCAAAATATGTTTTTCTAGACTGATTATACAGTAAAATGACAAATGTACAATATGTTTTTATGCCACTTTAATTGTCAGCAATATCATGGCACCCAGTTTTGGTTGAGGTAACCATAGTAATTTTTGAAAATCCCTGACCTTATGCAGAAAAAAATGGCCATTCTTGTCTATATCTGTGTCCATCTGTAACAATTTGTGTCACATTTTTCTCGCCAATGATTAATGATACATAACTGAAATGTTGTCAATAGTTTGTATCATCAAACTTTCTGAAGTTATAGATCAGTGGTATCATCAGGGAGTATTACCTCACAGTTACTTGTTAAGACAGAAGCCATGCTACTATGTATAGATCAGTGGTATCATCAGGGGCTATTACCTCACAGTTACTTGTTAAGACAGAAGCCATGCTACTATGTATAGATCAGTGGTATCATCAGGGAGTATTACCTCACAGTTACTTGTTAAGACAGAAGCCATGCTACTATGTATAGATCAGTGGTATCATCAGGGGCTATTACCTCACAGTTACTTGTTAAGACAGAAGCCATGCTACTATGTATAGATCAGTGGTATCATCAGGGAGTATTACCTCACAGTTACTTGTTAAGACAGAAGCCATGCTACTATGTATAGATCAGTGGAATCATCAGGAGGCATTACCTCACAGTTACTTGTTAAGACAGAAGCCATGCTACTATGTATAGATCAGTGGAATCATCAGGAGGCATTACCTCACAGTTACTTGTTAAGACAGAAGCCATGCTACTATGTATAGATCAGTGGAATCATCAGGAGGCATTACCTCACAGTTACTTGTTAAGACAGAAGCCATGCTACTATGTATAGATCAGTGGTATCATCAGGGGGTATTACCTCACAGTTACTTGTTAAGACAGAAGCCATGCTACTATGTATAGATCAGTGGAATCATCAGGAGGCATTACCTCACAGTTACTTGTTAAGACAGAAGCCATGCTACTATCAATGCAAAAAAATGATTCTTCTCCATATACATTTAAATTATTGCAAGGTTAAAGGCTGATCAATACAAATTGGCTTTATTCTGATTTAACCATTATGTTTTCATGTTTGTAAACAATTGACTAAGGTCACCAAGGTTACCGCTGCCTATGAAGTGATTGATTGCCAAAGACATTCATACATCATTTTGATATTAAATGAGTTTTTAGTTAAGTGAAAGGAAATGGTCCATAACAGTGCAAGTACTGTAAGGTTACTTAAGCTTGTTTTGATTTGGTAGGTGTACTGGCTTTGAAAGTCACATGACATTGGTACCTCTACCATTATCATTCATGACACATACAGAAAAATTTCAGTTAGAGCCCTGGCAATTTGTGGCAGACACCGTATAGTGATCAGTCTGTCCATCCGTTGGAAACTAATTGTGTCCGGGCTGTAACTTTTTTTATCTTTTCAGGTAGGCTTTTGATATTTGGAATGTGGGTAGATAACATCAAGAAGATGTGTCGTATACAATGGTTGATGACCTTGACCTTAAGGTCAGCAGGGCCCACAGAGATGGATACCATCTCGCTGATATCTAGTTCTGCTGAGGTGTTTGGTCTTGCAGAAAACATATTAGCCCCAATATCATCCCCTATCCATTGTTGGACATGATACTGGAGACATTTTTGTCTTGCTCCTTTTAGAATTAATTTGGAATTTTGTCACCCTAGCGATATCTGTTGTTGGGGGCAGATGGAAGCTCCATCCGCATCATAAAATATTTAGTACCATCAGTTTTTTTTTTTAATTATAAGATTTCTATTTAGTTTTGACTGTGAAAATTATGGAAGAATGAATACATACAAAATATAAAATAATATAAAATTTATTTTAATGAAAAGTCGACAATGACATCTGTGAGTGACTCATACCAATTTTTTCCAGCAATGTTATTTGGAAGGATACATTAATAATTCGATCTCGTACTTTGTGGTCAGAAATTTAACAACTTTGTTTTTGTCACAGGATTTATTAATCTCCAGGTAAAAAATAATATCTCTTTTACAATTTTAAAACAGAAAATACGAAAGGTAAGCTTGCAGAAGTGTGATAACATTAATGTGTGGACTGTCAGAACCTCGTAAATTGAAAACCAAATAATTAGATGTCTGATCAGTCTCAGGTAAGACTTCAAAAGTGTTATCAACATAGAAAAATGACTGTTAATACATTCAATGTCAGAAACTAATTTGTGTTTGTCAAAGGATGAAATGAACATTTTGTGAAATTAACATAGTTTCCTGTTTATATGTACACTGTATTATATTCCTGGACTTGTTTACTGCATAATTTGTGGAGGTTTAATAGTATATTGTACATCTAACGACCGGTCTTACGGAATTGATTTTTTTTTCAGTTTGTGTTGGAGCGATATCAATCTTAATTGTGGACTAACTGGGAAATCTTTCCTTTTTGAGGTAAGATTAATGTTATTTGTGTTTACAGTTTTTTGCGGTTTAAGTTCTGAACAGTTCAAACTGATTCTTCTTTTCAATATGCCATTAACATATCAGAAATTTGTGCTATTGTTGATGCAGGAAAAAAGGTTTAATTAGCATTTATAAATAAATACAAAAATCGCTCACATTGATTACCTTCATTGATTGGTATGAATTCAACTGTGGCAGTGATGTATGTTACATTTTTACATTATTTCACAAGATTAGAATAGTTATGACATATTAAGATGTTCAAATTATAAATATAGTCATGTCATATTAATTTAACCAGCAAAAAAAAAAACCCTTGTTTTTTTAAACAACTGATCACCCTTGAGTGGTTTCTTGAAACAGGTTTTAATTGTATCTCTCTTCTGCTGAAAGTCATGGGTTTCTAACACATATTCCCTGAATAATAACTGGATCCAATGCAAGTGATCCAATGATATAAATGAAAGTGTTGTTAATCCCCATTCAGACAAAAAAAAATTCCAGTCAGTTATATTTATGATATAAATAATTGCATATGAAATATGTAAATATTACCTGTCAGGAACATTTATTGTCTGATAATAAATAAACTCCAAATAAAAAAACAATATATCTATATTGTCAACAAGTATAAATTTATTTGCATAGAAACAGATTGAAATGAGCCTTAAAAACATGAGAAATGCAAGGCTCTGTTATGCATTTCTCGCCTTTTTCCCATCGAGTACTAATAAACGCTATATTTTAAGGGCAATTTAATGATTTTTTTTTTTTTGGTTCTGCATTTAAAAAACAAAAAAAATGTCATTTCTAACCATTTTGGTTAAAAATTAAGAGGCGCCATCTATAACATGTCACAAACAAATGTTTGTTTGACATGCTATGAAGCAGAATAGGATAATTTTTTTAGCTTATTTGATTTGTTATGCATTTTTTTTTAGCATTTTAACTAATTGTATAGACTTAAATGTTTTCAGTAAATTACTGCACCTTACATATTTTGTTTTAGAAATGATGCATTCTGTTACATCATGGTGGCTTTAGGCAAAATTAAGTTTATGTAAAAATGACTAAACTGGAAGTTGGGCTGGGCACTATTATTACAAGCTGTTGTTTATGGTGATGTGAAAAAATAAAGATTAATTACTCTTTTATGTATATTACACAATTTTTAATGAAATTTTAATAAAAATAAGTACAAGTCACAAGTATGTATGGTGCCGTCTGCTTAGGCCAATCCAGTTGCAAAAATTTTGACTCATTTATATGAAATAATTGTATTCAGGGATAGACGGTAAGTAAGACTTTATAGTCATGATCTCTACTGATGTGTCTTTACCTATGTGAGGATGGTCATGTGTTACCTGAATAATAACCTTGTGAAAACCTGGTTATAATAACATTCCAAAATCACAACCTCTTGGTCATGTGACCAATATGTGTTAAGTATTGCTAGCACATTTTTTGAGTTATGACTGCTACAAGTATGGTAGTATTCTAACAGACCTTCAGAGTTATGCCCCTGAAGAGTGTGATCTTGCAAACACAACTCCAGAGTCATAAGACCTAAGAGTGTTATTATATGCTAACAGACTTGAGTCATGACAATGGTCATGCACACAAATCTAGACTTGCCACAAGTCCCTTTGAATTTTTTGCTATTAAAGAGATACCCCTTTATTATAAAAATTTCTCATACAATGTACTATCAACTTGTGTACAAAGTACACAAGTTGATAGTGTTGGAAATGTACACAACATCAGTACACAAATGTACACAACATCACAAAATCAGTGCCTATCCCTATCTTTATACTCTCAGTATCTCAAATTAATCACACCTTGGGTCAGGTTTTAGGATCCCCTGCAGTACAATCACACCTTGTGCCTGGTTTTAGGATCCCCTCAGTACAATCACACCTTGTGCCTGGTTTTAGGATCCCCTCAGTACAATCACACCTTGACTGGTTTTAGGATCCCCTCAGTACAATCACACCTTGTGCCTGGTTTTAGGATCCCTGCAGTACAATAACACCTTGTGCCTGATTTTAGGATCCCTGCAGTACAATCACACCTTGTGCCTGGTTTTAGGATCCCCTCAGTACAATCACACCTTGACTGGTTTTAGGATCTACTCAGTACAATCACACCTTGTGTCTGGTTTTAGGATCCCCTCAGTACAATCACACCTTGTGTCTGGTTTTAGGATCCCCTCAGTACAATCACACCTTGTGCCTGGTTTTAGGATCTCCTCAGTACAATCACACCTTGTGCCTGGTTTTAGGATCCTCTCAGTACAATCACACCTTTTGCCTGGTTTTAGGATCCCCTCAGTACAATCACACCTTGTGTCTGGTTTTAGGATCCCTTCATAACAATCACACCTTGTGTCTGGTTTTAGGATCCCTTCAGTACAATCACACCTTTTGCCTGGATTTAGGATCCCTTCAGTACAATCACACCTTGTGCCTGGATTTAGGATCCCTTCAGTACAATCACACCTTGTGCCTGGATTTAGGATCCCCTCAGTACAATCACACCTTGTGCCTGGTTTTAGGATCCCCTCAGTACAATCACACCTTGTGCCTGGTTTTAGGATCCCCTCAGTACAATCACACCTTGTGCCTGGTTTTAGGATCCCTGCAGTACAATAACACCTTGTGCCTGATTTTAGGATCCCTGCAGAACAATCACACCTTGTGCCTGGTTTTAGGATCCCCTCAGTACAATCACACCTTGACTGGTTTTAGGATCTACTCAGTACAATCACACCTTGTGTCTGGTTTTAGGATCCCCTCAGTACAATCACACCTTGTGTCTGGTTTTAGGATCCCCTCAGTACAATCACACCTTGTGCCTGGTTTTAGGATCTCCTCAGTACAATCACACCTTGTGCCTGGTTTTAGGATCCCCTCAGTACAATCACACCTTTTGCCTGGTTTTAGGATCCCCTCAGTACAATCACACCTTGTGTCTGGTTTTAGGATCCCTTCATAACAATCACACCTTGTGTCTGGTTTTAGGATCCCTTCAGTACAATCACACCTTTTGCCTGGATTTAGGATCCCTTCAGTACAATCACACCTTTGCCTGGATTTAGGATCCCTTCAGTACAATCACACCTTGTGCCTGGATTTAGGATCCCCTCAGTACAATCACACCTTGTGCCTGGTTTTAGGATCCCCTCAGTACAATCACACCTTGTGCCTGGTTTTAGGATCCCCTCATACAATCACACCTTGTGCCTGGTTTTAGGATCCCCTCAGTACAATCACACCTTGTGCCTGGTTTTAGGTTCCCCTCAGTACAATCACACCTTGTGCCTGGATTTAGGATCCCCTCAGTACAATCACACCTTGTGCCTGGATTTAGGATCCCCTCAGTACAATCACACCTTGTTCCTGGTTTTAGGTTCCCCTCAGTACAATCACACCTTGTACCTGTTTTTAGGATCCCCCCAGTACAATCACACCTTGTGCCTGGATTTAGGATCCCCTCAGTACAATCACACCTTGTGCCTGGATTTAGGATCCCCTCAGTACAATCACACCTTGTACCTGGTTTTAGGATCCCCCCAGTACAATCACACCTTGTGCCTGGATTTAGGATCCCCTCAGTACAATTACACCTTGTGCCTGGATTTAGGATCCCCTCAGTACAATCACACCTTGTGTCTGGTTTTAGGTTCCCCTCAGTACAATCACACCTTGTTTCTGTTTTTAGGGTTGCAATCATACATTTGATTGGCTATTGTTCTCGGATTCTAGTTTTTGGTGAGACCAGACAAATATTAAGTTTCAGTATTCAACAAAATTACAACTTTCCTGTTGGTTTCATAAAAGAAAAAAACCACAAGGTAAGGTACCCCTAAGAAAAAAACCCTGGACAATTTGCAACTTTTTACAGTGTCCTTGAAAACAGACCAAGATAATCCTCGTTTTTAACTTTATCAGTTTTAGGAATAACAATTCCTAAAATAGATTTATTTTTAAAAAAGAAATATATTTGTAATATAATTCTATGGTATTTATGACATGATTACTAAACTGTAGCAATTTAAGTAATACACAGTCATACGAGTGGTGGTGATACAACATATTTCAAAGTATTATGCAGGAAAATTGTTACGCAGAATTTGTTATGAATTTATTTTTATTTGTCACTGATGAATTGTTGTCTAATGACAAACTGCAGCTGTTTACAATAACTGATTTTTTTTGTGTTGCTGGGATACTCCATCTGTATGCAAAGTAGTGTTTATGTTTGCATCGTAAAGTTTATATTTATACCAGCTGTATGCTTTAAATACATCTTGGATCAGTACTGCCATATAGTTTTCCATTCACATGGACTTAAAATTTAGTCTTTTGTTGCTGCTAAATAGCTTTAGTTGATGATTTCAGCTCAGAGATGATCTATTACAGAATTTCCACATTTTTTTTTCTTCAATTTTGGCACTGACATTTGGGTGTTACAGTCAAAAGTCTACAAATTAATTCTCATTTTATATCTAGAACCTTCATTTTGTGCAGATGTCAATCTGAATCTTTATAAGGCAGAACTCGTGATCATTTCCACCGAACAATAAGTAGTGTGATACAGACCATGAAATACCGTATTCTCAGTATTATTCACATAATTACACCTTATACAATCCTAGATTCTGATTGGTTGACAGCAGGTGTATTTTAATTCATTCTGGAATTTTCACACCTGTCCATATATGTGCCTAAAAAAATTCCCCTCTGTGCCTTGGTATTTGCCAAAAATATATATGCCTGTTTTACCCTATCATTAGAAAGTTTTTTACATCTACCTTGACGAGAACGCAATATGATGAACCACTTTTAAAAACCAGAAATGTTCCCATTGTTAAAAGTAAATAAATACAGCATATGACAACACGGATGCTGGTGGCTGTGATCCAAAAATGGAAAGATATGGAGATATTCAGTGTCTGTAGACAGATAGATCATGTTGTCAGAGGGTATTTGTGAAAAATACTCCTTCCAAACATGTTCAGTAGAGAATGATGCAACTCTTTTTTATATTCTTAGTATTTAATGATTGATAAACATGTTTCATGAGAAATTGTGGCCTGAAAATGCTCAGAAACGTACTGAAAACTAACACATAAATTACAGAAATAAAGAAAAATGTTGCTGAAACCATTACAAAAGTTTGAGGTAAAATACCAGGGCTAATTGCATCGTTTCAAAAGTTCAATGGCCATCATCACAAATTAGTTGATTGTTATAGAAAATTGATTTACCAAATGGGATCAGACAATTGGTTGAGTTTTAGGTAGGATTTCCTATTCCTGGATTTGACTTGCGACAGGTGTCTAATAAGATGCAGGCACTACTTACTTGTCTAGAGTACCTGACTGCACCTATGTTTTACTACCTTACCATCATTGCTGAAAAGAGACTTTTTGCACGTGTTGTCTAGAAATTTATTTGTAAACAGTCAAAGGTATAAAGCTGATATTTGGTAAGCGACTCAGTATGCAGTTGGACTGGTTACCCCATTCAAAATTAATTGTATGGAAACCATGTATCAAAAACTGGTTACCCCATTCAAAATTAATTGTATAGAAACCATGTATCGAAAACTATACAACAGTGACAAAATACAGATTGAGACAAAGTCAGAAAGTATTGCTTAGGCGCTAGTCCCTTTCTTGACAAATATTTTTTGGTCAAATTTAGCATGTGAGCCACCTCTGCTGGTAATGTACTGTAGTATGTCAGAAGTAAAGTAACCTTGCTGGTCATCTGTTAAGTAATGCAGCCTAAAGAGAGAAAGCTTTTACTTATTGTATAGGATTTTGAGAGTTATGTGGCCATGTACATTGTACTTCATTGTCTATAACTCTGTAAAAGCACAATCCTTGGGTAGAATAAACTTAGTTTTTATAAACATAATATATATGTCTTGTTTAAACCATGATATGGCATGAAATGTTTCTGGTTTCTTACAACATGCTTAGTGTACTTATTCTAAATACTAGATTTTGAATTCTTAGTCCATAATTGAATCTATTATAGTCTATAATTGATCACGGACGTGTCAACACTTGGAGTTGTAAGTTCAAAGTATGATGTCCTTGACTCAAACAATTAACTGACAATTATTCTAAAGCTGGTTTGACTGTCAAAGGAAATGCTTTTTCTGGGGATGTTCAGGTTTTTCACATGGCATCCAGTTTTTTTTTTTTTTTTTTTTTTGGGGGGGGGGGGGGGGGGAGGAAGACAGAGTACCTTGGGACAACCCCAGACCTTTGGTAGGAAAACTGGCAATCCTTGTCAATTAAAATTAGAGTCTAGTACACCCTGCCTGCAGAGTCAACTTGCAACCTCAGTGTTGACCAAACTTTTTAGCTAAAGTGTGTTGTTGTTTAAGAAAAAGTTGATGTGTGGGCTCCTAAATTGCAACATTTCTGAGTCCACCAAATTTTTAGGGTATTTGACTACATGTTCTCTGCTGATAAATGTAGTGTAGCATATCAGCTGTGTCTCCTGGTAAATATACTGTAGCGTGTTGGCCACCTCTGGTAACTGTAAATGTAGCATGTTGGCCACCTCTGCTGGGAAATATACTGTAGCATGTTGGCCACCTCTGCTGGTAACTGTAAATGTAGCATGTTGGCCACCTCTGCTGGGAAATATACTGTAGCATGTTGGCCACCTCTGCTGGTAACTGTAAATGTAGCATGTTGGCCACCTCTGCTGGGAAATATACTGTAGCATGTTGGCCACCTCTGCTGGTAACTGTAAATGTAGCATGTTGGCCACCTCTGCTGGGAAATATACTGTAGCATGTTGGCCACCTCTGCTGGTAACTGTAAATGTAGCGTGTTGGCCACCTCTGCTGGGAAATATACTGTAGCATGTTGGCCACCTCTGCTGGTAACTGTAAATGTAGCATGTTGGCCACCTCTGCTGGGAAATATACTGTAGCATGTTGGCCACCTCTGCTGGTAACTGTAAATGTAGCATGTTGGCCACCTCTGCTGGGAAATATACTGTAGCATGTTGGCCACCTCTGCTGGGAAATATACTGTAGCATGTTGGCCACCTCTGCTGGGAAATATACTGTAGCATGTTGGCCACCTCTGCTGGGAAATATACTGTAGCATGTTGGCCACCTCTCCTGGTAAATGTAACTGTAGCATGTTGGCCACCTCTGCTGGGAAATATACTGTAGCATGTTGGCCACCTCTGCTGGGAAATATACTGTAGCATGTTGGCCACCTCTGCTGGTAACTGTAACTGTAGCATGTTGGCCACCTCTGCTAGTAAATGTACTGTAGCATGTTGGCCACCTCTGCTGGTAACTGTAAATGTAGCATGTTGGCCACCTCTGCTGGGAAATATACTGTAGCATGTTGGCCACCTCTGCTGGTAACTATAACTGTAGCATGTTGTCCACGTCTCCTGGTAAATTTACTGTAGTATGTCAGCTGTGTCTGCTGGTAAATGTACTGTAGCATATCAGCCGTGTCTGCTGGTAAATGTACTGTAGCATATCAGCCGTGTCTGCTGGTAAATGTACTGTAGCATGTCAGCCGTGTCTGCTGGTAAATGTACTGTAGCATATCAGCCGTGTCTGCTGGTAAATGTACTGTAGCATGTAGGCCAACTATGCTGGTAAATGTACTGTAGCATATCAGCTGTGTCTGCTAGTAAATGTACTGTAGTATGTCGGCCGTATCTGCTGGTAAATGTACTGTAGCATATCAGCTGTGTCTGCTGGTAAATGTACTGTAGTATGTCAGCCGTGTCTGCTGGTAAATGAACTGTAGCATGTAGGCGATGTCTGCTGGTAAATGTAACTGTATGTACCTATATGTTATTGTACGTAGCAATGGTGTCCATGTCCGGGCTGTACCTGTATGTTATTTTAAGTAGCAGGGGTCTCAGTGGCAGGGCTGTACCAGTAGCAAGGGTCTCAGTGGCAGGGCTGTACCAAGGGTCTCAGTGGCAGGGCTGTACCACTAGCAAGGGTCTCAGTGGTAGTTACCCATCTACTATTGATTACCATTCTATCAACAATGAGGTAACATTTTCAGACCTCACTTTGGGTGGGACTCCAACACTAATTGACAATGCTTGTTTGCCAGCTAGTTTTCCTTTCAGTGGATTTCACTCTATACTACATGTAGTTCTTTCTATTGCAGTACAAACTGGACTCCATGATATAGCTGAAAAAGGTGTGATTAGGCATTAAACTTTATTCAAATAAAACATGTATGTAGATCAAAACATTACAGGTCTATTTGATGGTGGAAAACTACCGATCGCTCCTTATCCTGTCTCCCTGCATTCCAATAACACTAAAATTGTTGGCAAAAGATCTCTGAACGACATTAAGACAAATTAAATTGATCTTACTTATGAATGGAGAGTTAATATTTCCTTGTTACCTTCCAATAGAATCCTGTACTATTACGGTGATGTAGACTATTTATAGACATTCCAGGATTGATTATACTATTATTACAGGAGCCAAGTCTATAAGGAAATTATATCAAGCTTAATGGGTTATTTATGGATGTGCACAGTGATGCATACTTTACCTTGTTCAGGATTTGTAGCTGTTTTACATTTTAACTGTAATTCTATATTGGATTGGTTGAAATACATGGTTTAAGATAGAATAATAAAGAAATAAGTGGAAAATGACTGTTATTTTGGAATAATAAGTTGAGGCTGTGTTTTTACTCAATAAATCAATGTATTTGCTGTTACAGTCAAACCAGCATTGGAACAGGCACTGTAATTAGTTGTCTTCTGTTACCCATTTTTGACTGAGTTACACAAAGTGCAAACTGGGATTATAAAAAGTCAGGCAGGCAAGGAAGAACTGGTACCTATGTTGTGTAATCAACTCCTCCAATAGCTTCAACCCAGATCCCTTAAACTTTACAAAAAGATTACATGTTGAAGTTGTGCACCTGCTATTATGGAATTATTTCAGATATTTTTTTCTCATTTTTTCTAGACTTGGGAACTTTTAAGCAAATTTTAAAGAATAGGGTACATCTTTTTAACCCAGATCCGTGAACATTCACAAAAGACTGCACACATTCTGATGTTGTGCACCTGTGTTACACCTGATATTAAGAAAATTATATACCTAAAAAATTGTTGAACACTGCATTAAACATTGTTCAAACAAACAAATGAAATACAAAATCAAAATTTAGTTCTTAATTGCATTTAAGTGAAAAATGTTATAAAGTGACCGGTTATTTTGGATAATGAAAAGATATTTGTTTTATACCAATGACGAATATTACAAGATGCATTTTTGGATCAACCAGTCATCTTCCTGTAGGCCAATCCGTGTTTTAATTGAATGAAGATAATTATTTCACATTTGAACCACTTAATTATAAGTACATTATACAGGAAGTCACTCATTGATGCTACATGTACAACCGTATTTAAAAATAGACATGTAAACGTGCAGATATAAGGAAATAGCCAATTAGATCACATGTTTAATGAGGAAATAAAAATACAATTGATCTTTTCCTATTATTTTGATAACAATAATTAATTTTGGAACTAAAATTATAAAGTTTCCTTTGTATATTCCTAAAACTTGATGCAAGGGAGATAATAAATTGAAAAATCTGAGTTGTTTGAAGGACCAACTTGTTCTTTCTTCATTGTATCTGTTTGTTCGTTTCTTTGTTTGTGTGTTTTTAACTCGCTGACCCAAAGACTATTTCAAAATAAGCTACTTTCTCGTCACTTTGCATCAGTTATCTATTGCAATGACTGTAAACATTCCACGTCTTGATTTTAAATTCTTCTTTTCTAATCCAATATGACTGCCACTGTGGAGAATTATACATTTACTGCACTTGAGATCAAGGGAGCTGGCCTGGCCTTAGTTTTGATGAGATTTTCCTAAAATCCTTGAGTTTTTCCTCAAATTTGACTGGTCAATATTTGAGTTGAGAAAATCCTCAAATTTGAGATGTTTTATGAAACCGGGCCCAGAATGATATAGAACCAGGTGAAGCCAAGTGCAATTCTGTTGTTACCAGCTCAATTCTGTTGTTACCAGCTCAATTCTGTTGTTACCAGCTCAATAGAATCTCACATTAATCAAGTTCCAGTGTGTTAATTATTGCTGTGGACTGAGTCTTAAATTGGCATAGACAGGAACTTGTTTACTATACCTTTAGTTTCATTGAAATTAATATAACAAGTTGAATTTAACAATATTTGATAATTTATAGTTATTTGTGATGAAAATGATAAGCAAAACATTCATTCTGCTCAATAAAAAAAACCATATGGCACTCTCCTGATTTCATTGGCTATTTTACAGCCAATAAAATCGTTAGAGTGCAACATAGTTTAATACTCAGCCAATTGCTGCTTAGCTAACCAATAGGATAGGAAATTGAATGTCATATGTATTGGTTTAGGTTACAGAAAAAAAGCAAATATAGCTATTATGTAATAAATAGTTTAATATAGAACATAATGAGAAGGAAATATAAAATTTAAACTATTAAATGCAGGAATGATGATGGAATGGTTTCTACTAGTGTTGTATTAGAGTTCATTAACAATTCATAAAGTTAAGCTTGGTTTTACAGTGTAATTATTATCAGCCCCTGCTTGTTTACTATTTATGCTGTGTGGCAACACAACGTAAAAAGTAAACATACACAGACTAATTTTATTGAGACTGCCCGGTTTCACCGCAATCCTTGAATTGTTAACAATGGATTAAAATTATGGTCAGTATTTATAATGGGTTGAAATCAAAGTCTTTTTTGAAATTAAGTATCCCGACAAAATATGTAAATGAAATAAGATGGTTGGACTTTTGAAAAGCCCCCAAAAAACTAAGGGCTGTTTTTTTAATATATATGTTTGGAGTATCTTAGGAAGAATTGGGGTAATCATTCTTTGAACTGTTGTAACAATCAAGGTAATAATAACAAAATGACAAACAGAAGAAACTGTCCAAAAATACAATCCACAAATTAGTCACCGAAACTGGCAAACTCCATAACCAATAACCAAAAATATAGTAACTCCACCACTTTGTACAAGCAATGGAGGGTTTAACCAGGTTTTATGGCATGCCAAACCTCCCGCTTCCATTACAGTAACTGGGTTTAATGGCATGCCAAACCTCCCGCTTCCATTACAGTAGTAACACTTAGGGATTTATTTTGTTTGAGAATTTGGAAACAGGAATTCATAAAATTATGTTAAAGTCCTATAACCTTTGCTAACCTTATTGTCAAGAAAACAAAAATAAAATACAATGTCAAACTTGTATTATGTACTTATAAAGTAGCACACATAAGTCATTATGTGATACTCCACCAATAAAAACCTAATTGCTTCATCCATTTAAAGGAAATTTGTCATATATGATATATTAAATGAATCCAGCAATAAAATGTCATGTTTTTCCAATTTAATGGTTTTCAAATGTCCTGTTGTGGTATGCCCACTCTGTGTTATCATCGGACAGGAAGCTGAAATCATGTCCGTTCATGATACAAAGATTTTGTTTAAATTGGGTGAAAGGGGAAACCTCCCATTAGTTTTTTTGTTTGTTCTGATAATTGACTGATAAATTAGTAAATAATTCTGATTAATTCATTATTGAAGAAGCCCCTGGTTTATTCAAAGATCAAATTTACATGATATATAGTCAACAATATTTATGACATCTGTATACAGTGACTGTTTAAATAATTTAGTTCAAAGATTGTTTATGTAAGGTAAGTCAATATCATCTGTTTTCTGTTCAATTTTGGATTTCTTTGTATTTCAGGAGTAACTCATTGATGTTTATGTGACTAACCAAAAATATGTTCAAATTTTTATTCTTTAACTTCAGAATTTTTTTTTTTATTTCTTCAAACTTTAATTTAATGAGTTTTGCCTGTAGTTAAAATACCACAAGCTATACCAGTATTGACGTAGGATATCTTGTTGGATGACCCTTGGTGTCATGTGGTATTTTGAACCCCCTAAAATCACAACCTGGGTTCATTTTGTATGTTGCCAAAAGTGGTTCGGGGACATACAGATTTTCGGTCTGTATTTTTTGTCTGTTCATTATACATGTACCCCCCACAAACTTGCGTGCGTGCATATGAAAACAGCAATAACCTTTCATTCCAAACAACCATGTTTTTTTTATTGACAGTCAAAGTATATATAGATATATATAAGTTGTGTTCATTGATTCATATCTCTTTATTTTTAATTAAACAATTAATTAAATAAAAGAAATTAGTTTCCTTGACTATAAAATGGTGACCTCATTGTCAATTTCTGAAACAAATGTAATATATTTCGTTTAAATAATGATGTGAAATACATAACAATCATTTACATTTTTATAATACAATAAATGTCTCAGTGTTATTGACGTTCACACCAAATAGGATATTTAATATATTCAACTAACTTGTTGACATACGAGTAATTAAAAACTTGTAGAAAATAGGTCAATTCAATTTATTGATTTAATTGTTTATAAGGACAAAGGCCAAAACTGAAATCATTTGAGTTGGAACTATGTGATTGCTTTTGTTCAGATAAATGGAAAATATGGTAAATTGTTATTTATTTTATCACATTACTTAGTTGCTAGAAATAAAATATTTTGATACAAAATAAATACAGTTTAAGTTTACTTATTACTTATCTGTAAACCTTTTGTTTATCAAGCTGTTTTAATAATGATGATTGATTTAAGAAAAATTTTGTAGAAATATACTTTGGAATAATTTATTACAACTTTTTAAAATATTTGGGTTCATACTTGTAACATTTAAAGATTTTCCGAGATGAGATTAATGAAATCATAAAAACCTCTAAAAAAGAAAGTGAACAGCTTTTTTAAATACCAAACAACATTTAAAGTTTTTCAACATATGAGATTCGTGAAAATTATTAAAACTCAAAAATAGAAAGTAAAAAACTTTGGCATGTTTTAAATTTAAATTTGAAATGTGTGATCTGGTTTTTATCTTCTTGATGATGCATAAATACATGCCTCATCAGCAATTTTTTTTAACATTTGCATCATGGGTAATCTTATCATGTAGCAGGTTTGGCAGTATATAAAAAGAATGGTAGATAGCAGGTATCAATTTAATTGTAACTGAAGAATTACAAATGCTTAAAGTCAAGTTTTGATTTATAAGGGTCTTTACCTTAATGATTAAATTCCTTCTTATCAGTTCAGGTAGATATTTTGCCAATATTGAAGTGAAGGGCACATTTCTTTCAACAGCATCAATGTATTTATACAAGTATTCCGACCCCTGTCTAGGTCCAAAATACTCTGAAAATCTACTGCCATCCAATGCATGTTTTAGATTTGACTAGGAGCCTGTGAAGTCTGAAAACAGTATTGGATAGCAGAATATTGTGTGACTTGTCCAATATATGATCATGCATCATAGCTGATTAAAAGGTTAGTCACTGTGTTGCCAGGAACAAAATAAACAAGCCAGTTTGATCATAAATAAATAGCAGCTATGTTTAGAGTACACAAACTTTTTTTTAATGGGACAATAACTTGTGCTGCTTAGTTACTTAACATAATCAGTGGACTAGCACTACTGGTAGGGTTAGGGACAACATATGTTTATCTTCCCATAGTCAGGGACTCTCACAAGGGTTTTCTCCAGCTCCTCCCAATTCAGAAACACTATCTGACATGAAATTACTGAAAGAATTGTTAAAATATGTATTGGACTTTAAAAAAAGAAAACTTCAGAGTTGGTCAACAAATTCCATATTTTGGTCCTTACAATTCAAACATATTTTATTAAACCAGGAAATCATCCAAGACTTTGTAGTTGCCTTTTATGCACTTAAGGGATTATATGTAATTAACATGAAAGTATTAGTCTGCAAAACAGCTGCATGATCCTGCATTAGAATTTAAATGTTTTATATACTTTATATACTTTATTGGTCTTTAGTTTTAAACACCTTGACACTCTTGGCATGTCCAACAAATTAATACCTGTGTTACCTGTGCTAAAACTACAAAGAGACAGGTAATGTTAAAAGACTGCCTAAAGAAATAACTGTTTTTTGTACATGTTGGTTTCAATCAGGAAGTTTAATTTATGTTGTATGTTTCTTGTTGTCTGTGTAGAAGTTAAATGATTGAAAAAGTTGTCATTTTGAAAAATGCCTTGATGCATTTGTGTTTGATGTTTTGAACAAATATAGTTCAAAATGTGATTTGTTAATATTTTTGTGACATTTTTTATATTTTTGGATTAAAAGAACTAGAGTTTATGAATAACTGATGCTTCACTGTGACCAGGTAATTTGAATTAAAAAATATACTAGAAATTTAAAGAAAATTCTAAGGACATAATTTTGTAACTGTGTAATGTAAGGGTATTTCACAATTAAAAATATTTATAAAATTAAAAGAATAAAATAAATGAAATTCTCAGAAAATGTTATTTTTCTAAATTTTAACATGTATCGTGCAAAAAATGCAAGTTCACATTTCAGGAAAAGTTGTACCATTTACAACCAGTGGTAAATCATGTACAAAACCATACAACTTATGACTGATCGTAAGTCATACAACTGTCTGTGAAACAGGGTGCCTGGTTTTTGCATAAATATCTTGTATACATGTACCAAGACATTAAACAATATTTTCTTTGATGGGAAATGTTGTTGACTTTGAGAACTTGCTTCAGTGTAATGAAATGCCATTTCCATATTGTATTCTAAAACCCTGTTGTATAAAGTTCCAGTTACGATAAAATTACATCCCAAGATATATATCAAGACGATTCATCGACCAATATACAATATATTAGCCACCTGCACAAGATTGTGGGTGGAATAATTCGGCTTCATTTCAAATAAATTTTACTTTGTTCAATGAAGTTTAAAAAACCTATATAAATTAATATAAAGTCATTTACATGTATAACAGCTGTATATACTATGGTATATTTGGGTGTTTTGGTACAGATAAATGCCTTGCAACTGTATATACTACATGTATTGTATATTAGGGTGTTTTGGTTTGTTTGTTTGAATGGTGTTTAACGCCACTTTCAGCAATTTTTCAGCTATATCGGGGCATCCAGATTTTATTGGGGTAGGAAGCTGGAGTACCCTGAGAAAACCCCCGACCTGCGGTAGGAAAACTGGCAACCTTGTCAATTAAGATTGGAGTCGAGTACATCCTGCCTGCAGTGAGAATCGAACCCGCAATCTCAGTGTTGACAGACCACGTGATCAATAGTAAACAAACTACCTCAACCACTCGGCCACCGGGGTGTTTTGGTATAGATGTCTCATGCTCAGTTATATAAAATTATGCCTTTGTAAGACATAATTTTATATTGAGGTCTCCTCTTTGAAGCGTTCACCGGAGTTTTGTAATAGATGCAATTATTGAACTAAGGTACTGAAAATTTGTATATAGCTTGAGTTTAGGTTTGGTTCAGGTGTACTTAAATATTGTGATGATTAATGGGCTTGGAAAATTGTTTGGCCTGTTGACCACTGGTGTGGCAATCAATTACTTTAACATTAATTGAATTTCTCTTTGTGAGTGTCCAGGAATCTCACCAGTAATCATTCTCAGATAAAAAAATCGGATGCCATGATGTAGCTTACCAAGAGTTGTGTAAAACTTAATCCTACAATCATTGATATGTTTTATACATGTATCATTAAAATATATGAAGATTTTAGATTAAGTGATCTTTAGATGAAATACTTTACTTGCCCTTACTAGAATTTTGTGTTGAGATTTTTCTACCCCCAGCAAACTTTTTTGGGGGTATATAGGAATCACCCTGTCTGTCTGTCTGTCCATATGTCTGTCCACATCCCTTGTAAGCACAACTCCTCCTAAACAGCTTGATGAAATTTAATGAAACTTAGCATATAGGAAGTACATTATATGTAGATGTGCATGAAGAATTTTTTCGCTGTCGGATATTATTCAGGGGAGATAATTTGACTTAGACTTTTATTAAATATAGTTTCAGGGGGAGACCTCATTAGCGCAACTCCTCCTAAACCGCTTCAAAAATTTTGATGAAACTTTACATGAGGGAAGTACATCATATGTAGATGTGCATGAAGAATTTTCATCACTGTAGGATATTATTCAGGGAAGATAATTGGACTTAGACTTTTTAAATATAGTATTCAAGGGGGAGACCTTGTAAGTGCAACTCCTCCTAAACCACTTGATGAAATGTAATGAAACATAGCTTAAAGGAAGTACATTATATGTAGATGTGCATGAAGGATTTTTATTGACCTTTTTATTGGGATATCATTAAGGGGAGATAATTGGACTTGAAAGCAAAGCAGGGGGTATCGCTTTGTGAGCGTGCTCAGAGTCCACACTTGTTATATCAGTTTTGCCCCATCCAGCCTTTTTTATACCCCCCTCCTGTCCACGTCCTCTGTAAGCGCTTCTCCTCCTAAACTGCTTGACAGATTTTGTTTTATACTTTACATGAAGGAAGTACATCATATGTAGATGTGCATGAAGAATTTTCGTCGCTGTCGGAAATTATTGAGGGGAGATAATTGGACTTGAAGTGAAGCGGGGGGTATCCTTTGTGAGCATGCTCACAGTCCACACTTGTTCAGCCCAAGGATATACTGGTACCCCTTTTTAGAAAGTGATCAACCTATACTTTTAGTGTTAAAAGGTACCCAGTGTACAATTCCTGTACTAATAACTTGTGAATTCCTGAGAATTCTCGACAGTTAGTCATTGTCTAACTCACACAGAAGATTGGTCAGTATATTATTCATAGATGAATTGTACATTCAGTAATTACTTACATATAATGATTAATCCTCACACATATGCATAATGTTGAATAGATAGTAGATGTTTGCTATTCACAGGAATGTGTTCATGTTCCAATACTGTGGTAACAGGACTTAGGCCAATGTGATATTTTTAATTTTTACAGTTAAGTTACATGGAAAAAATATTTAATAAGTATCACAGAGTATCCAGATCCATATTCTGCAAAACCAAACAATTTGATCCGTTATAATTAGATCCAATTATTTAAAAACCCATGAATTGACTATGTTGTTGCCGTTGTTTGACTCAGCAGAATTTGGGTCCCTCCACAGATGTTTGATATGGATACCCGGAGTGAGTATAAGAAGACTAAACATGGTCAATAATGGGACCAACAGCAATCAATGAGAAAAAATGGTAAACAAAAAAAGCAAACTTGTAATGATAGACCTGTAGCTAAAAATAGATCCAGGTGAAATAAATCAGGATAAGAAGTGCTAGTTTATTCATATAGTGTTTAATGCCATTTTCAGCAATTTTCAGCAATATCCTGGTGTCCAGTTTTGTTTTAGGGGAGAAGCCTAGAAGTTTGAGTTCCCTCGGTGAAAGCCCCCAACCTTATGTAGGAAAACTAGTAATACTAGATAATTAAGATTAGAGTTTTAGTACACAATGTGTGCAGCTTCAGTGTTGATAGACCACTTGATCAATATAAGATGACGAACTACTTTAACTCGGCCACAGAGGCCCCAGTGTACTTTAAACTCCAGATTTTTCATGCTACAACATGTTTACAAGGCCTTTAAAATGGGATAAAATTGTAGGAAAGATACATTTTTAGGATTAAAATTCTAAATTAAAAATAAATAGAAAAATATTTACTTACATGTAACTTTGTAAACCAATCAGTGTTATTCTGTTATTGTTAAAGATGACTAAATTGATTGATTGATTGATTGATTGATTGATTGATTGATTGATTGATTCAGTTTTATTGGCAGATGTAAGTGGGAGTTCCTAAAGGGATTAGTGACATAGTTAAACTTTTCATTAGGTACATCTCTTTTTAATACGTACAAAGCAGTTGAAAACTGACAACTAACCAATAGTAACCACAGAATATTTGATCTTTGGACAACTAACTGATAATAACCACAGAATATGTGATCTTTGTACTTAGGTTTCATAGAATAAGTCAATAAAGGAAAATAAACAAACATGTTACCAGATAGGAATGATTTTCATAAAGTTAGAGGAAGGATTGTTCTACAAAGGGAGATAACTTGTTTTCTTCACACTGGTTTCATATACTTTTTTTCTTTACACTGGATTTCTATACACAGGTCATGTGACAGAGGTTTAGTGTTGGACATGGTTTGCTAAGTACTTAGCTGGCTGCTGACAAATTATAGATAATAAATAAACATTAAGACTTGAACAAGATCCAAGTATGAATTAATGAACAGAACAGAATGATTTGATCAGTTATACATGTACTTAAATAATATCTCCACTGGTCAGTCAGACTTTACATACTGTGTGTACTTAGTTTAGTAGTCTTAGGATTTTTTTTATATACAGTGTTGTTTGCCTAGCAGCTGTGTCATTGAAACTGAAATTACATTGCAGGTCAAAGGTAAGGTGGAAACAATTTTACTGTAAATTATAAGATCAATTCCTCCAGTATTTGAAATCATTCCTTTATTCATATTGTTAATTTGAAAAGAAAGAGTTTTTGCTTGCAGAAATTGTCCAATTTAATGTGTATTTTAAGTCCTTTAATAATCTAAATCCTGTAGGATTACTCCAAATAATTGCCTGAATTAAAAAGGTAGGAGTTTACAACTGGTACTACTGGCTGTGTTCACCCAGAGAGGTGGTTGTCTTTCACTCTGCTGGCTGTGTTCACCCAGAGAGGTGGTTGTCTTACACTCTACTGGCTGTGTTCACTCAGAGAGGTGGTTGTCTTACACTCTACTGGTTGTGTTCAAACAGACAGGTGGTTGTCTTAAACTCTACTGGTTGTGTTCACCCGAAGAGGTGGTTGTCTTACACTCTACTGGTTGTGTTCACCCGGAGAGGTGGTTGTCTTACACTCTACTGGTTGTGTTCACCCGGAGAGGTGGTTGTCTTACACTCTACTGGTTGTGTTCAACCAGACAGGTGGTTGTCTTACACTCTACTGGCTGTGTTCACCCGGAGAGGTGGTTGTCTTACACTCTACTGGTTGTGTTCAACCAGACAGGTGGTTGTCTTACACTCTACTGGCTGTGTTCAACCAGACAGGTGGTTGTCTTACACTCTACTGGTTGTGTTCAACCAGACAGGTGGTTGTCTTACACTCTACTGGCTGTGTTCACCCGGAGAGGTGGTTTTCTTGCACTCTACTGGTTGTGTTCAACCAGACAGGTGGTTGTCTTACACTCTACTGGTTGTGTTCAACCAGACAGGTGGTTGTCTTACACTCTACTGGCTGTGTTCACCCGGAGAGGTGGTTGTCTTATACTTTACTGGCAGTGTTCGCCAGGAGAGGTGGTTGTCTTACATTCTACTGGCTGTGTTCACCAGGAGAGGTGGTTGTCTTACACTCTACTGGCTGTGTTCACTGGAGAGGTGGTTGTCTTACACTCGACTGTATTTGGACATCAATGCCATGCCCATAATTTATGAAAATCAAAAGGACACATTGTCTGGAAGTCCGGACCAGTATCTTAAGACCATCTTTAATAGGCCCAAATAATCAAAAACATAATTATAGTAAAGAGCATTCTTTAATATCTGACTAGAAGTACATTTCTTCATGTCATGATGGTTGTTGATTTCAAAGGAACAGTTACGTCATTACCTGTCAGGTACATGCAGGTAGATGATTAGTTAATGTGTATCCCTGTCTGTAATTAGTACTGAAGGTAATTACATGTGATTAATGTAGTACCAGCATAGGTCAATTGTCTTGTCTGCTGAGATCCTTTTTATTTCGAAAGTTCAAGAAACTTGGATATTTTGACCTTTTTGAATCTCTTAAAGGTAGGAAAATTATGATACCTGTTGATAAAAACTTTATACATGTAAACTAAACTTATTGCAGGTTGTTTTTCTGATGAGTTCAAGAATCGGGTGTACTATTGACCCTTTATTGTGTTCGTAAAGAGGTAGAAAATTGATATGATGTCAGTTTTTGTATAATATTATGATATTTTGTGCAATGTCATTTTATTGTTGTAACCTTGAATGTTATATATGTACTTATAGAAGGAAATATTTACCTTAACAACTTTATACAATTCTTGATTTTAATTAACTACCTGATTCTATCTGATCCCATCTCATAAAAGGACTAGAAAAAAATCTTTTGTGTGTGTAGGATTGGGGGGGGGGGGGTTAAAATCCCAGCCAGTCATCACCAAACCTATCAATATAAAAAGAAATAGTAAATAGTTTTTCTCTTGAAAATACAGGTTTAAACTAGAAGTGCAATTTCAAATTGCAGTGTAGCAGTGTGGATCTTGTATAAGTAATCCCACGATTCTGTTAATGTTATATAACTCCTTGACCTTGAAATCAAACACATTTCAGCTGATGTTTAGAGGACCCCATTGGAAGTACTCTTTTTATCCTTGGTATGTAATATTTCAACATTACATGAAGGTTCAATAATTGGTATGATTTTAACTTTCAGATTGATGTGTATTTGAATCACTTGTTTAATGTTGGCATATATCTTACCTTTTATCTGTAAAATGAAGTATGGTAGAGATATATGTATAAGTAAATTTGAAATTTCTCAACAGACCTACTTGAAATTTTGTCAAGTAGGTAGATGTATTGCATAAAATTCTTTTAATATTTTGTGAGATGGCTTGTATTATTAAACAATCTTTTGTCTAATTATCCGTCTTAGGGGTTTATATAATTGTTAGTTATATGCATGCACATGGATTTTATAAAGCACACACATTTTTCTGCATGATATATAAAATCCCAGTTGCTGGCCCCTCTGATAACAAAATGGTTTTTCCTATGAAAACCTTGAATTTGATCTCCTGCAAACAAATAACTGTCTTATGTATGATGCTATGATTTATGATAACAGAAAGTGAATATATTCCAATACAACTGATCCAAGATGGACATTGATCCCCGTCACAAGTTCCACAACCTCCATTATTTTATTGTTTTCCAATATATTTCATTTTTATCCAATAACAAAGAAAACATAAATACCTTTATGACATCACGGCCTTCCATTGACTCTTTTTAAATTCTATAACACAATGTATATCATTAGTTAGTGATAGGAGTTAAATAAATATTTGTCCACTTGGAGCATTGTTAAACTATAGGTTTATTACTGTTTTCATTACTTTTACGTTAGTATGTGGTTTGTTTCCAAGTGATTCATTTTCTGCAGGGTGTGGTGCAGTTGGTTTAATGAACAGCTTGGATGTAAACTCTTTGGTATTTATGTAATAAAAATCTATGGTTAGTTCTTTGTGGGATATTTTAAACATGTGACTGTGTACTTTCTGGAATTATAATTTAACTGTAACAAGAATTTGGAAATTTGTCTGCTGAGTTTTGTTTATATTGATGTAGACAGGTATTTGTCTGCAAAAGCCTTCAAACATATGTAGTTGAACATTAAGTAGACATTTATTTGACATCTTAAAATTTACTTATGTAACCAGAAGTGTATTATTAGAAATGCAAAAAACAATGTTTTTCTAATTCTAATGTTGTGTTATTGCAGGGATGACAAACAAAAATTAGTAATTTTTTCTATTTTAGGATTATGATTGGATTAAACAATAACAAAAGATAATAACAAACTCATTGTTTGGATTTTGTGTGTTTGCATTTTTGTGTGGATTATGAGCGATGCTTATATACGATAAAGATGAAGACATTCTGAGAATGGAAGATATCGAAGACAATGAAATAACTACAGAAATGAAACAGGAAAACTCTAAGGGAGATAATTCCAGAGTGACTGAAACTGGTGACAAAATGGTACCAGTAGAAAAAACCAAAGATGAATCAGATGTATGTATAATTAATTATTGCAATATAAATGAGAACATTTACAGCCTCACCCACCCCCCATAATAAGTTATATCCCCACAAGAAGCGACCCATTTTATTGTCAACATCATATTTGACATAATACCTGTATTATAAATATCCCCTTACCAGATCCAACCAATTTAATTAGCGATATTTTCAGTGCACAATAGTAGGCCTATATTGTATATGCTTAATAATTCACATTAAGTTATGTTGACCTTTCAAGTAATTTCGATTTTTCTTCATTATCCTTAGCCAAGGGCTGGATTTTCAAATGCTTATCTTTATGAATATTAGAGGACTAGAGAGACGTTGACAAGGGAGGTTTTTAATTTCCATGAAACAAGTTATTTTCTTGGAAATGCTGATGACTAGCGATTTCTTTCTTGTTTTGATCTAAATGTCTTTGGGATTTGAGAATTAGTTAAATTCAAGTCAATTGAGTCATCTTCAATAAATCTTGTTGCACAATATTAAGTATAATTTTTGTAACATATTCAAAATAAATTCAAGATGACCACCAGTGTAGGACAAACAAAATATTAAACCTGTTGTAAAATCATTGAGATGACTGATTCACAAATGAGTTGAATATATGTCTGCATATACCAAGTTAGTTTCTTTTGATGCCGATGATTTGTGTTGCTGTTTTCCTGATAAATCATAAAGTCTGACTGAGATTTCTGTATACAGAAGGTGTTTGTTAGACAAATAGATTGTTTGAAGGGCATCAAAATGACCTGTCAGAAATAAAACTGGCCATAAAAAAACAACAAAAAGATAATGTACTACTTAAAGTAATGAGTAAATTTTGATGTTATCTGCTTAGTTTGATTTAATAATAGGTTTTGATAATATTAGAAAATTTTAGTAAAATCTTTATAGACTTGGTTGTTATTACCCTATAGTGTCTTTTTAATGTTCCTCTAACATTGTCATCATTATGAATTGTGATGGATTAACTAGGTCAATACGATCTTTGGAACAGTTCAAAATTTCAAAGTAATTCATAAAACTTTGATCGTTATCTTTCCCCATGTAAACAAACTGTGATGAAAATTATACTTTTTTCCAAGATTACAGACTATTATCGCATAAGACGCTGTGATTGTGATTTTTTAAGGTGACAGATTTGACATGTTAAATGTTGACCTGACCTGACTCTTTTGTTTAATTTATTATGTTATCACTTCTTATTGTAAAAATGGGGCGAAATTTTGTTATATTGAGCCCCTGAATGGTTTAACGAAATAGGATATTTCGAAATAGTTGGAGATCAATTATGCAGGTGGTTGGTCATAATTGATAAGATAGATGTTTTTCGTAGGTTTTGTTGGTCATTGAATTTTTTAAGAGCTGTTAGTGTTATATATAAATTGGTAGAATGCGTGGGTCCATTATAAATGGACATTTTCATTCATTGACATCATAAAATACCACACTTTATGGAGAGAGCCTCAGTGACGGAGTGGTTAAGGCAGTTAGGCATCGACTAGTTATCACGTGCCTGTCAACATTGAGGTTGTGGCTTCAAGTCTAACTGTAGGCAGGGTGTGCTCGACTTTATTGACAAGAATTAGCAAGTTTACTACTGATGGTCCAAGGTTTTCAACAGTTACTCCTGCTTCTTCCCCCAATAAAATCTGAATGCCTTTATATAGCTGAAAAATTGAGGTAAGTGACATTAAATCCCTGGAAAATAAACAAATGAACAAATATGTAGACTATAGCTCTAACCAGGAATCAGATACATAGAAAAAACCAAAGAGGGAAATATAGGACTTGTCGATGCGATTACATCCAGCTGATCGCAGTGATATGTATGCTGTTTGATACTATATTGTTGAGGAAGAAATCGATGTAATTTGTGATAACGGTAAATTGACTAACGGTTAAAGAATACTGATATCAAAGATTTTCACAATAAATATTTCAGCATTGGTTTGTTGTCTAATATTTTAGAAGCGGAAGCAATAATTCTTTGTTTACCCATGCCGATCCACTAAGAAATTGTTACCCGGTGTTTATCAAACAACTTTCACATCAGATTTGATTAAATCCTGTCAAACATGGACCCAATCTTTGTAAAACACAAGAGGGTCAGATTGATATAGCTTGCAATCTAAAATCTGGGTCATATACCTTTCATTTTGTATGAATTACATGAAATGTTTCATTTCAAACATCAATGTACCCCTTAACAAAATATTTTTTTTAATTTTAACCAAGCAAGTCCTTAAAGCATTGAAGAAGCAAATACAATGTTTTAGTGGTTTTTATTGTTGTCAAAACTTTCGGTGAGAAATATAAGTTGTAAAATCAAATCATATTAAATTTTTCGATGTCAGATAACTAGCCTTGAAGGAGGTCAATTTTTGAGGGTGCATAAGCATTTGACGGAAGTATTTAGAATTTGAGCTTAATATCAAAATCTTAAAATTTCAAAATATTTTTAATATGAGTGATAAAAGATCAATTCTAGTGTATGCCATTTTTAATTCTTTGTAGTACACAAGTTATCTTTTAAGACTTTTTGAATTACCATTGAACGTTAACGCTTTGAATATCTTTTAATAACCTTGTCTCTTCTGAAACTGATTTGTTCAATTCTTAACAAAGAAATCCATAATTCTTCTAAAATTTATAGAAATGCTTTTAGCAAATGGATTTAAATTACTTTTCATAAGTAGTAACTTGAGCTATGCTTTTAAAATTTTATTGTTTCGATTATGCAACATGCCATAAGATATCAGTATTTAGCATTTTTCTTCATGAAATTTGACCTACTTTTATTAAAATCTTATTTTTCTGTTTTAATAGAAGTTTAAAAAAATGTTTGAAATGAATTATAATAAATAAAATTGTGATCATTTAAAACTTTTGCAGTACACATGTATTTTATTACAAGTTTAAAAAATACATGTGAACATATTCCTAGATCAATTTAAAATGACATTGAAGTTGTTCACCTGGTAAGGCCAGTATTTTTTTCATAAAATACAATCTTGACTATTTTGTGTAACAATATTTCATATTTGGTGACTTTCAACTAATACAAACAACATTACTTGATGTAACAAACCTACATTAAAAATAAGCTTCATTTTGGATGTAATACACATTACTTTGGGTGTGCTTGATTCTTATAGGCCAGCAAAGTTTTTCACAAAAAGTCTCAACTGTAAAATACATTGCAAGTGCTGATGTCAGTATGGATTTCTTTTTGATCTTCCAACACTTACTATAGGTTTTGCACTTATGACTTTTTGTGAAAAGCACTGCAGATGTATTTGTGATTTAGGTGTGCCTGACTTGTACATACAAATAAACCAAAGTTAATGTCAGCTTTCTTATCCTTTGGATTTTCACATAAAAATTACAAAACTGTTGAAGTGGATTAAAATGTAGATCATCTTGTTCCAAACTAAATATAGAAATTAAGCAAAACTTTGTAAATGTAGAATTTATTTTGGTGAAGTTCTTAGATCTTCATACCTTTTTTATGTGAAAATGCTGATTCATTTAATTCAACACTTTAAACTTTTTCTTTATTGATCAGGATATGATCAAAACTGATGTCGGCATATTTCATCAAACAGTATACAATCACTTAGTTTTTGTTTTCTTCAATACAGTGTTAGTGTATTGAGCTCTTTTAAAGACGCCAAATATTTAACAAATGTTGAATATTTCTCCAGGCCTGTTAAACATTGAATATTTAAAAACAAATTGTGTTCTCTTGAATTCTTTAAAAGATTGCCTTTTGTCCTGGAGATCAAAGGGTCTGTGGATTTTAAAAGCTCAGGAATCATTAAATTAATAGCTTTATATCAGAGCTATTACGGAACATACAAGATTACCGATAAAATAAGTAGCAGTGTATTCTTCACCATGTTTGGTTTTTGGGCTAATCTTTTTATGTAAATGAGTCAAAAGGTAATAAAGCAATAACCCATAAGACACCTTACAAATATTATTTTTGGATTTTTCCAACTTTGTTGTCAATGTCTCCTGAAGATTCGGCCATGGATTGATATTTGGTATCTTCTTGTGTTTACTTTATTCGATTGTTAGATACAACTGTATCTCGGTGTGGCCTATAGGGCAAAATTTCTTTACATTTTAAATTACGTTATTTCATTTTCGTTATCTCATGGTCTTTCAATAAAATTAAAAAGTGAGATAGTAGCCTAAGTAAATAAGTTTGAATTATTATGACCTTAAAAATGAAATTCTTGTGCAGTCCTGGTTAGTAAGATTCCAAAGGAAAAGCAAACATAACATAATATGAAAAATTATTGTATTTTGCATTCAAAATTTTCTGTCTGCAAACATTCAATCAATCAATCTTTCTGTGATGCTTACTACTGCCTTAGTGAAACTGATGGCATTATGATTTATTTAATCCAATCATTGGTTAAAGGCATTTTTGGTTCTGTGTTGTCGTTTTTAAATTTTTGTATTTGTTTCTAATGTCTTTTTTATGTTTTTGTTTCTTTGTATTTTTGTTTTATGTTGTTTAACACCACTTTCACCAATTTTTTAGCTTTACCATGGCATCCAATTTTTATTGAGGAGGAATGCCATAGAACCTGGTGTACTCCCATTTTTCTGTAGGAAAACTGGCAATATGGTAGATCTTTGCCACTGTGCCACCAAGGCTCCTGTAATCAATAGTACATGTAGATGGCTAACTACCTAAACCACTCTGCCACCAAGGCCCAGTCATGTCTTGGTAAATTGTTCACAGTATTATAAGAACATTGACAAACATGACTGTTTGGGGGGTTTTTGGTTCACTATGTTAAATATTTAATAATTATTCATCAAATTGAGGTCATTCTCCCTATTTAGTTCAATTTGAAATTAATTAACATATTAATTGCTTTAAATACTTGTACATTTCATATTCATATTATAGTAATATTTATGGTCACATAGTTTTATTGATATAAATACATACAATTAACCAAGATGACCTATTTTCAGAAAGATTTTATTTATGATTTTTTATTATTTATTTTTGACATACAATTAACCAAGATGACCTATTTTCAGAAAGATTTTATGATTTTATTTATGATTTTTTATTATTTATTTTTGACATCCGAAACATCTAAGTGCACATGCATGTTTTTATTTCCCCATGAAGAGACCAGAGGTCTAATGTTTAGTGTTTATCTATTGGACCACCAATATTATTGTGTATTGCATACATGTTAATGCCCTAGGGAATAACTAATTTATCAAATATTGGCCTACATTCGAAAAAACATAAGATTCTAGTCTGGTAATTAGCTTTATCATCATTGACCATGTGACCCTGTCATTGCCACAAATAAAACATACATATTCATTATGTAATATTGGGGCCAAAAAAGGGCAGTACTCTTTTACAATCAAAACTGTGTTGTTGTTTTTTCAGGAAACAATTTCAATAGTCTTTGCAATATTAAACTTTTTTAAATAAATAATTGTAAATAAATTAGATTAAAGTTTCAGTATTTCTTAAGATTCTGTGTAATTTCCCCCATAGAGACCCCAGTGGTCATATGTAAGTAATCATAACAGTGATCATATTGGTCAGGACATTCCAAAAAACCACATATTTTAGTTTATTTCCTAAACAAGGATAATCGTATGCCTCCTTCAGATTTCTTCCATTGGTCTAAAATTTTCAACAGGACCAGAAAAAAAATTAAGGTAATTGTATATTTTCAGTTTATTGAACTTTTGTTTGTTTTTATATATTTATTTTGTTAATATACCTTAACATTGTATTTACAGTTTGTTTACTTTATATAAAAAGATTATTTTCACCCTTGGACATTTGTAACACATGTATTCATGTATATTTCATCATAGCTTACACTAATATTGAAAATTACTAAAATGGGGACCTGTTGATATAATGGACATCGGTTATTCATGGACCATTTCAGGTCACACATCAAAGTTTTGTGCCATCCATAAGTGCAGTACTGGGGTCATTTTTTAAATTTTGCCATCCAATGTTTTATAATTAGGGAGAAAAGATTTCCTTTCACAAATGTTTGGTTACAGAACATACTATATTTTTTAACAGGAATGCCTATAAGAACACTTTTATTAATTTGTTGACTCACCAGCCATAAAATTTAAATAATGTTGAATCTTTGAACCCATCATTAAAATTTCAAAATAATTTATAACCAATTTGTCGATGAATATTAAAAGTTTAATTTATGTCCTGTTATACGGATTATGTTATCTTTATAATGTCCTTAAGTCACAACATGTGTGACCTGATGATTTACTGTTGTGTGTCGTCTGCTGGTTTCTAGCTATATTAAGTTAATTTGTTTTTATCATTTGGGTCATTTTTATATTGTTGGCTGCAGGCATTAAAAAATCCACTTATCTTTGGTACTTGGCTGGTCAGAGTGGGGACCACTGGATTTTATCTGTCTAATTCAGGGCCCTTGGGCTGTATACTACACATTAAACTGTTTCCTGAATCAGAACAGTAAAACTTTGAGTCAGGACCACCTGATTTAAGGTATCTGGACCACAATTGACCACATGATCATATTTGGTGTATCAGATGTCCATGGTTTTCAATGAAGCTGACCTTGTTAATGTTCAACAAACATAAATACTATACAACTATTAACTTTTTTTACTCAAAACTACTCCTGTTTTTAACATTGACTCAAAGGAAAACTGTATATTTTGTATAATTAGCAATCAATTGGTAGAAAAATAAAATTAAATGGTAACTTCAATTATGGGTTTGATACCTTGAACCATTTATTTCACTGTGCATTTATTTTCTTTTTATTAATGACTGGTCCAATTTGCATGTCATTAAACATGTATACCCAGTACTTAAACTGTTTGTAAGTCATTAAAGCATGTTTACCGGGAACATGTGTATGTAAAAGCTGTATGTACTTTTGTATATTAAAAACCAGTTTTTTAAACAAGCTATCAAAGCTATTGTGGTGCAATGTTTATTTTGGTAATTAACTGTACCTGATGGTTGAGTTTGTTATGTCCTAATTTGTAAAGATATCGTAAAATACAATAAAGATTATTTTCATAAGATAAACTGCTACTTTGAAATTTGAGTGTTTGCAAATATAATGATATATCATAACTTATTCAACTTTGAATATAATTTATATGATTTGTTTACCTAATGTGCAAATTACTAGTAATTTTCTTCTAAATTGATGCTGCATGGCAATTTAAATCATAACAGACTTGGCAAATTACGAAAAATATTCAATGTAAAGTAGATAGTATACGTGAAGCATTTGTTAAGACGAAATAATAGGAACATTATTGTGCAAAGCAAACAAGGGGCTTAGGTTGACCAGTTGACTGGTTCGTCTCCGATGGTTTCGTCTGTCTGCAATTTTAACATACTTTTGTGCAAGATGGAAAATCTTAATAAAAATGACTGATAATGTGTATTGCTTTCATCTGTTATGCTTTTGGTATTTTTGGTAAGATATCCGTAGTAACTGAGATTTTTATCTTTAAACAATATGATTTTAGTCTTGAGATCTGACACAACTTTTTAATGAAGAGTTCTTTACAATTGTTTGTGTTGGTCATGTTGATTTCAGTTATAAATAGAGCGTCTTCTGCAACCAACAATCCTTACCAAAATAGATGGGTGGAAAGCTTACATTATTTTACTTTTTTGCAATTTTGTTTAAAAATAGAAAAGTATAAAAATATTTCCTTATGTTTGTATATATAGACCATGTTTATAGTATTAAAATAAACAACAAAATATTTGTTAAGGGGGAGATAACCTAACAGTTGTCAGTAAAAAGCTATGAAAATGTAAAATAGTAAATGTTTATTGCTTATAGCAGATATAAATTCTGTAAAATGCACTGCAAAAAAATGTATTAAAGGTAGATAACTACACAATTGTTATTACAATGCTTTGAACAAAAAGAAAATATTAAATATCTATATGACCTATTAGAAGTTCGCATGAGAAGAAAAAATAGTCATTACATATTATAGTCTATTATATAAAGACTTTAATGGGATGTATCTCATATTTTCAGAACTGCATGATTCTTAGATCAGCAGCTATTTGAGTTTTGACATGTTTGTTATTCCAAACCTATAGCAGTTTTGCAATGCAGCCTTTTTGAGATATGTGAAATTTATGACATACTAGTACAAACTATTTGTATAATGTTAATGAAATTCTAATTATGGGCACTTGTCATACAAGCTTGTGACCATTATGGTCAAATGTAATTTCACGCTTCGTTTGTTGGTGAAATAAATCGTACAGATCATTAGAGGTGATAAATATAGTGGTGGTCTTGACACTGCCCATAAAGAATGACCATTAGATATTTTGTCATGTTTGTTGTCTTGATGTCTACAGATACTAGATAACTGGCCAGATTTACATAAACCAGGCCTTTTTGGGAATTTTCTATTTAGTTTGAGGTATGTCATTTTATTTTCCTCAGGTTGTTTTGGGGTTTGTTTTTTCTGGAGGTTTAGCTATTTGTTGGAAGTTTTGTTGCAATCTTATAGCAATTGATTTAAAACTATATCACTGTGTCTTGTATTTTTGGGGAAGACATGTAAACAGGGACAGAATATTGCTTCAGGAAGTGTGAGATTTAAATTGATTGATTGATTGATTGATTGATTGATTGATTGATTGATTGATTGATTGATTGATTGATTGATTGGTATTCAGGACAAGAACAACTTAAAAAAACAATAAATCAACATAAAAATGGTGTGATGGGAAATACGGAACACAATTTTGGCTGTCAATGGGAAAGTATGAGTATTGAATAGTTGCAGAGAATTTAGCCTGTTGAATCGGCTACAATGAACTACAAAAGCGGTTTTTATCATGCAAGTAACGTGACACTCTCCAAACATGTAACCCACTAACTGTAATGGCCAACTTTCTGTTTTATGACCTGACAACCACACAATGAGAGTGTCCCCCCCTAATGCCATACTTAGATGTCAGATTATCCAGCATAAAGAAAGGACTTGATGCATATGTGATCAAGGTAGTAGAGTTTTTGAAAAAACATGGCTGCCATGGCAGGCTAGAAAAATGATGTATATAGCTTGTTTTTAAATGGCCAAAAAAACCGCACATGTTCTGCAAAAAAAAAAAAAAATGTCAGAAACTAAATTTATAGATCCTTGCATGTTTACAGTTACAATGATGTAAAACAAGGCCAGTTTTCCTCAAGGCTGTTCTTTAAATAAAGTGTCAGTGTTGATTCCACTTAGAAATCTCATTTATCAAACGTTAATTAAAGGTGTGAAGTCAGATATCCTCCTTGAAGGCCATATCGTGACTTAATTTGATCATTAAAACATTTCTATGTGTTTTGTCAACAGGAAAGTTTTAGGTCATGCTATAAATCAAACACAGAATCTGAGCTGCTAATTAAATATTTTTTATTATTTTATTATTAAAAATATGGAGAGAAAAAATTGAATTCTCCTAATTAATTCAGTGTTTCATAGTAAATTTCTTTTCAAATACTAGATACTTTGAAAAATAAGAATTTTTATTTTAAAGTTTTAGGTCATGCTATAAATCAAACACAGAATCTGAGCTGCTAATTAAATATTTTTTATTATTTTATTATTAAAAATATGGAGAGAAAAAATTGAATTCTCCTAATTAATTCAGTGTTTCATAGTAAATTTCTTTTCAAATACTAGATACTTTGAAAAATAAGAATTTTTATTTTAAAGTTTTAGGTCATGCTATAAATCAAACACAGAATCTGAGCTGCTAATTAAATATTTTTTATTATTTTATTATTAAAAATATGGAGAGAAAAAATTGAATTCTCCTAATTAATTCAGTGTTTCATAGTAAATTTCTTTTCAAATACTAGATACTTTGAAAAATAAGAATTTTTATTTTAAAGTTTTAGGTCATGCTATAAATCAAACACAGAATCTGAGCTGCTAATTAAATATTTTTTATTATTTTATTATTAAAAATATGGAGAGAAAAAATTGAATTCTCCTAATTAATTCAGTGTTTCATAGTAAATTTCTTTTCAAATACTAGATACTTTGAAAAATAAGAATTTTTATTTTAAAAATTTTATTATAAACTTGGAGAGTATTCCGACTTCCTCCCCCAATGAAAACTGGATGCCATAATGTAGCTGAAAAATTGCTAAAAGTGGCATTAAACAACATTCATACAAACAAAAATCTAAACTTGGATTGGGTAATCAAAACATTCACTTATGTATGAGAATCGAGATATTAATAGAATAGTAGGGTTTCTCTGTGTGAAGGTTTCTCTGCCTGAATTCTTCCTTATATCCATCCATGAAAAACTTCCTGATCATTTAATATGTCTACAAATTATCAACACAGCAGAATATAGCTGAAATACTGCTCGCTTGACATAAAGCAAACATCCAATCAATCAACATTAATTAATTAATTAAATGCCAAATTTTGAAAAGAAAATGACTCCAAGATAGTGATTTTTATTTTAAAGCAGGTGGTAAGTCTGTCACTGTTTCAGCAGTACCTGTAATTACTGCTTTCAATAATATTTAAACTGATAAACTTATAATTACATAATTAAGTCATCCATTGATTTCAAGTTCTCTTAACTGGTTGAAGGAGGTTTTTGCTCAGGTACTTTCTCACGAGGTGATCTATAATAGAAAAAATCACCTATATATATTTGACATGACACTTGTATTATCCGAACCATGTTTGTGTTGTTAATTGTCAAGGCAAACATCACATGGGATCCTTAATTATTCATGTGATACCAGTACTAATTTTCATTAATTTTGTAGAGAGGCTACAACAAATTTTGGAACTCAATGAAATAGTTTTCTGACTAGGTAAAATGATAAAACTAGGATTTTATGTATCCTTAAAACAGCAAATTTTTCTCAAACCTTCAAATATGGCATGTTAGAAAAATTACTGGTTTTATAAAAAAAAGGTACCGGGTAATTTGTTGCCAGCATAGCTGGTTAGTGGCATAATGACTTTGTGTTGCCACATGAGGTTAAAGGCCTCAGTCTGTAGATTAATATGCTGTTAAAATTGTGGACTTTGTTTTCTTTAATATTCCTTTGACCATTTAGAATTAAATCAAATTCTAAGTTACTTTTGTAATTTACCAAAACTTATGAGTTGTCCACCCTTTTCACAGATCTACTGAATCTGTTTCTTATCTATACAAAACAAAGAAAACTTGTTTATGTGCTGTATTTATAGTTGTACTTAAACAATAGAAGAAACATCATGTTCTATTTATAAAACTCTTGTTAATGCTTCGATCAGTTATTTAAATAGTCCCACTGCCAGCTAATTAAAATAGTCCCACTGCCAGCTAATTAAAATAGTCCCACTGCCAGCTAATTAAAATAGTCCCACTGCCAGCTAATTAAAATAGTCCCACTGTCGGCTTGTTAAAATAGTCCCAATGCCAGCTTACACTGCTACTGACACCAGAGGCAGTCCCCTTATCAAAGGGGAAATCTAAATCTACCTAAGTAATAGACTGTGCATGAATGATTATACAGCAGCATAGCACATTTTTATGCCCCTTGCTACGACATGTCCGGGGGCTTTAAGTTTTAAGTTTTAAGTCCATCATCACAAATTTCCGTCAAGCTTTTCTCATAAACCCTACATGAGAACAATTTGAAATTTGGCAGGGTGGTTCAGTATTACAAGTTGTATGTCCTAAGCGACTTTCAGACCTGTCGGACAACTATTTCCAGTTTGGGACTTCATTTAGCGGGGACATCTGTGTATCAATGTATATTAGTTCCAATCCTGAAATGTCTGGACAGTTGTAATGTTGTTTTGTATTCCAGTTTGATTACAATCCTTTTGTTGGATTTTTAAATCAATAAAGAATTTCTGATTTCTTTTGGTGTTTTACGTTGATGAACAAATTTATTTTAAAAAATATTAATACTCACAATGTTTGTTTATCTCTTATAAATGTCAATAAAAACCATAACATTTATAATGAAATGAACAAAATCAATATAGAAACAAAGTATTATAAAGCACACTTTTTATCTGAGGTCTGTCAATTGTCAACTCCTGTTAATATCCCACTTGACCATGTAGGGTTCCTCATAAAAAATTAGTTCTAAGTGCATTTTAAAAAATATGGACATGAAAAATTTTTTGTTTGTTCTGAAAACTTCTACACACAGTTAATACTGGGATAACCTAGTATTTGCAGAGTTTTGACTATTTTGTTAAAAAGTTAGTGAAATCTATTGTTTGTAGTTGAGTGTTAGAATCCTGTTAAATAAACAAGTGTTGCCAGTTTTCCTACTGTTTGATAGTAGTACCCCATAAAATTGTATAAAACCCTATTCAAACAAACAAAGCTTAGCAAACTTCTGTAGTGTACTGTTATGACTGCATAGAATTAAGGGTGCATAACTGACCTAGCTACTTAGCATGTTTAAGCTTTCTATGTGTAATGGTTACAAGGCAGTATATTGATAAAATCGATTAAAGTGGTGTTTAAATTTCAACAAGTCAAGTTGGTAGTCCAAGAAAACAACCTGACATTATAGAAATTGGCTCACTTTATTTATCATATTATTCCATCTGTCGTCAGCTTGTATTCAGTATTGACGAAATGGATAACAAGACAAAAAAGATATGTAAACAATCTGCTCAAAATTATCAATAATAATTATTAATATCTGTACAACTGTAGTATTTAATAACATTCAGTTGGCATAAAGAATACATATACTTATCATACTTAGATTTATAATAAAGTAAATTGTGAATTATCACAAATTTTAAAGCATGGCGTGCCGACAGCCATTTAGTGTTATTGAAAACGAATTGCAAAATGCAACCACGTACAGGAACCTAAGAGTTTCATGACATCACTTCTTGATCACTCAGACATGATGAGCATTTTCAAAGTTAATCATTACACCTCTTCCGCGGACCATTTGATGAAAAACAGTACATGCATGAAGTATTGAAAACAAAATAAAATGTTTTAATAAAATAAATTTTTTTCCCTACCTACCCAACCTTTCTTTTTTCAAGAGTGAAATACTAGTAGGAAACGCACTATTAATTTATTTTGGCCTCAAGGTGCTAAAAGTAACTTACAGATAGAATAAATTAATCTGAACTGACATCCAGTTGTGTTATTTCTAATAACTACATGTTCATGGAAGTTTTTTCCAGCCAGTCTAACTATTGATCATATTTATAATCTCTTAGATTTCAGACATTTAGCTTTTTTATTGTAAAAACATGCATTAAAAGTTTTAATTTTTTTTGCAAATTGTATATAATAATTTTTTTTGGGGGGTTGGTGGGTGGTGGGGTTGCAGAATTGGTCTGTCAGTATCAGTGAACCATCAAATTTAGTGCATAAATTTGGAAATAGAGTAATTTAAGAACAATCAATTTTTGTAGCTGCAATCTTTTGAATAAGTTAAAGTTATTTAGTACTTTTTAAAATATGGGTAAAGAATTGAAGGATATGTAAATCAGCGGTTTAACAATCATTGTATACAGAAAATAACCAAGGAAGTACATGGAGTCAGTGTTTATTATCCATGTCAACTGTACCTGCTCAGGTAATAACTAGAGTATGATTAAACTTGCACCTGAACAAATTAATTTAAGATCAACCCACGATGTGTACTGAGAATCATTTCAACAAATCTTAGATGTTAATATATGGGTTATTCAAATATGTATGCAGTACTTTACTATGATTGTTTTTGTTCAGAAATGTTGAAAATCTTCTCACGTTTGTTTGTTTGTACTTTTAATTCTATAAAAAGTGTAATTGATCTCGAGCATTATTGGAACTGTGTGAAAACCATCTTTTGTTTTTCGATAAAATCAGGGCTTTTTAAAAGTGCACAAGTATAAAACTTGAGCTTATATATTTGTCAGTGTCTATTTTTACCAAGATATACAAAGTTCTACCACAGTGTAAGATTTCCTCTTTGTTCACAAAATCAGATATACCAAAAGCTTGAAAAGTGACAATATAAAAGTCTGTTTATGTTCTCACAATACATATGTTTTGTTGTTGTTGTTTAAGGGAACAGAGGTAGAAAACAGTTTTCAAATTGATTGCATTGGGTTTTTTTAATTTGTGGAATTCAAATTTCAATTCATTTAAGATTCAAAACTAGGATTTGTACTTGGTTTCTAAATGTTGAAAGTTTAGGAACTTTGCTTGTGGATCTCTGATAATTTAATGATTTTTATGCCCCCGCGACGACATGTCGGGGGGCATTAAGTTTTACTCATGTCCGTCCGTCCGTACGTACGTACGTCCGAACAAATTTCCGTCAAGCTTTTCTCAGAAACCGTACATGAGAACAATTTTAAATTTGGCAGAGTGGTTTAGTATCACAAGTTGTACGTCCTAAGCGAATTTCAGACCTGTCGGACAACTACTTCCTGTTTGGGACTTCATTTGTACGTAAATACGTCCGTCTGTATGTACAAATTTTCGTCAAGCTTTTCTCAGAAACCGTACATTAGAACAATTTGAAATTTGGCAGTGTGGTTCAGTATCACAAGTTGTACGTCCTAAGCGACTTTCAGACCTGTCGCACAACTACTTCCTGTTCGCGACTGGGCCGATATGAAAATGTGTTAACATGAGTATGAAAATTTCCGTCAAGCTTTTCTCAGAAACCACACATTAGAACAATTTGAAATTTGGCAGTATGTTTCAATATCACAAGTTGTATGTCCTAAGCGACTTTCAGACCTGTCGGACAACTACTTCCTGTTTGCGACTGGGCCGATATGAAAATGTGTTAACATGAGTATGAAAATTTCCGTCAAGGTTTTCTCAGAAACCGTACATCAGAACAATTTGAAATTTGGCAGGGTGGTTCAGTATTACAAGTTGTACGTCCTTAGCGACTTTCAGACCTTTCGGACAACTACTTCCTGTTTGCTACTGGGCCGATATGAAAATGTGTTAACATGAGTATGAAAATTTCCGTCAAGCTTTTCTCAGAAACCGTACATCAGAACAATTTGAAATTTGGCAGGGTGGTTCAGTATCACAAGTTGTACGTCCTAAGCGACTTTCAGACCTGTCGCACAACTACTTCCTGTTTGCGACTGGGCCGATATGAAAATGTGTTAACATGAGTATGAAAATTTCCGTCAAGCTTTTCTCAGAAACCGTACATCAGCACAATTTGAAATTTGGCAGGGTGGTTCAGTATCACAAGTTGTACGTCCTAAGCGACTTTCAGACCTGTCGGACAACTACTTCCTGTTTGGGACTTCATTTAGCGGGGGCATCCGTGTCCCATGGACACACTCTTCAATTTTTTTTTACATGTTTTACATATTTTCTCTATGGCAACATTTTAGTGTCATATGCATATAGCAATATTGGTCAATTTTAGTTGATGTCACTGAGCAGAAAAATTATTTTATTTGGTAAATATTCAACTGGTACCCCGAACAACTACACACTATTGAACCAGTCACATGATTTTTCCCAAAACATTGCCACCTGGATTAAACAAATGTATGCAGGATTAAAATTTTATTTAAAATAATTTGTCTCCTGTAAGCACTACTTTGACTACAGTTATTTAGCTAAGGTTGATATTACTATATTGGCTTCCTATGTCATTAATCAATGGTGATATACTGTTTAGCTTGCTTTACAGTGAATATTGAAATTGGTGATATGACAGGCAGTCACATAATACAGATTTCATTAATGTATAATGCACTCTAGTGGTAAGGGAGGAAACATTTTTATTCCCCCACAATTAATAGTTGGGGGCATATTGTTTATCCCCTGTCCATACATAATTCTGTCAGTCCAACATGTTTTCTGGACTTTTTTGTAAATGCTTGTAGATATTTCTCTGAGTTTTGGTATGCCAGTCTATAGTGATACGTTACAGATCAAGTTTACATTTAAGGAAATAACAGGTATTGGACTTCAAAGCAGAGTGTGAGGGCATCATATGTGTCTCCCAGACACAATACAATTTCTAAGAAAGTACTATTTTAATATCAGTTAGTATACAATTGTGTTAAATAAGGAAAGGGTATTACTTTGTCTAGTTTGATCATTTAAGACAATTTATTGATTAAGAGATGTGTTTTCTATTTGACTATAATGACTAAAGACTGACAAGTGCTTGAAAGCAATCTTATAGTCATTAGCCCTGGGTGTTCCTTTTACGCTAGGTACTAATGGCTTCCTGAGCTGATAAAACAGAACAGAATGCAGGGATACACATGGAAAGTGTTTTCAGAGGCTAAAAAGCCCAATAGCTTTACATGCTACCAATCACCTGGAACATAAGTGTCCAGAAATCAAATACAGGACCAAGGCCAACTTTAACAACCAAAATCAATAGTTCTTTCATCTTAACTCTTTCTACTATAATATTGGCCCTTGGCAGGCTTACATGAGTGACATTGACTACTATAATATATTGGCCCTTGGCAAGCTTACATGAGTGACATTAACTTATTTATATTTTATAACTTCTTTTAATTATATTTTGTAGCAAAATTTAAAGTAGCTTTTCTACAGACTTCAAAGTCAACACCTTAAAAACATATTGATTATTAAGTTCATAATTTATTATTTTTTAATATTTAAATTAGTAAATTATATAAACACTCAAAGTGACTAAGCAGAAAATAAATAAATATCAGATTAAAAATCTGTTTATTTTCTTAAGTAAGAAACCATTATGCAGTCATTGTGGTAAACAAAATTGCACACGGCATGACCATATTTGGTAATATGTGAATAAAAACTGATTTATAATGGTTATGAATTGCGTTTTAACTTGTTAATTTCTACACTCTGAGTTATTTATTTAGGATATCAATCATTTTCAAAATTGTACTGAAACAAAATAGATTTACTGTGGAAATTGAATTGTTGAAAATTCAGACATGTGTACTAAGAAGCTGAAAATCTCAATTTGATCTACTACATCATGCACCGAGATCCAAATTAGTCAAGGACCCTGTGTGTTGTCAATGTCCTATTAAATTGGACTGGGTTACTTGAAATTTTGAAGTTAGTTACTAGGATTCTTTGACCTTTTTTTTTAGTATAAATGTATTTCTTTTGACCAGGACTATATACTGCAATTTTCCAGTTGCTCAACTGGTTAATACAGGATAAAAAATTATTTTTCACCCCTAAAGCCTTTTTTCTGATTTTTTATTATTTTGTTTTAAATAAGGGTGCATCAGATCATAAACCTGAATCATCCATCTTGTTGAGCATGTCTTTATTTGGGCAGTGGGACATTTATTTAAATTGATCAAATTGATAATGATAAAATCTTGCACTTTTACATTTTAAACTCCATTAACCAGCTTGTCACCTCTCATACCTGTGTGTTCACACAAATCTTCCTAATCCTAATTGCAGGTAAATACATCCTTTGAATTGGTTGTTGATTTTAGTTATTACACCATCTCTGTCTGTACCTACACCCACTCTACCTATCGGTTAGTCATTACCGCTTACAATTTGATATTTTCTCAAGGTCATTACCTTTTATTCTTTTGACATTGGAGACTTTCTCTACATTTTGGTCTCTCAAGCCTTTAAAGGGATTATTTTATGTAATATCGTTATTGATAGTCAATAAATGACAGTAGTCGACCAAACTTTACTAACAGTAGCATTTCCGCATTATGAGTCAACTTCAAAAACATGATGTACAGTAGTTTTTTTACCTGTAATGCAAATTTATGCTAATTAGCTTAGGTAACGTTAAAAATTCACACTTGAAAGGACAATATATCGAGTGCATGACTCCATTTTAAAACCAAAATGACATGGTGTAACTTCGATATGGTAAGACTGATCTTATTTTACACTTGTTGAAAAACAATTAAAAAAATGAAATTTTTTGTTTTGTTTTTTTTAAATATTAATTATATTTATTTTAAATTTGCATTCTATTGTACAAAGACTGTATTTTTATAATTATTTGCTTTGTGATTTAGAGTTTTATAGGTTAACCTTTTAAAGGAAATGGTTTTATTTAAGGTAAAATAACGGTGTAATTTCACACTGCATGCAATTTGTGTTCTTTAGGACAAAAACAAGGCCAAGATTGTTTATTTCTCTGTAATGTACTTCTGTATACAGATTACTTATAAAAACTAACAAAAAGTGCAATGGTAGTTATGAGTTGACCATAATGAAGGCTTATATTGGCATTTTTTTTATGACTGATATAGGGTTGTAAAATTTGAACAAATTATGAAGAAATTATATGAAGTGGCACAGTACAAGGCTCCAGTTAGGGGATGTTTGAACTTGAGTCAGTCTGAACTGTTGATTTGTTCGGCATATAAATTTGCATCTGGACCAGAGATTTTTCAATTTAAAAAAAAAAAAACAGAATGCCAATTTTTTATAGGAATATCAGTTCTCTAATAAGAACTTTGAAGGACAACAAGTATATGAATTGAAAACCATATTTTTGTACAGTGACAATAACTTTTTTACTGACCAATTGGTAAATGACTGTTTACAGCTATATCATGGTGTCCAGTTTTATTGGGGGTGGAAGCTGCAATACCTAGAGAAAACCCATAGACAGCTATATCATGGTGTCCAGTTTTATTGGGGGTGGAAGCTGCAATACCTAGAGAAAACCCATAGACAGCTATATCATGGTATCCAGTTTTATTGGGGGTGGAAGCTGCAATACCTAGAGAAAACCCATAGACAGCTATATCATGGTGTCCAGTTTTATTGGGGGTGGAAGCTGCAATACCTAGAGAAAACCCATAGACAGCTATATCATGGTATCCAGTTTTATTGGGGGTGGAAGCTGCAATACCTGGAGAAAACCCATAGACAGCTATATCATGGTGTCCAGTTTTATTGGGGGTGGAAGCTGCAATACCTAGAGAAAACCCATAGACAGCTATATCATGGTGTCCAGTTTTATTGGGGGTGGAAGCTGCAATACCTGGAGAAAACCCATAGACAGCTATATCATGGTGTCCAGTTTTATTGGGGGTGGAAGCTGCAATACCTGGAGAAAACCCATAGACAGCTATATCATGGTGTCCAGTTTTATTGGGGGTGGAAGCTGCAATACCTGGAGAAAACCCATAGACAGCTATATCATGGTGTCCAGTTTTATTGGGGGTGGAAGCGGCAATACCTAGAGAAAACCCATAGACCTTTGGTAGAATATACATGTATGGCAATCCTTGTCAATTGAAATTTTTGGAGTCCAGTGCATCTTGCACACAGTCAGACTCGAGCCCACAACCTCACTGTTGACAGTCACATGATCAATAATAGACTACCTACCATAATTGCTTGGCCACTGAGGCCTTATCCAAATGGCAAGTTCATGTCAGAATTATAAGTATTACATGCTTCCAAAAAAATTGCAATCTTAGCTGGGATTTTTGTGGTTATTTAGTCAGGTTATGACACTTTTTACAGTCATAAGTAACAAAGAGCAGTTAGGAAAAATAAAGGGATTAAAGTGAACTTTTATTTTGGCTAGATCGGAAACAAAATATTGTTTAAAAACAGTCACATTCATCCGATCCTGTTTTATTGAAATTATTGATTTCTGATATTGACAAACACTTTTCTGTATTGATGTGCAGATTTAATTTTGACAGGTTATGAATTATATCACAAGTATTTTTATATAAGATAAAAACTTAAAGGATCGAAAACTATCATGACTTGTTTACCTTGATTTATCAAAAATTAAAATTGATTTTTAATCTCAATAATGCAAGCTGTCTCGGAAGATAAATTTTTATTCCATCTAGTACAAACACAATTTGAACATATGTTCAAAATCGATAGAAATTGTTACTGCTAGATAATGTTATAATGATATTGAATACACATTTGTGGCACTTTTGTATATATTTCTAAAGCTGTTTGTGACCAGAATTTGAACAAACAACTGTCTTCTATTTCGACAAATATAGAATTGGATATGTGTCATATATTTCGTAATTAGTATCAAGTTTGATATTGAACCTGTTTATTTCTTATCTGTCTTACGCACAACATGTAAGATTTGTGATGCTACACATCAGATTTGTTTAAAAGTTTTCTTGGAAGAACTTTAACAAACAACAGATTTTTCGTTTCGGAAGATATGGAAAAGTTATGTTTTGCCTATATGTATTGGATAACTCCAAAAGTTTGTCTTCGTTTTCTTCTTAATTTTTCACGAAGGATTAGGATTATTAACTTTTGTGCACATAATTAAACATGATTATTTTCAACTTTTAAACATATGTTCACAATTTTACTTCAAATGCCAGTGGTTCAAATTCAAATATTTCTTAATATTCAACAATAAATTGTCATTTTACCAAAATTTGAAGTTTTTTTTGGTAGTGACAACAAAGTATATACAACTGGTTTTCTTATCTTTTCCTGGATTGGCAGGTTACCAGTATTGGTTTTATTGGAAATTTAGAAATAAAATTCTTGGATCATTATAATCATAAATGTGTTTGTTTGGATTTTTTGATGTTTTTGTTCATCTGAAAAAGAAAAAGATGTATCAACATGCCGCTATGTATAAAAGTACCTTGGTTACGGAGAGTTACGAAGTTGTTGGGACGGTATGTCACTTTATTATGTGTTCAACACGTAACAAAGGATAGTAGATAATTATGGTTCTATAAGTCTCTGTTAGGTTGAACTCTAAATGGCATAAGATGGAAAAATATATGTTTACAAGTTAAAAAAAAAGAGCTATCTAATCTTAGTGACAGAACATCCAAAATATTGTGTAGCACATATCAAGGAGTGGATATATACAGTGAAACCTTACTACCAGCATTTCAGTGCTTTTGTTATTTGTCAGTGAAGGACATCAGTAGAAAGGGACTTGTGTGTACTCGATGGGTTTATATATTTATAGTACCACTGCAAAGTTAATTACTGGTCTAAAAGATTTTTTTAAAATTGATTGATTTCAATACATTTTCAAATTTTGTTTTTAGTTGACAAATGATTGTAAAAAAAATTAGTATGGATGTTTCCTGCATGATGACAACAGATATCACCAATTTGAAAAAAATACAACAAATTAAACTTAATTTTTACTTGACTTGAAAATTGCCTGGTTGATAGATTTTCCATGTTTGAGTTAATATTTAGGACAGTTTAAGGAGTCATCTTTGTATAACAGTTATGTTTCCATAACATGTGCAAAAAAATCTATCGTTATTATTTAAAAAAAAAACAACTTTTATTTGTGTATTGTTCATTGTAGCTGTCAGTTTACATTATAAATGGCTTTATGTTCTATTTTAGTTACAAGAAGAAGCAGACACGCTACGGCAGCAGTTATCCGATGCTAGAATGATGGTCCAAAAATTACAGTCAAGCCTCGTTTTACAGCAAGCCAAAAGTAATTCACTCAATACTTCTTTACAATTGCAATTAAAGAGAAATCAGGAAGTTCTAAAAAATGAACGAGTCCATGCCGATCGCCGGCTGGGCGAGGTGCTTGCACATTTGTTGTTCTTGGAGGGACAGTTGAAAAAAGAACAAAAACATGTTCAAATGATCATGAAACAGAAAGATGATATTATAAAGGCACAGCAAGACAAAATTGAAATGTTGACACAGACAAATCAACGCTTAGTGCAAGCTGTTCGTGAAGCATATGCAAGAAAGGGAAAAAATGGAACTGTTATGGGGATGTCAGATAGTTGTAGTAATGAAAGCTTAAAGGAAAACAAGGGAAAAGAGAAAGATAAAAATTCAAAAACACCTCACAAAGGACGATTTGGAAGTATGCGAGAACGTCTGTGGCATCACAAAAGTTCTGTGGATTTGTCTGAACCAGAATCTAACATAAAAAAACTTCGTAACAGGATGTTTAGCAGTCATGAAAATTTATCTGCATTGAACAAAAAAGAATTCAATCAAAATCGAGACAAAAAGTGTCGGAGTATTGCTGGTTATCCAGAGTGTTCCGATTTTTTTCCAGAAATCCCGGAAGGAATTGAATTAAAGGTAGATAATTCTTATTCTCCAGATGACAGTGGATCGTATGAAAATGGACTTGATTCAAATGGTGACGATGAGGATTGTGCTAAATCTAGTGATTTACCATTCCAGACTTACAGGGATGGCACTGGACCAATGACATCTGTTGGCTCTATGCCAATTCTATCTCAAAGGGATACAAACGCTGATCTCTCTCCAGCAAAAGAACGTCCTCATTCTATGTCAAGTATGGAGTCATTAACTTCTCCACCTCCAAAAATAGAAACTTCCAAACCATCAAAGGAAACACCGTCTCCTAGTTCAGAATCAAATCCATTTAAAAATTTGAAAACTATATTGAAAAGAAAGGGAAGTAAATCAAAGAAAAATAAAAGAAGCGTCTCAATATCACAGTCGCCAGCTCAGGAGGTGACTGTAAAAAAACATTTCGAAAGGTATGACATGTCCTAGTGAACATGTAGTAATTGATTGTGATATGAATATAATTTATTATATTCATTAATATTGCTTGTATATTATAGATGAAATATTCATAATTTATGTAAATTTGACCGAATTATGACCAATTGAGTGACTCTGATCTTTTTCACGTCATTTGTATAACTAATTTGCAACAGAAATGGTGCTTTAATTTTTCCCAGGTCACATTTTAAAAAATATTGTGTTGTTTCTCCTCTTCCAACCTAGACGTTCATTTTTAGTGTATGTAGCTAGACTTAATATTTAAATGATAAACTGGAATAAATGCATTGTTTGTTTATGTTTCATAAAAATAATAATGTTGTTCACAAAATGTAAATAAAAACATTTGTGAAGTCAGCTTGTTTAGAGGATATATAGGGAGATGAGAAACACACCTATTTTTTATTTTGACCTTATTCTTTTATTTTTCCGTATACAACTATGTGATTAGATTTTCTTATTATTTTTTTAAATAGACAAACTGTAGGCAAAAAAGGCAGTTTTAGCAGCATATGGTGTATTTACTGGTCAACTGACTTATTTAATTGTGTATATTAGAAATATGGGAAAAAATCTTGTTTATGAAAATGATTAAATAAAAATGGGATTGTTATCAATCTGCAGACATTTTTCTAGCATCTAGCAATGTCTGGTTCTTTCAGAGTCTATGTACCATTTAAACAAAAAATAATTTAAAAGAATAAAACCATTCCAAATAATCATTGGAAATTCCCAGATATATTTACTTATGTCAGGACTTTCTCACAAAAATTCCCATTAAATGACCACTTCCTAGCAAAATTACTCCATAGTAGTAGGAATGTTTGTCTAGTATTATATTGAATATTATTTGTATTTAATACATAATGTATCATTATGTACTTACCAAGTCAAAATGATGTACCTATTATTATTATTTATCGCAAGATTATAAAATGGCAAGCATATAAATTACCATTGTATTACAGAATTTTGAGTGATGGTAATGTCTGAACTACTTTGTTACTTTTAGATCTCTTCCTGTTCTAATTTTAGAACTGTTTTAAGTCATAAAAGAAGTTTTTTGAAGAAGTTTTTTTTTTATCTTGGAATACTGTATAGTAGAGGTGACATGCATATTATACACACCTCTGACAAGTTCATCGTTTTCATAATTATCTTTTGTTAATCTGCACAAATGCTCTTTTAAATTGGGCAAGTGTCACATTAATTTTTGTTACCAAAGTGATTGCTATTTATGCAAGCAGTTCTTATTAGTCATTCAAACAGCAAAGAATATAAAAAACAGAAGACTTTTAGACTTATTTGATCGCTGCCTTTTTTCCTTGTATAGTGCTGTAAACCAATGATTTGTTGACCTTCAGTTCCAAAGTTCACCTTGTTCAGCCTCCAGATCAGCAACTTATCTCCCTTTTTATGCATGCAGCTAAAATGTTCACAAATATTTTCATGCTATTTTCATTAATAAAAAACAAGGACAAAATAATTTCCTCACAAAATAAAGTAGGTTGCATTGATTAAGGTTATTTTTGTTTAAATACTGGAACAATATTGTTTTTCATTACATAAAAATTGTTTATTTGCCATAAACATACAAAACAGTTTTTATTTTGGGTATTTAATTGTTTGTTGAAAAATACTAGTATGGCATTAACTGTGTATCAATACAATTTCTCATGAAAGTGTCAATAATCATAAATAAGAGCAGGTTTTACCTTAATGTGTTGATTATTTGTGCAAAATATCTATGTATGCAGTAGACTCTATATTCTGTCTGTTAAAAGCTTTATTTTGATACCATTTTCACTTTTCTATCAGTCTTTCATTTTGTGTAATGTTGACCTAAGGGAGATAATTCAAATAAAATTTTGTGTACAAACTAGATACTTGTGTTTTTTTGTTTGCAAAAGAGGCCTCATACTTGTACATGTATAAGGTAAATGGAATTTATCTTTTGTTATCATGAGCTTATGTTGCTGTGTGATTGAGAAAGTTAACTGAATGCAGGGGTTGTTTAGAACCACCTCAGCTAATGGACTGCAACATTTATTGACAAAGGCGGTATTTTACCAAAGGATGTCCACAAGGCTCCTCCCCAAATGAAACTTAACATGATGCCATGATATAATTAAAGGGTTGCTGAGAGTGCCATTAAGTCTCAAAAACTGAACAACTTCATAAATAAATCTGTAAAAATGGATTATTAGATTAATGCATGAATACTGCAACTTTACTAAGGATACTAAAGTCCACGTTTATCAAGCCAGGCCTTTTGCTGAGAGAATCTGGCTACATTAAAAGGATTGCCTTTGTTAAGAGGAACATTTCTGTGTAGAATATTTGTAGGTTTTGATGAAAGTATTGTATCTGCTGATATTGGTCTTGTAAGAGGTGCACTACATATTGTTGTAACCATTTCATATCATAACTGGCCCAGACCTTTAATTTCACATTCCGCTATACTGATTTTGTTTTGTCCCTCAACAATGATAAATTTTGTGATTATATGCATTCAATTTACCGTAGCGAGCTTGAAATTAAAGACACCACCAATACACTAAGGTCAGCCTCTTAATTAGCCCTACTTCTAGAAATAGAAAATCTACCAACTAGACTACGACAAACGTGATGACGTCAACTTCCCCTTCAGCGACAGCAACATTCCAGCAGCTTCAGCGTATGGTTTGTACATTTCACAACTTATACGTTATTCTAGATCCTGCGATCAGTATTCCGATTTTCTAGACCGATCACTGCTGTTGACTACTCAAACAAAGGTTTGTTGTACCTAGGTTGATGTTATCTCTCCAGAAGTTTTATTGTCGTCGCCATGATTTAATTGATCGTTATGGAAAATCAATCTCTCAAATACGATCGGACATTTTCGCTGAGTTATATGTAGTGTTTCCTATTCCTGGATTTGACTTTTCCCTAGACATGACAATGAGTAACTCAACGGGTGTCTAATTAGAGGCAGGCACTGCTTACTCGTCTGGAGCAACTGAGTTCACCCATGGTTTTTATCGGGTTCGGGTTACTCTCTTTCTGTTTTTGTGTTCCGTTGTGTATGTTTGTCTATATCCCGATTTGTAACTATCCCTTGTCTTTTGGCTCCGTCTCTTTTCTAAAGTAACATTTGAATAACATGTTCTGAATATAGATGTGATACTGCCTGCTGGATGCCATCGTCGAAAACCCAGGTCCGGTCGCGTTCTCGCTTTGCTACCACTTACCGATCGTGGGAGCAAAGCGAGAACGCGACCGGACGTGATGGCTGAATGTGGTCATTCAATGTATCAGTCCTTTTTAGCTCACCTGACCCAAAGGGTCAGTGTGAGCTATTCTCATCACTTTGCGTCCGTCGTCGTCGTCGTCGTCGTCGTCTTCGTCGTCGTCGGCCGTAAACTTTTTACATTTTAATCTTCTTCTCCACAACCACTTGGCCAATTGGAACCAAACTTGGCAGGAATGTTTATTGGGTGGTTCTTAACAAAGTTTGAGTTTTTGGTGCTGATCAAATATGAAACATGGCTGCCAGGGCCATTAATGCGTTCTGATTGGCTGAAATTCAAAAATCTTCTTCTCATAAACTGCTTGGCAGATTGATTTGAAATATTGCAGAAATGTACCTTAGATGGTCCTCTACAAAGTTTGAGTTTTTTGTGCCGATCCAAAATCCAAGATGGCCGCCATCGCAGGACATAGTTTAACATAGGACCCTATAGGAAAAACATATAAACAACTTCTTCTATGAAACTGTTCCACACAATGAAGCCAAATTAATAAGGAAATGAAGGTTGCATAATTATCTTATTGTTTTGGGTTTTTCGAGCCAATTGCAAATTCAACATGGCTTCCAGGGCCATTAATGTGTTCTGATTGGCTGAAATTCAAAAATCTTCTTCTCATAAACTGCTTGGCAGATTGATTTGAAATATTGCAGAAATGTACCTTAGATGGTCCTCTACAAAGTTTGAGTTTTTTGTGCCGATCCAAAATCCAAGATGGCCGCCATCGCAGGACATAGTTTAACATAGGACCCTATGGGAAAAACATATAAACAACTTCTTCTATGAAACTGTTCGACACAATGAAGCCAAATTAATAAGGAAATGAAGGTTGCATAATTATCTTATTGTTTTGGGTTTTTCGAGCCAATTGCAAATTTAACATGGCTTCCAGGGCCGTTAATGTGTTCTGATTGGCTGAAATTCAAAAATCTTCTTCTCATAAACTGCTTGGCAGATTGATTTGAAATATTGCAGAAATGTACCTTTGATAGTCCTCTACAAAGTTTGAGTTTTTTGTGCCGATCCAAAATCCAAGATGGCCGCCATCGCAGGACATAGTTTAACATAGGACCCTATGGGAAAAACATATAAACAACTTCTTCTCTGAAACTGTTCCACACAATGAAGCCAAATTAATAAGGAAATGAAGGTTGCATAATTATCTTATTATTTTGGGTTTTTCCAGCCAATTGCAAATTCAACATGGCTTCCAGGGCCATTAATGCGTTCTGATTGGCTGAAATTCAAAAATCTTCTTCTCATAAACTGCTTGGCAGATTGATTTAAAATATAGCAGAAATGTACCTTATGTGGTCCTCTACAAGGTTTGAGTTTTTTGTTCCGATCCAAAATCCAAGATGGCCGCCATCACAGGACATAGTTTAACATAGGAGCCTATGGGAAAAACATACAAACAACGTCTTCTCTGAAACTGTTCCACACAAATGAAGCCAAATTATGAAGAAATGATTAATGGATATTTATCTTATTATTTTGAGTTTTTTGAGCCAATTGCAAATTGAACATGGCTTCCAGGGCAACTAATGGGTTCTGATTGGCTGAAATTTCAAAAATCTTCTTTTTACAAACCGCTTAGCAGATTGATTTGAAATATTGCACAAATGTACCTTAGATGGTCCTCTACAAAATTTTAGTTTTTTGTGGCGATCTAAATTCCAAGAGGCCACCACGGTGGAACACAGCTTAACATAGGACCCTATGGGAAAACCATACAAACAGCTTCTTCTCTGAAACTCAGTTCCACACAATTTAACCAAATAATGCAGAAGTGATAGTAATCTTATTATTTTAAGTATGTTTCGAGCCGATAGGAAATTCAACATGGCTGCCAGAGCTGCAAATGCGTTCTGACTGGCTGAGATTTTAAAATTCGTTTTCTCACAGACAGCTTGGCAGATTTTAGGATATGTGATATTGTAATTTTGAGTTGTTTGTTTCGATCCAAAATACAAGATTGCTGCCACTATGGAACATCACTTAACATACTAACCTATAAAAAAACAAAAACTGCTTCTTCTCAGAAACACTCCTACTGCTGATTGTAAATTCAACATGGCAACATTCATAGAAACAGCATCTTCACATAAACTCTTTAGCATTTAATATCAAAATTTGCAAGAAAAGTATTGTCTTAAAAAGTTTTTTTGTAAGTCAGGTGAGCGATACAGGCTCTTAAGAGCCTCTAGTTCAGAACTTGTCGTCTGATTGATAAAGTTTAGTTTAACATCCAGGATTGTTATTGGTTATATTTAGTGAGTTTATCTCTACTTCCAATAATGTGGTGACCAGTTTGTTAATGGAAACAGAACAAAATGGGGGAGCTGAAATCTTTATATGAAAATCTTGTGAAGTGTTGTTTTCTGCAATATTTTACAGGACTACTTGTTGTTTTACTACTGACTACTTGTTTTTGTTCCTTTTGATTTTTTATTCCATTTGAACTTTTATTATCTTTGAGTAAAACGATTTTCCAGTTTCTGTCGTTAAAGTTTTGTTTCTGAATCCTTGGAGCCAATATCAATACAGACATCCTGGTACTCCAAAATAACTATTTTAGCAGTCTGCACATTTTCTATAGCACTTTATTACCAGCAAATGTTATTGTCAATTAGCGTATGTTCTACCATTTGTTTACCAACCAGCACACGATCTTACCAATACACACATGTTCTTTACACATCAGCACAGTGAGCTGGTAAATGGCACAACACCTCCTGTCGATCAAAACACCTGTTTTTACCATCAACATGTGTCCCAATCAAGATATGTTCTACCAGCACACGTGCTTACCGTTCAGAACCAACTGATTAGGCTTTTGGTCTTAAATGATTTTTTATGACTTGGTGAAAATTGGTGGTCAAGTTATCTAGATTGTTTCTCATACCACTTGTGACAATTATGTTTGAGCATGATTTCAGCCAATGTGCCGAACTAGAAATTTGAGTTGAATTGTTCTTTTTCTGCTGAAGATTGATTACTATAGCTCATCGAGATGCTGAAAAAATCAACCCCTACCCCCTTTGAAAGCTAGATGATGCTATGATATCAATAAAACTTAATGAGAAGTCAAAAACTCATCACAACATAAATCACTAATACAGTGGAAGTTTTGTCAGTGCATTGTATAACATAAGTTCAAGATGTCTCTCAGGACTGTAATGTCTGTTATGCTACATAACATAGTTTATCAAAATAGTCCGGAGCAGCAAACAAGTTGAAGGAACTGATTGATTTTAAACTAATGAAAAAAATTGACAAAATACTTTATCAAACTTTTTTCTTAGACATGCAATATCCACGACAGACAGAGACGGGGGAAATTAAACAGCAACAATTTATGCCTTCATTTAAATGAGTCCTCCTTTTTCTTCGAAATAATGTATCCTGTTGTCTGAGCACAGCGAGTCTGAGACGACAAATAAATGTCATGGTAACAATATACAATTAGAAATACTGTATCAATGGAGGTCTGAGATGAAAAGAATAAAACAGATTGATTGATTGGATGTCTGCTTAACGTCCAGCGAGCAGTATTTCAAGTTAACAAACAATAAATCAACGGAAAATGGGGGTGGGATGGGTCACAGGGAATACAATTTTGACTGCCACTGGAAAAGTATGGAGTTTTGGGTAGGGGCGGAAAAATTAGCCTTTTGTAGCGGCTACAATGAGCCTACTCTTTTTCGAAATCTACAAAAAGGGTCTATATCGTGTAACGAGCGTGGTACTCTCCAAACACATCACCCACTACGGTCCGCGGTCAGGCTTTCCGTATTATGACCTGACAACCCCCAAACGAGAGGGTCTCCCCTATCCGCCAACCGGGGACGCGCTGGGGTACTCTGTGGGTCGAGCACTGGGAACCCTCCCAGTATGGTCCCAGAAATAAAACAGAACAGAATATAAATAGGTCTTATGAAGGTCTATAACAGCGGGCACGTACATTCGTTCAAATGTGCTACTTTAACGTGGTCAGTCCGTATTTCTTTTCTTATCTTAGAAATGCCATGGAAAAGAGACTGTCAGGATGAGACAAATCGTATGGCAACGAAATGTAATCTTTATTTGTAGTTTTTAATGCTTATTCTCTACATTCGGATTATCATACATTAAAACTGGAGATTTATTCGATTTCATATGTAAATTATGCATTCAGATTTAGCTGCAAAACCTCTTTCGGTGTATGAAAAATTATAGTCCGAGAATCCTCTGCCGTCGGGGTCCAAAGCTTTTTTTGTGTGTCCCACGCAAACAAAAAAAATAAATAAAAGCGTTGGACTGCAGAGGATGCTCGGACTAGAAAAATTAACGTGATTAAGAACAAATTTAAAATAATTCATTTCTTACAAGTCATAGTCTCCTTTCCACTAAAAGACACAGAAACCCTGACTTTTGACGATGGAATTGAATTCTAGATTTCTATACCGATCATTATCGTGTCGTTTAGAAACTGGATTAGATAACGTCCTGAATAAAGCTGGAATATTGATTACTGGACGTTTAGCATCAATCCATTAATCAATCAATCATCTGGATCAACGAACAAAACACCGTGCAATATATGAAAAATGTAGAAATTTACTAATGGACTTTATATGTAGTAGTTATACGTGACAATATGTACAAACTTATATTAAGTGTGTGTGTCATGTATCGCTGCATGTCATAAAAACGTATTTTGCTTCTGTTCATCAAGTTTTCAAATATCAATAATTAATGTTTGTTCTTTTTCTTGATTGAGTTTTCAATATACACGGCGGATCCTTTTGTCAAAGTGCTATATAGATACTAACTCTGAATGTTTACCTACATGTACTGACTAGGTGCTACTGCACAATGAAAAATGAAAAAAGACTCAAGTTCACGAGAAGAACATAAGGACTGGGGCATCAGATCTATCTTATAAAAGTTCTTATCGCGTATACTTTTGCAGTTATGGTACGAATTTTCCGTAACCTTATAGCAAGCATTAGAAAATTAGTCTAGATTTTCTTTGGGAAAAAGACAGAGTACCTAATGAGAACCCCCACTAACATTGGAAACAATTGTCAATTACGGTCTAAATCTAGTACACCGGGTCAGACTCGAACTCTCAACCCCGATGCTGAAGACGGAATGAAGATCGTAAACGTAGTGGAAGTATCCTTAATCATCTTAACTTCGTGGATATTCTAAATCCGTGGACGACTTTGATATATATATATATATATATATATATATATATATATATATATATAGAATGATACTTAAAATTTAAATTGTTAGATATGAGTTTGAACAGACTCCAGTCGCTTCAAATGATGATCATTCAGGAAAAGTTTCAGGTCTCTCGGGCAGTGTATTAGACTTGCAATGAAATAGTTGTCTTTACTTTTCATGTAATTCTCATTGAAATGAAAATAAACATTGGTAATTGGACTGTCTTTTTCAATTCCATCTTTAGTAAAATATTTCCTCCTCATTTTGGAGACAATTACCATGTCTTTTGGTGGATTAGGTTCTTCATTATTTAATTTAACATGCCACAGTAAGTCATAAAGGTCCCACAACTTTCTTCGTGGGACATACAAAGGTTTGGTTTTATTCACCCTGACAAGCTCTACATTATTTATAATTAAAAAATTTTACAATGTCTATAATTTGGTATACAAAAACCTACTTATTATTTATATTTACTGTACTAAGTTTCAATGCATATCTTTTAACTACTAAAGAGTCGATATTGCAAGAAGGGCATTACATACATTTCTCTTTCCTTAGAATGGTCCCTCGGTAGTAATCTTATTCCATGCATGTTTCGTAGCATTTAAGAACAATATTGCAAAATTCATTCAAATCAATCAACCATTTAGAAGGACTTGGACTTTCAAGAAGTAAAAATTGTTTATTGCATTAAAAATGTTTTTCAAATTAAATTCTTACCTTCAAAACCTTTAACTGCATCTGCATAACTCTTCTTTAAAAAAAAACTTCTTCGACATATTGCTTAATAATCAAAGTTATTAAGGCTAGCACACTGTTTATCCTTTGGATTTAATGTGTAAACTGAATGAAGCAAACTCAGTTTCATTAGGAGACATTTTATTTCATGTGTTGAGTGATGTAAAATATTGGAACTTTCTAATTGTTGGCTTTCTTGATCTTTTATGACTTTTCAAAAGTTTTATGGGCTAAATGTCAGCCATTTGAAATATTTTACAGCAGAATTGATAACAAGTTTGGACATTTTATCAACAAATAAAAGTGCAGGTCAAAATATCAACAGTAGATCTTATTTAAAACCAAGGTCGTGTATTTAACGAAGCATAATTTATCTCTACTAGATTATTCAATCGATAAACAAAATTCAAAATAAAAACTTCAATACTCCAGAACAGTGTGTGTAAAAAAATCAATTATTTCCACTACATTGCACAATCAATACATTTAAAAAAAAGAAAGTACATTGTTTCACTCCAAAATTCCATTGACGCCACTCCAACACTTCATGACTCCACTCCATGGCTCCACTCCATGACTCCACTCCAACACTCCACTCCATCACTCCACTCCCTAAACTATGCCGCATGGACCTCCTTGAATAAATAAATAAATAAATAAGACAGACAGACAGACACCACTGCCTTCGAGCTACTGGCCTTTACAATATGAGGTTGTCAGATAAAACCTCGCTAAACTAATATGTAAAGGATTATTTTGCTGTTTACAGCTTTTATATATTCTATATTTTCATTTTACACTTTTGATTTAGCTTCGTTGATGTTTGATATACATTAGCCACTGAAGTTAATTTAAAAGCATAAATAGCAACCAAGAACTTTGACCAAAAAAGGGAAATGATAGTTTTGTATTGCCGATGTGCCAGCAACGTAAAATACGCGACTCTTATTATTGGACAAGCAAAAGATGTTCAGAATAGGGACAAGTTCGTGCTGTTTTGTCATACGAATAAAAAAACTCAAACTGCGATATGATTAATATTGTTGTTTTAAATTATGTTTTCTTAAAAATACATATCTGTAAACAATCAAAAACAAACAAAATCGTTTGTTTAATTGAATATTGTTTAACGCCACTTTTAGCAATTTTTCAGCTATATCATGGCGTCCAGTTTTTATTGGGGGAGGAAGCCGGAGTTCCCGGAGAGAACCCCCGACCTGCAGTATAGGAAAACTGGCAATAATTGTCAATTAAGGTTGGAGTCGAATGCACCCTGCCCGCAGTGAGGCTCGAACCTCAAACAATATTTAAAAATGTTATGATTTGACATTATATTACATTTTCCTTTTATTTTATATTTAGGTTTTATTTATAACTTTTGCTGATATATAATTTTTTAGACAGTTTGACAACGTTATATAACATTTTTCCATTTTGTTTACTAAACAGTGGCGCTTCACAAGGAGCAAAATGTCCCTCGACGAGAACTTTGTACAAGTACAGATTTGAACAAGTATATACAGATTGTACAATGTATGTCCACTGAATTTATGATGTGTACACTTGTTTAGAAGAGGCGACTCCTTAAACGCAATAATTATTTCTGAATCCTGGAAATATTACATAAAACTCCAGACTCTTTATTACACAAAAAATCCATCATCACACAGATCAATCAACCGACTTATATCATTTTTGTGAAAAGTAGTATGACACGATGAAAAAAGATCTAAATAAGTTTAGACCTAGAAGTATAAGGTGACTTTTCGAATTGCTATGTTAAAAACTCACTATAGTAAATACAGTATAGTAAAAAGGATTTAGCATATATTTGTCAATTAACACATTCATTTTTAAACTAATATTTTTATTTTTAAACAAAAAATCTTTTCCTAAGTAGTGGTATGGGTTGTAGATCACAAATTGAACAAATAAATGCAAAGTTTATGCTTTTGCAAATATATTTCTATATTAAGATTTTTTTTGTTTAAAAGGACATTTATCAAACTTTCTTTTGGTGCCAAAACTATTCTTTTAATTCCAATTTATAAGAAGTTTAAATAATTTTTGTTTCTAATAAAATAATACGGAAAAAACAGTTCATGCATGTTTTTAAAATGATACGATGAATGAAAGTCCCTTAATACGATTTAATGCAGCCGCTAATTTCTTAAGTAATTAGATGAGTACTTCCACATGGGGCATTTTAATAACTCTGTAAATCTAATGTCTGTATATTATTGAATATCATTAAAAAAATCCATAAACTGTTACTACAATAGGACAATGGCGTGTATATTCTTGATACAAATTCACTACAAATGAAAAATGTAATCGGAACTGCGGATTAATTCGTCTTAAAACCATTGTGAGACATTAAATATAGAGTAAATGCCCTCATTAAGAATCCTAGAACATGGCTAAAGCGGAAATCGTTGTTAAATGTCGATAACCTCTACCTGCGAATTGGAACCCATCAACAAATAACAACAACGCGAACAGAGAAAATATTTCATACTATGCCGACAGAAATTAGTATAAAAACGAACAATATGAACAAAAACATCTACTTACCACATCAATATATTTATGTAAAGTTGTATTAGAAGTATAAGGTATGAATTTGGGCAAATTATATCGGATGGGCTGCTAACAATTCAATAGACCCAGAGCGAGAATGTAAATAGTGAATTATCGTACCAATTAGCTTATCTCAAGAATGAATACATTATATTAAACTGTAACACGATGATTTTCTATTTCTAATGATTTGAAACATTATCGGTTACAAATATATTGAGAATTCCAGAATTTTACAATTATCTTTTAAATAAAAACAGAAAAGGAAAACGTGTAAGACATGTAGTTCCTAAAAGACAATATTCGAACAGACCGCAAGATTGTCCTTAATAACCACAGTTAAGTTCTGCACCAAATCTGTAGATATGTGAAGCTACACAGCAAAGAATCTGCGAATCGGGTAAGAGATTAACACAAATCTTCATCGTTTAATTCAAAACCATTTATATTTAAGGTTTAAGCACCCGTTTTCCTTCATTGTTAATTCTAATTGATTTCTCTGAGTTCTCTGTCGTCCTCCCCCACTCAAAACTGGATATCATGATACAGCTGAAAAATTGATGAAAGTGGTATTAAACACCATTCAAACAAGCAAATATATATCGATTGTCTAATCTATGCTTAATCGTCTTTTAATATATATTATGTTTTCGCTGCAGTAAATTTCAAACATTAAAAAAAATTAGCTTTTTCATCGTTTCAAACTTGTTTAGACCTTTCTTTCGTCGTGTCAAACTACTTTTCACTAAAATGACATAAGTCGGTTGATCGGTGTGATCATATAGAAAAGTTCACAGAGACTTCAAAATGTGATGCTTTGATCAGTAGTTGACTGGAGTCACTGACCACAAAGCTGATACATTAAAGGTAACCAGATTACTTATTTCTCTCTCTTGTTTTATTTGACAATAACTGACTGACATATTGTATCTTATTGTTGCCTCATTTACATGTACAATTCATTCTTGTTTAACTCGTATAAGATTGTTACAATTAAACAGGTGCACTTGATTCGTACATGAACCTGATAAAGTTTGCCTGTTGCCTAGTTCCCTTCTGGATTTCCTTGTTCTTCTTCGTATACTCAGTTCTGTCTGTGGATTGTTCCTATTAGGCAAGTTTGATATTTTAAAGCCAAGACAGGAATGTGAAATTATAAGAACTGAAATGTTTTGGAATAATTTCGATTTACAAGTTCTCTGTTCTAAAAAATCTTTACGAATTGAAGTATACTGACCAATCTGTTAATTATTAAATATTTCAGAAATCATCCTTCAATGCGTGAAATATTTGTTTATTGGCATAAAACACATTTTATCATTGAGTATGGCCAATGGGAGATAACTCGATCTTCCTTCGTTTGATTTATTAAAAATTAAGTATGATTTAATATTTTTTCAAGAAGTGTTTTTCTATACCTCAGATAACAATTTAAAGTATAAAGTATAATGAGTTGCTGGAAGTGTTCTGATTTAAAACTCGTGAGATAAGGCTAGCTAAATAACAATTGTATAGACATGTGTGACTGTATAGTGCCTGTAGTTAAAATCGTGTTAAAAATAATTTTATTTAAATTAATTGAAACAACTTGTATACTATGTTTAGTAATTATTTTAATACATGTTGACCACGCAAAGCCTTTTTACTTGTTTTCGTTATCTTGTATCATTGCAACTCATTTAACCTGATTTTATCATCGAGGATTTGTAATTTATATAATTGTTTGAACCTGCCAATCATGGATCCTGTATATCATAGAAGCCAACTACATGTATATCGTGACCATGCCATATTTCACACTTTAATGCGTTCTCAATATTTTATTCCGAGGGGAATCGTGTCGACAGTGCGTGGGTTGTGCTCGAGCCAACATAGGTGCTTGATTCATGTTGTAAGTTGAAGGTCCTGCATGTTTGTACGTTTTAGTGGGGCATAACCAGGGGAGGATGTTTACATTTTCGTAGTTTAGTTCCCATACATTCCCATACATTATTCGGTTCAATCCGGCCAGATTTAAAATTTGACTGTTCCAACGGTTCGTTTTTTATAGTTTCTGTTTCGTGCATTGTTGGTATATACATACCAGAAGCCGCAACGTTGTGTAAAACCCCGAAAATTATATATTTACCAATTAAATGATTCTACATCATTCGTTTTAAAAACTGACGGTAGCCATCTCGGTTAATGGGCCTGGTTATCGAATAAAGTTTTTAACAGGGAACAAACCATGGACCATGACTGAAAAAAACTGACGGCAGCCATCTTAGTTAATGAGTCTGGTCATCGAATGACTGGGAACTGAACCCTGGAAAATGACTGGTTATCGTCGCGATAACTAAAAACCACTGCTACTTCACTGGTTCACAGCAAAGCTAATAAATTAAATTAATGTAACTTTTGTCTGGCGCGCGGTCCAATGTCACCTGGTTTATTTTATACAATTAAAAACTACAAACTATCTTTATCTTAACACCATTTCTTACAATTGGTACCAATTATAAAAATTAATCAAACTTATTTATAATTAGAAGTGGAGAGAATGGCTACAATTTGGTAGTCGTTTGGTAGAGGAATGATAAATCTAAATGATTGCAAACTAACAAGAATTCGTATGTAGTAGTAGTAGACTTAAACGGACATTACTGTGGAACTTTTATTATTTCGTCGTATACTAATTTTCGTGGATTTTGTGGTGATATGCAACCCACGGGGTCTCGGTGGCTGAGAAGTTAATGCAATTGGTCATCTTCTATTGATCAGGTGCCTGTCAACATTGAGATTACGGGTTCGAGCATTACTTGGCTCAGTGAGTACTCGACTTCAACATAAATTGACAAGGAGTGCCAGTTTACATGCCGAAGGTCAGTGGGTGGTTTTCCGTGTACTCCGACTTCTTCCTCCAACAAAAACAGGGCGCCATTAAATAGCTAACACAGATTATTGAAGTGGCATTAAACCACACTCAAGCAAACAAACATACAAAAAACAATCTATACTTTCGATACTCAACAAACCATTTTTTTCCCGATGGCGGTGATAGAAAAAATAATAAAAACACGAAATTGTGTATACTCGCAGTCGCACAAACCGACAAAATTGGAAAACAGTAATTAAAGGAATCTACATCATTCGTGTTAAAAACTGACGGCAGCCATCTCGGTTAATGGGTCTGGTCATCGAATATAGTTTTCGACAGGTAGTTAACCATGGACCATGACTATTTCATTTAGTTCTAAATGATAATCTAGTGTGAAAGAAAACAAATTAAAGCTACAAATGATTTACGGGACGGACTATAGACGCAAAGAAAGTGATTGCGAAATCTTTATAAGCATAGCTGATAATATTACTTACGCTCTATACCGCACAGTTTTTATTTTACTTAATACCGGTAGTTTATATGCAATATAGTGAGTATTTTCAGTCGCAATATAACTATTTTCTTTATTAAGTACCAAGGACCCACCAGTCCCATAAACTATGATATTTATATCTTAACTATACTTTAGTTTTCCAATTATTTCCTGGTATCCTCAATACTGTGAAAGTTTATAGATTGTTGTAAACAATACATATATTTTGGGAGATTTTCTTATCGGTGTAAAACTAAAAATATTGCCATTAGATACGGGTCTACCAACCCTTCGTACCTACTCCTACACTCTATACTTTTTCTACTGCCAAATAAAATTCCTTACAAAAATTCCTCACATTTCCATTCTCTATATTTATAATTGATTGTCCTATAATCGTCCTGAATATAGCTAAACTACTGCTTTCTGGACAAAAGCCATAAAATCAGCCAATCAATTATGACTATACGAATTGTTAATTACATCTATTTCTTGAATACAGACATTAAAAACCAGGAGAGATGAACCATTATTACCTCTGCTAGTACGACGTTCAGCAGTAAAAAGACTGGAAATCCTTCTTAATTAATGTTTTATTCAAGCACCGTTTGCCTCAAGTCGGGCTTAAGAAAATAGCAAAGAAAACCGACCGAACAACTTTAGCCAAAAGCCGAGAAACTGTTACAAATCCGGATATAGACAAACACAACACAAAAACCAAAAACAGAAATACAGAAAAAGAGTAACCCAAACCCACACAGATCAGTGTACTCAGATTTTGTTCGCCGTCTCGATATTACGGAGGAATTCAGGTGAACTTGTCTAAAAAAAGTATCTTAATTTGACAAGAATGAGAACGATTACATTAATTTATTTGAAAGACACTGGCATTATAATTTCAGTATAACTAATAAAATGTTAGTATCTACTGCTTCAATAATAAAAAAGTCTTTGTAATAAAAAAATAGTCCGTGTGTGATCTTCTAAGCCGTCGTGTTATAATGAAAACCATCTCCAAACTTCATATAGCTAATTAAATTAAGTGGTATGTCGAGACTTTCCATGCTACAGTTAGGTTTCGACGTTTGTAAATTTTCTCGGATTGATAGTCTGCATAAGTGTTGTAACGTAAACACACTTTTTGATGATGTCATCAAACTTTGATACACATCGCTGACTTTATCCCTTCCGCGCCGATTGTTCGATTTGTGTCCTTTTTCGGGAAATATCGTAAATCCAAGCCTGACTAGAAATTTTGCAAGTTTTAATCTACTCTGAGAATGGAAATCATGACTGTTTGTAGCGAATTTTAAAAGTTTGTATAAAGGAGTTTCGCCTTGGTTGTTCTTAAAGTTAAATTTGGCACCACATTTTATCAACGCTTCTACAGTTTCTGAACAGCACATAGCACATGCGATATGAAGTGGCGTTTCACCGTGAATTTTATCCTGAGCATTGACGTCACATCCGATTTCCACCAATCTCTTGACCAATTTACCAGAATGCGCAGCTGCCACGTGAACTGGTTGTCTTCCGTTATTGCCGATCAACTTGGGATCTGCTCCATGTTCCAGTATCAAATCCGTTATTTCTTCCTGTAGTAAAACAAGTTATTACGAAACAATTAAAAAGCCAAAAAAAATGCTTTTAAAAATGTAAAGGACCATAGAAATCTATTGTAAAATAACCTTACACTTTTCATTCATTCTAATTTCTTTTAACGATTTATTCATTTTAACTATCTTAATAATGGTAAATTTGAACTAAACATGAAATGAAAGCTTTGTCTGCTAACAAATTTTACCTTTTCTTCCGAATTGGAAAGAATGGCTGGTATAAGGGCAGCCTGCACATTTGCACCATTTATTATTAAAGTTTTAGCAATTTCCGAACGTCCAGCGTTTAATGCTACGTGGAGTAAAGGCTTTCCTTCATAAAATGTGTCGACGTTGGCACCTTTCTTTATCAACAGTTCTACTGTCGATTTGTCTCCCTTTGTAACAGCATGACATAGCATTTTTGATAAATAGTTCTTTCCCATTGCGTTGTTGTCGTTTGACAGAAAATGTTCATCCACATATGGTAATATAAGATTCAAAAGGTCACATGACCCATGTGACACTACTTTAATGAGTAAATCGGAGCATATTTCAGCCATATCGGAGAGCTTGGTATTCTGGAAGTGAGTAACGAGTAGAGCTTGGAGTATGTCGCCCTGACCCATTTTGACACACCATTGCATGCTCTTAACAATGCACTCTTTGGAGGCGTGGGGATTAATCATGTCCATGGTTCACCCCTGTAACGAAAAACATAATACATGTAGACATATTTATTTTATATAATAAATTATATACATTATAACATAATTTATGAAAGTAATTTATACCAATATAAAATATGTTACTATTATCAAAACTCATAAATGAAAGTTTGTTAATAAAAAATTTGAAAATGAATAATAAATTAAGTAATGTCAAAATATAATATTAAAAAAAAATGATAAAAATGTATATAAGCCACATTTACTTTTTAAAAGCCACTTATAAAAAAGATGCATTAATCTTTTTTTAAATTAACTTACTTGCTTGCGATCCTTTCAAGAAATGAAACTAATGAGATTTACTTTTTACTTTTTCTCATATAAAAGTATTTAAATAAAAAAAAATATATGACTCATCAGAAGTGACACTACCTGAAAATTAATTTAATCGGAAGTTATAATTACATATGATTAAACCCACTTCAAATAGTTTCTTTTTTAAATACTATTTACTTTATATGGATATAAAATTAAAACCCGATAGTAAATAGAGAAATTAGTAAACCTATCCTATTTAATATTTCTTACGATTGAATTTCAAAGATTAGAATAATTTAATGACGAAAATATTATGATCGATTAAAGTGCAGAGTTTCAATGAAATCAGTCGGTGGAAAAGTTAACGCGGCCTCTTGTTGAGAAATTCTATCCATCAAACTATAAATAAAGCCATACATATTCATTTTAATGATTATTTAATGAGGTAAAAGTACCTTAAATAGGCCAAATTAAAAGAAATTGATGACCTTAAAACGTTCCAATCAATTATTTTTGTGTTTTTAAATGGTGGAATAGGTACAAATTAAGTTTTTGCTAATTTTGTTTATAAAAGATAGAAATTTTAAATGAAATATGTCGTCTTGGAGTCTCCTATATAAACCACAAAAGTTGAAATATACATTATAAATAGAGTTTCTGCACTTCATTAGACCTGTATATGAAAATACATAATGCACAGACATATATAATCTCTCTATCCTAATACGGACAAAACACTGCACTGAAAAATCATTGACATTTTAACCTAGTATAAGTAGTGCAAGACTGTAAATAGTTCCGAATATACATGTATTTGTTGTATTCACTTAGTTATTATTATAATATTTCTATTGTTTGTTAATGAAAACTTATTAAGAAATTAGTTATTGTAAAATGTCCTATTTTCATTGATTTCCTTTTTATTAGAAAGAAATCTTCTTAAACAAATCTGTTACATGTATGTGTTTTGTTTTGTTTTTATTTTTTGGTGATTTTTATGTAATATATACCATTCACTTGTAACTTTAGTTAATTTCATACACTTTTAAACATCTGGTATTTATCACCAGTAATAATTGTAATTGGTTTGACAGTTTAATTGTTCAAACAGCTTGTGTAAACAAATGATACTGATAAGCCCCAACATCATTTTGATGCGAATTTTTGGGTTTAGATGTTAGACTGAGTGTATACTATATAATAGTTGTCAGAAGAGCATTTCTGAGCGAAATCCACCAAGAGAACCAAACGCTTTATGGGATTATATTACATTAGTTAATAAACATAGCGTAAGAAATATCTAGTTAAATACATGTCACTTTTCCTTTAAACACGAACAATTAAAATTAATTCTATTTATATAAAAAGGCAACATATTGAAAGTTTGACAGTGAAATACACAGGATTTCATATAATAGTTACAGATATTTGTCATAAAAATAATGTAACTAAAATAATATAAATAATTTTAGCACGTGAATTTTAGTAAAATCTTGCCTCTCAAAGCACAAATAAGAACTTTAAAATAATTCTCCTTAGTCAGATAAAACGAAATCGAACTATCATTTGAAACAAAACTTACACACACAAACAAAAAGAGAAAAAACCTTACGTGTGGAATAAGTCCTTCCTTTGTTCTTGTGATAATATAAATGTGCCCAGAACCATCAATAATGTAACGATAAGCTGATTAGTTTCACAAATCTAGCCAATTTATCAGGATCATAATTCTGACACTTGATACATATATTGTATGTATTATCATATTTTTATCACAATCGTCATGGCCCGTTAACAATCAAATCAGCAATGTGTCAAAAATGTATGCAAAATTAGGTCCAGCGTTGAACGTGCGGTCACAGAGACTTAAAAAATTGTTATGTCAAGAAAAAATATATTTGCATTACAATATATTTTTACAGTTCTGAATTATCGGCCAAATTATATAGTTGCTTTGAAAGAACTGAAAAAATGCTGAGATCGGCATTTCAAACCATCCAATCATGTGAAAGAGAAAGGGTTTATCAAAAATCGAATAATTATTTTTTAAGTATTATTTATTCAGCTTAAACTAAAGAAAAATATCGCAGACACACGTAGAATAAACGGACAACCACAAATTGCTGGAATTAACATACATAAATTTAAAATGACGTGGCATGTCGCATGTAAGAAACAATAAGAAGACCAGAATTTGACGAATTTGAGATCTGGGTAGCAATATGAAACCAATTTTTAGTAGCTGGTATATCTGTTTGAATATTAGGCTGCAGTGAGCCATGATTACCTGACCTTATATTAACGAAAATGTCAACCTTATTCGATGCACGATTTCCACTTAAAAAGGTTATTATTTTTTTTACTTCTTTGGCAATATCGGATTCTCGGATCATAGATTAACAAAACTATGCACTTCATTTATACGCGTTTCTCGATCTCTGCTTATAAAAGGTTGATGCTCCTTTTCCAAAGATGCTGTTATCCGACATAACGAGCTGACCTGCTTAGTCAACACAATATCAATCGAACATAAAAATAGCAACATGACATATCGCTCTATAATACAACAATGTCAAAGCTCGTCTAAGTAATTTTATAACTGAATAAATCTCCAATGAAGGATAAAAATGAATAGAAAGTAATCCTGGTGATAAAAACGAGATTGGAAATTTATATTAACTATCGTCGTAGGTGTCCAGGTGTACAAAATCAAAGATGAGAAATTTGTTACAGTAAGGCATATGTACAAGTAAAGAATTTTGTTCAAAGTAAAACCATCGGTATGCTACTATGGTGGTTGTAAAAATAGGGACAAGATAGGAATTACATAATAATATACCAAAGAATAGTGTAACCGAAAGATTTTCTCTGTACTTCTTTAAACTTAAAATAGAGTTACTGGATGCTTTTTACCAGGTATTTTTATTAATTACAACTAATTATGCCCTCTTTTTGTTATTAATTCTAGAACTCTATTGTCTCTATTAGCGAAAAATGGTATTCACGATATTATGAACTTGCACAATATTGGAATATGCTTGCAACAACTTCACACAGACGAGGCAGCATTCTCCAAAATAACAAACTTTATCATAAATAATATAAAATAAATACATGCCTAAACGAAATTTTGATTGTAAAACAGAATGTGAGAGCGGCGCCATTCCCATATACAAGTACTTTTTGCTTTAAAAAAAGGTAGCCTTACCTGTCGCATGCAGGCAACTTCTGTTGAAAATGATATAACACATCTAAACTTGTACTCGGGTACTTGTTCAATTTCGGTGGGAACAAAATTTTACGTAGGAACTTGCGGTTTTTATTCATTATTCTTATCATGCCAGATCTAGTAAGGCGCCTACATGGAAATACCTTTTTAATTTCAGACGTCTTTATAGCTAAACAAACATTGATTCAAGTTTTTAAATTTATCCGACATGACATTGTTCTTGAGAAAAGTTTAAAGGTGGTAAGGCAAACTTTACTTTTTAAAGTCCTGTTTTTAGTTTTTCAAATCGATATCAATTTGTTGTGATACAAGATAAGTAATTCAATGCAGTCAATCAGTTAAATTAAACGTTATGTTATCAGCAAGTGCGTGATTTGAATTGACAATTCACCTCCAGACAAAGACACTTTGAACCATATAAACTTGACTATTTACTTACCGAATTAAAGTAGTCCAAATCACAATCTTACTGTGTCACGGTGAAACCATTCGGGAAGTGTAATGAATCTATTTAGCTATTTATATCACTCACTACTGCCGCCGGTTTTTTTAGTGATTCTTGTTTTTTAACACACATAATAGCCAGTCCTTCGTCCCATGTAACCGGACACCTTCAATTATACAAATTTTTAACTTGATATATTCGCAATTTGGAAATCCGATTATGTGCGATTATCTACATTTATTGAGCTATTCAGAATAAAAGCTTTTAAATGATTAACGCCTCTGACTAAGCTCAAAATGCACGAACATGGATTAACAATTTAATTACCAGATAACTTAATTATTTATGCTCATTGCTTTTCGTCCAAAAACCGTAACTGATATACCTGTGATCAGATGTGTATTAGTTAAAAAATCGATTGTAAAACATCTCATTACAAATCAATTACAACCGAGTATACAATATACTTATTGATATACTTTAAAGTAAACTGATCAAATCAAATAGTTTAGCTTATCGGAAATCTTTACACGGATACAAGATTTATAGACGTAAAACAATGACAACATTTTATTGTAAACATAATATACACATTGATTTTTTAAAGTTGCATAATAGATGAATTTAAGCCTAATGATTTATGATCAATTTTCGTGTATTTTAGGAACAAACAGAACTGTTAAAGATATGACACACCCATCTATAATCACTATATATCAATTTCATGTAATTTTTTTATACTTATAGTTTTGTTTTAAACAAGGACCGTATATAAGTTAACGTTTTAAGACAAATTATAACTTTAAAAGTAAACTGTATACAAAGCCGTTCATTATCTATTATTGATTGCCAAAAGTTCTACTTTATAGCTAATGTTAGAAGTTTCCTTTTAAATAGAGAATGTTAAAGCAATGTGAAGCAATGTACAGTACTTAAATCTTCTTTGATTGGAACTCCATCATTTAAGCTTAATGTTAATTCAGCATATCGAATGTTCTCTGTGCGAAGACTGAACGTATATTTCTTTTATCATATCTGATGGGACTGAGAACTTACACTGAAAATATTAAATTATTAAATTTTCTTTAAACTTGCCTTATAGTTTTTATACAAATAATCATTATTCCAAATAAAAAAATGGGGGTTTCAGAGCTTATTTCCGACAGGGTTGAGCACAGAAATTTCAAAATTTCTAATATATTATACGGTGAAGAGAATACAAAACCAACTAAAATAATAGATTTAAAAAGTTCTGTTAAATTTAAATTTTCTGATTTTTTTTGCAACGTCAAACAATTAGTAAATTTTTTGTGATGGACAGAAATAAGGGGTCTCTGAATTAAATTTTTGTCTATTGAGAAATAACTGGTCAAAAAGTACTAAAAATAGGTATTTTAGGTCAAAACTACCTCCCTTGTTAAAAATTTAATTTTGGGGCAATTAAAAGTTAATAATGAACACAATTACTATTAATTTTACCATTAATGTAATATTTTTTTTATAGATTTTTTACATAAAATGACGGATGACGTCTTCGTCCATTTAAGAAAAAGCATCGTTATACTAAGTAGCCGAACGGTTTAGGCAGTTACTTTACAATCATTCGCGAGCTTGTCAACACTGAGGGTGAGGGTTCGAGTTTCACTGAAGGCAGGTTGTGCTCGATTCCGATCTAAATTGACAACGATTGCCAGTTTTCTTACCCAATGTAGAGGGTTATCTTTGTGTACTTCGTATATTCATTACCTAATAAAAACTGGAAGCCACATAATATAGCTAAAACATTGCTGAAAGTGGCGTTAAACCCCATTCAAACCAAGAAACATACAATGACGGTCACTTGCAGTCTGAATTTTGAATCGTCGCCAAAGCAGATAACTTACAACATGCAAAGCCTCAAGGGAAATAATCTGATCATTTGCGACTAACAACTCAATGTCTTAAACGGTTCTTCAAAATATTTGTTCCTTTGTTAATGGATGTTTTGGGGTGGTAGCCATCTTGGATTATTTTCATATTTAACAACATACGTTTGTCTCACCAAGACCTTCATCTGAAATAACAACTATCAGGTCTATCATGGATTTCTGATTTGCACAAACAGCGTTATAAGCACAATTATCTGATGAATGTGGATAGTAGTTATTAACAGTTTCCACGTGGTATCAGATGTAAACTAAGCAGAATGGTATACAGTCTATTATTAGTTTGTTTTATTTAGTTCTTATTTTAAATGCTAACATTTGAATAGATTCCAAATATCCGGCCTGCTCGATTGGTTATTTTCATGGATTGAATGGCTCTTAATGAATCTGTTAATATGACTACCTTTGGTAAAAGTAATCCGAGTCCACTATCCATTTTAAGGCTTAGAGGATTTCGGTGGTGTATAGGAAGAAATTATCAGTATTAACTTAACTCGAGTCTATACTAATCATTCAGTTTCCATTTCGTAATGACATTAAAAAACCAAAACTTTATAATTTTGCCGACTAGCCCGCCATATACTAGTACGATGGACGCCGGAATTTTATTGCGTATCTAAATGTAACAAAAATATTTTGTATATACACAAAGTTTGTGACCTTAAGAAAGTTCCTCCCCGTACCAACGGCCAAGGCACGCCTAGGAAAAACCAGAAGTTGCAAATGAAACATTCACAAACCTAGATTTTTAGATACCAGCAGCCTGCTTTCTACACTGTCAACGACATAACCGTCTTTACTAGAATCGCTCTTCCAGCGACCATGTCTCTTCCAGACTGTCGTTAACTCCTGAATTTGCTGCTGCCGTTGCTCCCCCTGCCCTCATAGAATGCAAACCAAAATTACCCTCGGGTGAAACAAGCTTTAATTTATTAATAATGCTTTGCCTTGCAGATGTGTAACTTAACTTTTTGTTTTTATATATAAGCTTGCATTTGCTTTTTGAACGAAAAACCGGTCTGAATAAGAAAACATCGGAGCTCAAATCAATACAAGCTTAACGAACATATCGTTGAAACATGCTGTAAGGACATGCAATTGTTTCATCTTTAGAAATTAACACCTTATTTCCCTGTCTGTATTGGTCAGTCTTGCTCTTTTGTATGTATACAAGTATGTGGTCATTATGTATTTTTTACATCTTTGCAACATAAAGAACTTATTTCATCGTAACGTAAAAAACCCGCAAAACGAAAAAGTACCATCGTTAAATCCCGAACAACCAGCAAATCGTTCAGTCTGTCTGCAAACAATTTGCAAAGATCTACTAATACATCGATCGAAACTGGGTCTTTTTTATGCTTTATAGGACGAGCAACCCTTTTAGCAGATTCCTGGAGGGATGAAATGTAAGAATTATTGGTTGGATCTACTAAATTAGACATCTCATGTACCCATTTTAGACTGTAAATAACTGAATTTATAGTGCTACAAGTAGCTCCTGAATCTAATAAAAAAAGTAATGTATAATGCTATATGTATAGGCTGTGCAGGAATAGCTTTAAAACCTTTGTTTTAAAAATTTCCCATCGTTTAAAGGAATAGTAGTAAGCTTTCGCAGTATTGTCACTTTTAGAGTTAATCAGATAAGTCCACATTTTGTCTGACACTAGTAAATGATCAAAATCGGATTCATCGACCACTCCTGACTTTCGTACATCTTCTTTCACTCTCTGGTGTAAGTTGATGCCTGGAAACAGAAAAATAAAATTGTCCAAATCACATTTCAAGCCTCAATACAAAGCGCTATAAATGCAAAATTGTGTTCCGGTCTGCCGAAGACCCCGTTTCTACCCCTCTCTCTGTGTGTTATCTTGTAACCCTCGAACCGTCTGTAAAACTTCACACAAGCTTTGAATTTAGAACCGACTGCGATTAGTGCCCAATATGGCGCAGATTTCCATTCTGGTATTATTAAAGTACCTCTAGCATGATCTACTTCAATTTTTCTAAGAGTTTTCGCAACTAAAGTAGGTGGCGGCACCCACCAATTGTTACACCCGACCAGTGTTGCTTAAACGCATCAATCCCACTGGTTCCGTCACACCAAAACTTAGAGTTAAATTTTTTCGCATTTTCTGTTGTAGTGTGTAGCGAATCTATCAATGTCATAAGAACCCCATATCTTGCTCAGTAATTCAAAAACCCATGTTTGAATACTAGTAATCCAATCATCACAATCGCCAAACTTACTTAATTGTGTCTGCATAATAATTTTCACCACGTGGTATCCACTTAGGACACATTACAATATCATGTTGCGAACATGTATTTTGAATTTCCATATTTATATCTTGCAGAAATGTTTTCTTACTGCCGATTTTCAGTATGGTTTCTACGTTTTTATTGTCAGTATGTACCTTTACTCTTTGACCAGCTAAATCGTACTTGTTGCTATTTAACATCTTTGCCTCCTTAGTTTTTGCTGCTTTCATTTTCCTTTCTGCTCTAGTTTCGGCCTTAAACAGCTTCTTCTCGTCATCTGAATCCTCTGCGAGAGGGTTTGCTTCGTACTCTTGTACTACACGCCATCCTAATTCGGAAGAATCCGCTATCTTTATAATTTTCTGTCTGTGATTAAAAATATCCATACCTTCAGCAAATTTTTCTAGGTTTCTATTAGCTTCCTTGATTTTGATCATAACTTTAGTGTTGTGTTTAAATTGCTCCTCATTTCCTCGTCGTTTGAACCTGTGGCCGTCGGTTAACGTCTCCTCAATCTTGCTCATTTGTGTTTCTGCTAACCCTGCATTATTCCCATCTCATGCGTGATTAAATCTTTAAACTGAGACATCATATCATTCTGAGACTCAGTTACTGTAGTTATAACTACAAAATGAACCAAACTAAAATACCCGCTCAATTTTCCCGGTCTACTCGATTACTACGACAAATAAAAATTAGTACCTATGTACCGTAAATACAAACATTTTCCCGCTCTTTCTATCGAAACGCGGGAAAATTCTTGTGTACCGTTTATGGAATTCATATTTAGCTTTACGTACGTTTTGGGTATTTAGATCAATCAGGAACAAAATTTTCGAAGGTTTATATTAAGTATCTATATATTATAAGGTTATTGTTTTTATTACAATTAGAGTCATCTGTTTTATATATTTGATTCTTTAATTCACACGATGTATTTGCGGTTTTTTAAAACCAGGGTGGAAAACTTGGATGATTGTGTTTTTAAATTTGAATTTCGTTTAATTGTTTAGTGTTAATTTTTGCCTTATTCTATTGCAAATATAGGAGTAGTGTCATTATTCTATTTATGTGATTTTAGTAAGTAAGTAAGTAAATTTTATTTAAAGTCGGCACATATATATACAAATAAACAAGACAAACATGAGCTCTGAAGAGCTCTTTATACCGACTGATATTATAAAACAAAAACAATACATATTATTAAATTAATAAAATCAGCACACATATAACATCAAGAGAGACATACACAACATACACTTCAAATACACAAAGCATCAACATGATCAAAGCAATTTGACAGCACTAAAACACTATGAGAGGCATTAAATATAAGCAGTTGAAACTTGGCATTAAAAGAAGCGAGTATAAGTAAAATATTACAGAGCAAATATTTTAATTTATCATGATGTGCAAGCACTAAAAATAAGCACACAATGGTAAAACATAAAAGCAGATAAAAACATATAAGTTGTTTAAACTTTAGCATTAAAAGCAAGTACATGTAAAAGAAACTAAAATTCATGCATACATGTTCAAAGTCAAGCATTTTAAGGCGGAGCAGTAAATTATGCAACAAAACTAGCATAGCTATAATCGATAAAAGCATTTAAGACGGGTTTAAAGACTTCTGCTATGAGGCGACAGGACATTACCTTCTACAGGCACTACAATGACATGTTTCCGAGAAACACCAATTCGAAACAAAATTTTTGAAGGTACCAAAAGTAGATAAACTTCTTGCCTGATCTGGCAGGGTGTTCCACAGCCCTGCCGCCTCATAGCTGAAACTCTTCTTACCATACCTTGTTGTTTTCGGTCGGGGAATATCCGCTATGTTATTGTACCTAAAATTGTAAGAATTCTTTTTTTATTTTGACAATGTCATGGAGGAGAACTGGACTAGATTTATTCAAGATTTCGTAGGTCTCTAGTGCCATGGTCCTCATTCTACGGACTTTTAATGATGGAAGTTTGGATAGTTGAAGTAAATGGTTGTAATTGTTGGTGTAGTCGTCATAAATGAAACGGAGGGCGCGTTCTTGTATTTTTTTCAATTTTTTGGGGGTTTTTTTCTGTGCAAAAGTGCCATGTGAGTGGGCAGTAGCTTAAATTGGAGAGTATAAATGAATGATATATGGTCAGTTTAGCTATGCGGCTGAGGTTGGATCCAATTCTCTTGAGTACGTTTAATTGGCGCGCTGCTTTTTGACAGATATTTGATATGTGTGTATTAAAATCAAGTTTGAAATCAAATGTTATCCCTAGGAGTTTTACCTCATCATCACGCTGATTTTGCTGCCATTTAGATCAAAAATGATGTTCTGTTTATGGGTTTTGTTGCCTAGTACTATTGCTTGGAATTTGTCAGGGTTTGCCTGCATTTACAGTAAACCATGACACTAGAGATCTACTATCTTCTTCTTGAAAGTGATGAAATGACAGTTTCTAATGAAGTACTCGTTTTTGATAATGTGTTGTCGTCAGCATAATTATAGAGATCACAATGTTTTACAAAAAGAAAAATATCGTTTACAAAAATATTGAAAAGTATTGGCCCAAGGATTGATCCTTGTGGTACACCTTTATATATTTCTAGCATAGTACTTGAAAATTGACCTAATTTTACACATTGTTTTCTGTCAGATAGGTAGCTTTTTATTAAATTTAGAGATGGACCATTTATTCCATAGTTTCTAAGTTTGAGAAGTAAGAGATTTTGCTCTATACTCAATACAATCGTCTAGAGTTTCTTTTGATGGCTTTTTTTTTTAATGTGTGCATCCCAAAATAATATTTTAATGAAAATTCGTCTCGCCAAAGTTGAAGCGGCTTATCTACGCTTATTCTGGTTCCCTGTCTATCATCTTTAGATATATTTGTATATTCCGAAGGCATACTGAATATTACGTCGGGAACCAACCTAATCTCCGCTTCAACTAAACGATTTTCGACGGGTAGATATTAAAGCGCCTGAAACGGAAACTCGAAATGATATTTAGCGTGCAACAAAGTAAATTTGCATCTTTTGTTTATTGTTATTTACAAACACTTGATTGTTTAAACATACCATTTGAAATCTGCAGGCTAGGTGTTTTATAAAAAGATATTGGAAACTGTTGGTAAATACAATAAATTGGAGTTTTGTTTGATGTCAAAGTAAACAAACTCAAAGGTCGTCAAAGTTACAAGTAACTAGAACGAATAATCGTACGCTCGCTTTTTTAGGTTAATCCGACAAATCCCATAACTAACTTCGGATTATAACGACAGTAAAATTTGGCCTAATAAGTAACGCGCTCAAAATTGAGCTCAAATAATTAACTTTAAGGCATCTAAAGGTTACAATAAACCAAATATTTAACATTGCGTCTCTCATATGGGGTACCTGCAATTAAGATTTTATGTGTGAAAATCCTCTCAAATTAAACCCCCGAAAGCAGTTGCTTGTGGAAGTTGAATGTTAGACTACATTATTAACAAATAAAAAAATATAGGTCGTGCGGCAAAAATGACAGAAAATGTTGGGTGAAAAATCAGCACTGAATGAAACTAACAAACTGTCTAACCTCCCCCGTTTTTTTAAAAAGAGCTCTATTTTCCCGTCTCTTATTAAAATTATGTTTCTATTGTTAAATTTTGCTATTTTCAGAACCCCGACATCCAATCAGATGCATCCGTATATTTTCTTCTGATTACTATTTTGGGTTCAAAAATTTCCCGGTGTAATGTAAACAAATATTTGCTTTATTGTAACCTAAAACCATTTTCATTTCAGTAACGGTAGCCATTTTGACTAAAGGGCAGTTACTAAGGACATGGTTCTCTTTAGCAGGGCAGTTTTATAATATATGATAATAAATTATTTTGGATTATTTTGACATATCTTGCATAAATACGCAAGAAGTCCACAAAAATATATGATACATGATGCAATTCTCATAAAATAAATCTTAATTAAATGAGTCGTGTTCAGAGGCTGTTTAAGAAATTCATATATTGGTCACGTGTTCAAATGATTGTCAGAGCTGACGACAAATGACAGCAATTTCATTTTAATTTTAGGAGATTCAAGAAATTGACAGACGGATTTTGTGGGCCCGTATAATTTGGATTCAGATGAGTCCAAAATATGAATTATGTTATTGAGAACATTCACATCATTGAGTGTGCATCAGCAAATTGGCAAATGGGTTCTGCGACAAAAACAATATTTCTAATAAAGTCTTTTAAACTATTACAGCTTTGATTCTAGAATTTTACAACACACTTTTTGAGGACCATTATATTATTTTAATCAACCTGGCGTTAAAAAAATGTGAGGGAAGTTATTTTGATGGCCAGTTTGAATTTTAAAACTCCACCAAAAACACAAAAACCCCATAAACTTAAAGGACAAATATGTATGGACATAGGTATTTTCAAATCTATCGGACAAATAAGTTATTGCTGTCAATCAATCAATCAATCAATCAATCAATCAATCAATCAATCAATCAATCAATCAATCAATCAATCAATCAATCAATCAATCAATCAATCAATCAATCAATCAATCAATCAATCAACCAACCAAATTCATATACAGATTGGTTATCAAATAAGTTGGCTAATCAAGAACTTAGCAAAACGAAGGATTTCTGAGGATTAAAATGGAACTTATTGGACATAATATAACACACTGGACAATTTAAGACTTTATACTGTTAATTTTGTGGCTAACATGTTTGTGTGATGAACCAGTATATTAAAGGGGTAGCAGGCACCTAAATTTAGAAATTTTTCTAAGTAAAATTTACTTTTATTAAATAAATAATTAATTCTATAAATTCTGAGATACTCCCTGTCGACCTTGACACAGCAGGAATATAAAAAATAATTCTTGAAATGTTCCTCTCAAACCGGATATCCTATATCTAATAAACTAGAGGATGAAGGGGAGGCAGGTTGGGACCTATAATTTAAAGTGGTAATTATTTATTTCATAAAAGTAAATTTTACTTAGAAATTACTTTCTAATTTTATATCAATAGCTTACCACTATAAATTCTGAGAAACTCAGAATCTAGCACACAGCTGATTCCCTTGATTTCTTTGGAAACCAAAGGATAATTAATTTGTTCAGCTGCCACTATAGGTCCAAGAGAAGAAAGGTTGTCTGCTTGGGAAGACATAGATCTAAGGTAAAAAGAGGTGAAAGAATTTTGACACCTCAAAAAACCTGCGGATAAAACTTCAGAAATAGAAGCTGAATTAAAAAGTGCCCAGGAGGCAGCAAGTTCTAACTTCACGAGCTTTAACAGAGTGTCGGGTAAGAAGTTCTTCTCCCGAAGACTCGTAAGCTAAATTAATAGCCCGGCAAATCCAAGAAGAAATCGTCTTTGCAGAGATGTCAGAAATACCCTTGGGAAGAAAAAGTCTAGTATTCCTGACAGAATGAGTATTCTTAGTTCTGTCCAAATAAATACCAAGGATTCTGACTGGACAAAGAAGCTTAGAAGAAGCATCGTCCGGCATAGCTGGAATACAGACGGGTTCTGCTCCTCTATCTTTAATCTGATTCTTACCCAAGAAAGAAGGATCTGTTAGAAGAGTAACAGAAGACTTGTTTCTAGAAAAACGAAGACAAGAATCCGAGACAGATAAGGCATGAATCTCGCTTCTTCTAACGGAATCTAAAGTGAGCAAAAAACAACATTTATAAGCAACAAAACTTTCTCTGCTGGCTCAAAAGGGGCAGAATTTAGGGCAGCTAGGACCAATCCTAAATCCCACTGTGGAACTAACTTATTTTGTTTAGGTCTTTCTAAAGTAAAGTTCCTTACTAATAAAGAAATATATTCGTTATTACCAAAATCTGAGCCACCAAGAAAAGAAATAGTCCTGCCTATAGCAGACCTGTAATCTTTGATAGTCGAAGGTACCAAATTTTTAACCTCAAAGAGAAAAACTAGGAAGTCTGTTAATTGCTGAACAGTGACATGGACAGTATCAATTTCCTGTTCACTAAATCAATCACAGAAGATGGACCACTTGGCACCATAAACGATGCATGTGTACTCTCTAACAGATCTAGAGATGTGTGAGGCTGCTCTCTCAGAAAAGCTTTTCTGTCTCAGACCCTCCCTGAAACGCATCCAAGAGCTTGAAAATAACACCGATGAAACACTGTGGGTCGAAATACATGGCCGAGGTGTAAAAATCATACTTTGTGCGGCTTATAAACCTCCATCAACTGATACTGAAATATTCCTTACACGTTTAAATCATGCAATTAGCTTAAGCTATCAATTAGGTGACAATCTCGTGGTCACGGGCGATCTGAATTGTGACCTACTCGAATCTAACAATAAGCTTAAAGATACAATTGATCTTTTTAATTTACGAAATATTATATCCAAGCCGACAAGAGTCACTGATAGATCGAGGACACTCCTTGACCCAATTATAATTAGTGAAACTCTTTCTTATAGTTTCTCAGATGTTATTGATATACCACCTGATGTGTCAGATCATAAAGCATCTATTACTTTCATTGATTGTCCGTATAAGGTCAAGGGTACTTTTAAACGTGACGTATGGTTATATGATAAAATGGACAAACAGAAGTTTGAAACCTTACTCGAAAATACCGACTGGAATGAGTTATTACCTGTAGATACGGATGTTAATGAAATGTGCAGATTATTTACTGATACGTTCTTAAATATTGCAAAAGAAAGTATACCGACCAAAACTGTTACTGTTCGAAAGCGCGATAAACCCTGGTTTACTAATGAATTGAGACGCGAAACTCGTAAGAGGGACCGACTAAGAAAAATTGCTCTACAATCCAAAAATGATAGGGATGTGACGAGGTACAAACAGCAGAGAAATAGGGTAAATAATCTTATAAAGGCATGCAGCAAAAGAAAAGTTTGAAGAAAATCTAGATAACATAATACTCGAAAGTGCTTCTACGCCTAAAACTTATTGGAAAATTATGAAAATGTTATTAAAATCAAACAAGGGATTATCTGACATTCCTCCTCTTAAAGATATCACTACAGACCCTAATTCTGATAATTATGTTTATGACGAAGAACACAAATGCGACCTACTAAACAAATATTTCTCATCCATCACTCAAGTTGAGGATGTGAATCTATTACCCTCAGACTTTCCAGAAAGAACAAACAGCTATATTGATAGTATTCAAGTACAGCAAAGTGAAATAATAGATATTTAAAAAATTTTTAAACCAAATAAGGCATCTGGACCAGATATTATTAGTCATAAAATGTTAAAAATAAGTCCATCAAAAATAGCTATTCCATTGCAAATATTATTTAATAAATCATCACAACAATGTCAGTTCCCAAATGATTGGAAAGTTGCCAATGTAGTTCCTATTTTTAAAAAGGGGGATAGTTCTTTGCCATCTAACTACCGTCCAATATCATTAATAAGTTGTGTTGGAAAGGTATTAGAAAGAGTTGTTTATAAACGTGTCTACAACCATTTAGTCGCAAATAATCTTATTTATGAACACCAGTCTGGATTTTTACCCAAGTACTCAACTGTTCACCAATTACTTGAAATGTACAACTGTATTTTGAATTCTTTGGAGAAGAAAGAAAGCAACTGTTTTGTGTTTTGTGACTTCTCCAAGGCATTTGATAAAGTGTGGCATAATGGACTTTTGAAGAAAATCCAGGCATATGGTATCAAAAACGATCTTTATCATTGGTTTGAAAGCTACCTAAATTTACGAAAACAGAGAGTTATACTACATTCGTCGAAGTCTTCTTTGTGCAACACGTCTGCAGGTGTACCACAAGGATCTGTTCTAGGACCCTTATTATTTATAATCTATATAAATGATATTGCTCTTAGACTTACTTCTTTATGTAGATTATTTGCTGATGACACATCTTTTAACTATTCTCATCATGATCAAGAACAAATTAAAAGTGTTATTGATCATGATTTACGAGAGTTAGACGATTGGTCAAGAAAATGGCTTATGTCCTTTAACCCTGACAAAACAGATATTGTTATTTTTTCCAATTTGGAAAGCAATGACATTTCTTTTACACTTAATGGCGTGTCGATTCCTACATCTTGTTGTCACAAACAACTAGGACTTACTTTTAGCAGTGATGCCAAGTGGAACACTCATGTTCACAATATCATTTCTAGTGTAACTAAACATATCAACGTACTAAAAAGATTGAAATATCAACTTAGTCGTGATAATTTAGAAAAACTATATCTTGTATTTATTAGACCATTGTTTGAATATGCATCCGAAGTTTGGGACAACTGTGGCGTCGGCAATGTCTCCAAACTTGAACAACTACACATAGAAGCCGCTCGAATTGTAACTGGACTGCCTTTGTTTACCAAACTAGAGATATTGTATCATGAAATAGGTTGGGAAACATTGGCTGATAGAAGACTCAAACGGCGTCTTAATTTATTTTATAAAATACAAAACCATGAGACTCCTAATTATTTGAATAATCTCATGCCTCCGAAAGTTCAAAGTCTAAGTGCTTATCCACTACGTAATGGTGAAGATATAGTACTTCCTTTTTGTAGACTATCAGTAACAAACAACTCTTTCATTCCGAATACTATTAGACATTGGAACAATCTTGACCTTTCTATTCGAAACTCACCTACAATAGGAGCGTTCAAGAATGCCTTAAAAGCGTCAGGATTGACTAACGGTAACGTGCCAAGACATTTTTCTTATGGCCCATGGAAGTTTAATATTATTCTCACTCAGTTAAGATGTTCCGCTTCGTTTCTAAACAACGACTTGCATAAAGCAAATCTTGTACCAAATCCCTCTTGTAGATGTGGATTTCCAATAGAAGATGCAAATCATTATTTTTTAGTGTGTCCTCTATATCGTCATCATAGAGCTCAACTTGTAAATAAATTAAACTGGCTTCAAAATCCTATAAGTGTTGCAATACTTACGCATGGAGATTTGAATCTTTCTTACGATGAAAATATTCTTATATTCAAAGAAGTATTTGATTTCATAAAGAGATCCGAACGATTTGATATAACTTAATTGTTTTCTTTGATAGACCAACATAAGTCAGCACTTTCCACTTCTTTCCCCTTCTAAACTTGTGAGTTAACCACAAAACATTATTTAATGCTCGTTCTTGTACCCTGTGTTATGCTTTAATGTATATTTCTGTATTGCGGAGAGGACGTCCTAAGTATGCATTTACTTGTGTCCAATCCATTTTGTACAATTTACAAATAAAATATGTTTAAACTAAACCCTCCCTGATAGTAACCAGGTTTGAAGGTGCAGAGACTCTGGGTTGGGATGTACCACCTTTCCTCTGAATTGAGATAGTAGGAAGACGAAGAGGTCTGGCACAAGACAGATGCAGCAGATCTGTGTACCACCCTTGTTTTGGCCAAGCTCGCGTAATAAGAATAATCTTGCTGTCCTCGACTCTGATCTTTGCTAGAACCTGGTGGAGAAATCTGAATGGAGGGAATGCATAGGCGAACATTCCTTTCCAAGACGGGGACATAGCGTCCAGGAAATGGAATGAGGTAAATTGGGTATTAGAGATAGGATATCCGCTTTGAGGGGAACAGTTCAAGAATTATTGTTTATCTTCCTGCTGTGTCAAGGTCGCTAAGGGAGTATATCATAATTTATAGTGGTAAGTTTTATTGATATAAAAATGGTCCCTTAGATACATTATGTATATCCGGTTGGTTACCGCATGTCAATTATAGATCAAACGCACCTCATTATGGCATCCATCATAATGGACTCTCCCACTAATGTATAAGCAGCTGCAATCTTGGTTTACTTTGTCATATTTATTGTGGCAATTGTCTGAAAAAGACACAAGGGAACATTAGTAAGTGAATATTGCTTGGGATTGGTATTTTAACTCCTGAATAAGGCTTATACTAATACCCAGTGACATCTATACGCAGTCTAGTAATTCCTGCTTAAGTATACACTGTATAAATTAGATAGCAATAGTTAGTTAGGCACTAATTATCTGAACACCGTTGATATCAAATGGCAACCGACCGACACGCGACATTTGCATTAATTGAATCAGGCTGAAACACAAAAAGCATTTGGTGAAAACATGAACAGGGATATAAAATTGAGATATAACAACTGAGAGTAGATAACAATAACACGAATGAAGTAAAAGATAACATTAACGAATACATGAAATACTAGTACCAGAAGAATCCAACTGAGACTCTTCTTCACTAGCCAACAGTAATGAATTGATACTTGGTACATAGAGCCGTATATTTGTAATTCCCGAGCACTGCCATCTTGTGGATTTTCTAGGTTATGTCCCTTACGAGCATGGCATAACCAATCATAAAAACACTTGGCTAGCAAAGGTGAATATAAAAAATATCCAGATATTGTATATTTCAAATATATATACTATTATGATATTGAACAAACATTGATTACTCGTTTAACATGATATACATTCAAGAACGCTGAATATATCATTTCATTTTAAAACAAACAACCTTTATCAGTTTAAATACAACAAGACTAGTTTAAGGAAATAGAAAGTACTGTTACACTAAAACATATCTGTTAGTTTCACATTTATTTCAACAAACAATAATTTAAAAAATGATTTGTACTGCGAAATGTAATTGTTTGCGAGATATCAAGGACCCATGATTATACTGCAAACCTGGTGGGGTATTGGGCGAAGCCCATTGAAGACAAAGCTGTTTGTCTAGTGTTGAGTTTAATTCAAATGCTTAATTCGAACGGTATTTCAGGATATAAATTACAGATTCAGATTCTTTATTACACTCAGACACATGTTACATGAGGACATTATAAATACATTTATTATAAGATGACAGAACAGACAGACAAATACATAGAGCTAACATTTTAAAAAAGTGAACATAATTTTTTAACAAATACAGCAATATTATTTAATAATTTTGAATTATAGTACATAAACATATATTTCATTTTATCCGATGAAGGGTGACAGATGACAGAACAGACAGACAAATACACAGAGCTAACATTTAAAAAAAGCGAACATAATTTTTTAACAAATACAGCAATATTACTTAATAATTTGGAATTACAGTACGTAAACATATATTTCATTTTATCCGATGAAGGGTATAGAGAATAGTATGATGGAATGAATTTTTTTCTCAATTCTAAAATTTTAGAGTTTCTACACATAAAAAGATAATGGTATTCATCTCCTAATACATTATCATCACACAATTTACTGTTCTATTTTCTCTTGGGATATTGTACCATCTCCCTTTTTCTATTGGAATATTTATGTTACAGCATCAAAATTTTGTTATCCAGATTTTTGCATTTTCCGGGAGATTAGTGAGATATATTTCCATGCCAAATTGATTTTTAAATAAGCTGTAAAAATTTCCTCTAGATGAATCGTCTATAGTTCTAAACCAGTTTTGTATAAACTGATCTCTTAATGTCTGTTTAATAACCGGTTTTATCAGAGTGATGTCATAGTATTGTCGGTTAGTAAATATGTAACTTAAACCACAGTCGTCAAAAATTGATTTTACATAGGATAACCATTTAAAGTTACAAATATTATTTTTATGCAGGTAAAGTATCAAATTGAGAAACGTACTACTTAGTTTGTTTTCGTCCTTCATCGATCTATTATAAAAAGAAATAATTCTTATTTTAATATTGATATCGAGCGGGAATCTGCCAAGTTCGCCGTATACCATAAAATTTGGAGTACTCTTTCGAAGTCCTATAATACGTTTACAAAATTGAAGATGTACCCTTTCTATCTTATCATTGTTTTCATATCCCCATATTTCGGAACCAGTATAGTAAGATTGGTTCAACGAGGTTATCAAAAAGTTTAATTTGTATGTCGATAGGTAAATTCAAATGTCTAATTTTTGTAAACAATGCGAACATGGCTTTCTGTGCTTGTTCTATCAGTTTGGTTTTGGAGTCGTTAAATGATCCATTATATTTCATAAGTAAGCCTAGATATGTATAGCTATCTACAATTTCAAGTGATGCACCCTTAAATTAAAATCGAAAGTGTTCCTGACCTTTCTTTTATTGAATATCAAAACTTTTGTTTTATTCGTATTAACAGAGTGTTTCCACGTATCACAATACATCTCAAAAATGTCCAATGCCTCTTGTAGATTTTCACTGGATTCAGCAAAGAAAACTGTATCATCTGCATAGAGCAATGCAAAAATCTCCAAGTATATTTGTAATATGTCTTGGCTTTTTTGCTTTACCAGAGGCAGAGGTTCACAGTGCAAATTTTTAAAGAAATTCTCCAAGTCATTCAAAAATATAGAAAACAGAAACGGTGACAGGTTCTCCCCTTGACGCACTACGACGAGACAAGGAAAAAACTCTGACTTTTTATTTTTATATAGCACGCATGATTTGATATTATTATACATATTGTATATTACCGGAAACACTTCCCATTAATATTGCTGTTCTGAAGCTTCCTCCACAGGCCTGTTCTCCATATGGTATCAAAAGCTTTCCTGAAGTCTATAAACGTACAAAAAAGCTTTTTTCCAGAGGATAAGTATAGAGATATTAGAGAGGGAAGAACAAAAATATTATCCATCGTTGAATGACCTTTTCTAAATCCTGCCTGATTTTTTAGAAATTATATCAAATTCACTTGAAAAATCACTTAACATTGCATTCAAGATGGAGGTGAATAGCTTACCAAGACAACTAATAAGTGTAATTGCTCTAAAGTTATCTGGGTTCAACTTGTCATCATTATTTTTATAAATGTGCTTAATTATTCCAATAAGCCAATTTTCAGGTATAATTCCTGAATCGAGAATGACATTAAAGAGTTTACAGAAGACATTAATAAATTCAGTCGGAATATTTTTAAGATATTCATTAAGTACCTCATCTACTCCCGGCGCTTTGCTGTTTTTTAAATTCAAAATGGCCCTCTTAACTTCTTCATTAGTTACAGGGCCATTAAGAATATCATTAATACGAGGATTATTGGTGGCAAAATTTTCAAGGTCATCACTATCAATTTCATATTCGTTAGATGCATCATATGAATTGTCATTATTCAAATCTCTGAAATATTCAAAAAAAGTTTCTAATGGTATATCAGGTTCGTCTTTTTAAAATTATTTAATCTATTTAAAATATTCCAGAATTTTTTCGGGTCTGATTTAGAATGCTGGAGTAAGTCAAAAGTGCATTTATTTTGATACTTTTTATAGCTCATATTCATTTGCTTTTTGTAATCCGGAGACGATTTCTTAATATCACTTTTTTTTACTATAATCTTTTTTAATTTTATGGTACGCGTCTTTTATTTCTTACAATCTATGTTAAACCAAGGTTTACTTTCTGAATATTTAGTTTTCCTTTCCCTTTGGATAAAAGTGTCGGATTTCCATCTAACATAATGTTTTGGAGTACTATTACATATATTACGATTTACAAATTTATCTTTTTGGAAAGAAAATGTAAAGTTGATTCTATAGTGCACATCTGAAAACATCGGATCAAAGTCTTGTACGTTAAATCTATCAACACAACTAAATAGATCAATAGATAATAATAAATAATCAATAACACTTATATCTTTACACGTAGTTTTTCCAATGAATTTGTCATCAACAATTCTACCATTAGCTATATATAGAGAACAATATTTACACATCTCGATAATTTTTCTACCATAGTTGTTTACTCTTCCTACATCTTTTGAAATTCGATCCAGGGGTATATTGTTTTCTATTAAAAATTGATATGAATACATTTTCCTAATTGTGTCGTCATCATATTCATCTAGGAAAACTATAGTTTCAAGCAAATCATTATGAGGAATAGCGTAATCAGGTAAAGTGCTAGTTCTTCCATTAAAATCTCCGAAAAGAGAGACATAATTTGCGCTATTTGATGAAACATGTATAAGTTCAGACTCAATTTCTTCGAAAGCATTATCAGATGCATATTTTGAATTTTCTGGTGGAATATAAACAGAACCTAAAAGTAACTTTTCTGGAAGGCCTGTATAATTTGGAGAAATCTCAAACCATTGGATAAATTCTGAGTCTGATTTTAAAAAAGTAACATAATTTGATAGGAATTTCTTGAAAATAATTACAATACCTCCAGATTTTCTTTTTTTAGATTTTCCATTTTTCATAATATAGTCATATTCATCTGGGATATTTAAAACAACAAATTGATCTAGTTTTGATTCTAAGAAACATATAATATCATAATTTTTAATCATATCACAAAAGTCAACATTTAAAAGTTTTGATTTTAAACCACACACATTGAGAAATGTTATGTTCAAACTGTTTCTTGACAACTGTTCATGTGTGTCCGATGTGTAAACCTATCTGTGTCCAGGAATATGAGGCTCGTCATGGGTTTCAGGAAAATATTGACGACCGTCTACAATTAGTTTGTCATAAACAATTCTGGCATTTCTACGTTGTCGTTGAAATTCTTTAAGTTTTGGAACCAATGCACGACGCCTATTATTAATTTCTTGAGGGTATTGTTGGTAGACGGAATATTGAGGTTTTAGTTTTAGTTTACTAGCTACCACGCTAAGAACACGCTGGTGGTCTGAATAGTAAGTAAATCTAGCTATTATAGATCTGGGTTTACCATTGCGTCAAATTGATCAGAAAGAAAAATAGATTATTTAAAAATAATTTAATGAAAAATATTCTTGATTCAGAGGAAAGAAATCCAGCTGAATTTTGGGCAAAAATAAATCAATTAAAAAACCAAGCAAAAGAAGACCCCAGTACCAACATATCTCCTACCGAATGGGTAAACTATTTCACAGAATTAATGAATATAAAACATGTAAATAATTTTTCAAACATTGAAGCATTTATAGATAATAATTACAACTCAGAGATACTTAATATGGATGTTTCGACTGAGGAGGTACTTAAAGCTGTCAGGGAATTAAAAAATGGTAAGGCCAGTGGGCCTGATGGTATACTTAATGAAATGTTAAGAATTTCTTGTATTTTCAACACAAAGTTTTATGCAAGTATTTTTAATTCTATCATTAAACATGGAATCTATCCAGATTTATGGAAAGAAAATTTTATCAAACCTATTTTTAAAGGGGGCTGTTTTAATAATCCTGCCAATTACAGAGGAGTCGCCCTATCAAGTTGTTTTGGAAAATTTTTTTCTAAAATATTATCAAATCGTTTAGATAAATTTTTGGATCAAAATAACATTTTATGTAATGAACAAATAGGATTCAGAAAAAATTGCAGAACTAGTGATCATATTTTTACTTTGAAATGTTTAATTGATAAATCTTTCAGAATGTCAAAACGTTTATATGTTTGTTTTATTGACCTACATAAGGCTTTTGATACCATCAATAGAGAAGCTTTATTATATAAATTATGCAAATACAATATATCTGGCAATTTTTTCAATATCCTTAAAAATATGTATGATGAAGTTCATTATTCTATCAAAACTTCAGATGGTTGTACTAATATGTTTTCATCAAAAATTGGTGTAAAACAAGGATGCATTTTAAGTCCTACACTTTTTTCCATTTATTTAAATGATATGACAAAGATATTTGACTACTCATGTGACCCAGTTACTATTGATAGTGTTAAAGTCTCATCTCTTTTGTATGCTGATGACATTGTTTTAATATCAGAATCAGAAAAGGGGTTACAAAGTTGTTTAGATAAGTTATATGATTATTGTAGTATGTGGAACTTCTCTGTTAATATTGGAAAATTCAAAGTTATGATTTTTAACAAGTCTGGTAGACTGATAAATTCATATCGCTTTTCATTAAATAATCAAGACTTAGAAATTTCTAATGAATATAAATACCTTGGTATCATTTTCAAACCTTCATGTAGTTTTGCAAAAGCTAATAAGTACCTATGTAAAAAAGCAAGAAAAGCTTTATTTTGTATTTACAAAACACTTTTTTCAGACCGTTTGAATATTCTAATTAATATTAAACTGTTTGATGCATGTGTTAAACCTATACTTCTTTACTGCAGTGAAATTATATGTTTAGATTCTTTATTAAAAGAGAATACAATTTTGGAAGATAGATATATATTATACCCACAGACAAAAGTGCAAATCAGATTTGCAAAACACACTCTAGGTGTTAGTAAAACTGCTTCAAATAATGCAGTTCTTGGGGAACTTGGGATGTTCCCATGTTCAATAGATGCCTTAAAGTTATCTATTGGCTATTGGCATCATCTAATTAATTCAAAATGTAATAGTTTGATAAACTGTTGTTATTTTTCTAATGATAATATTTCATTTTGGTTAAAAGAGAAAATGAAACTTCTCTTCCATAAAACAGGGTTTAATCATGTCTGGCAAAACCAAAATACATTTAGTAAAAATAGATTAATGTTTGCAATTTCTAGAAATTTAAAAGAAAAGTTTGTCCACAGTTGGAAAGATAAAATTTCCAATAGTTCAAATATCAACTCGAGAAACAAGCTAAGAACGTATCAACAATTTAAAAAAGAATTTGAAATGGAAAAATTTTTAACTTTAGACACTGATAGAACTGATCTTATAAATTTTGTCAGAATTCGTATAAGCAATAGCTCTTTAATGATTGAAAAGGGTAGACATAGAAAACTCAGTTTAGACAACAGATTATGTCCATTATGTAAGACTGAAGTAGAAGATGAATTACACTTTAGTATTAAATGCATTAAGCTCGAAGAATATCGCATAGACTTTTTCAAAAGAATTTCTGATATTGTTCCAGATTTTATTAAAATGTCTGACACAGAAAAATTTCATTTCATTTTTCAAAGTAATGATTATGATGTTAGCATGTGTTGCATTTCAGGAATAAGTGGACTTTATAAATATAGAAATAGGCTTTTATAAGCCCATTATATCATTAAGTAATGTTATTGAGTATATATATATGATGAATTGTATACAGTTGTCTCCTCAGTCGAAACATCCCAGTGGTTTCATGGGTACATCCCACATATATATATGTAATTGTTGTTTTCTATGTATATACTGTATTCCTTGTGTTTGTTGCTGATAACAACTCATTTTTGGGTTTTTATATCAATAAATATTATCTTATATTATCTTGCGTGGTTTCAGTCTATGGACGTTTTGAAACTGGATCGAGTTTGCATTTGTTATTTCCAGTTCCTTTTCGATGAATGCTTTTATCACATCCTCTGTTTGTTTTCTATTTTCTTCTTCGGTTTCATTCAAGCCAGTGAAAATTAAATTATATTTCATTGAATGTGTTTGAAACTGAATAAATTGTTCGTGTAGTTCATTTTTTTCTCGTTCTAGTTTAATGTTTTGTCTTTCAATGTACCTTACGTTATCTTCGATTTCGTGGTGGTGTCGCTCTTTATTGTTTAGTGTATTGGCCAGTTCCTTTTCGATTAATGCTTTTACTACATCCTCTGTTTCTTTTACTACATCCTCTGTTTGTTCTCTATTTTCTTCTTCGGTTTCATTCAAGCCAGTGAAAATTATATTATATTTCATTGAATGTGTTTGAAACTGAAGAAATTGTTCGTGTAGTTCATTTTTTCTCGTTCTAGTTTCATATGTTTTGTCCCTCAATGTACCTTACTCTATCTTCGATTTCGTGGTGGTGTCGCTCTTCATTGTTTAGTGTTTTGGCTTGTTGGTCTTGTCTGTTTTTTATCTCACTAATTTCTCTTTTCATGGTTGAAATGTTGTCTTCCACAATTTGAAGCTTTCTGTTAATATCGTCTAAGATATCTAGTTTTTGTAGTTTTTGTTGTATTAAACAGTTCGTATTGTGAAAACCTTCTAATCTACTGTTCATAATGTGCATGTTAGTAATTATGCTTCGAAGTGCCATGTTTATGTCTATTATTTGTGTTTGTTGCGATGGTATCGTTGATATTTGTTTTGTCGTACCCTGTTGAGGATGATCTTGGACTGGAGTGCTTTGAAGTGGGTAAATAGGTTGAGGTAGAGGAGGTGGCGGTCGGAAAATCGGTTGTGGCTGTTGCTGAACAGGTGCAGCCATAGAAGGTTGTATGTATGAAACATCGGGCAGTACATGTTGTGGACTAACTGTGCCATATATTGATTCATTAGCCTGTGAAATAACCTGAGAAATATTCATATTTGGGATATATAGGGTGGAGTCAAACCTGTTGAATAAGAATCAGTCCTTTCTCTCAGATTTTTTACCCATTTATGGGCCAAGAATGTTCTGAAATCATTGAAGATCACTATGATACGAAAATCCAGTATATTCCACAATTCAGTTATGCAAGAAACAGTTTTTGCTACGGACCATGTTTACATACGACCTGTCTATTCCGCCATCTTGATCCGCAAGGAATAATAACATTTTTTTACATTTGTTATACAATATGATATCGTAACTTTATTTGGTCATTTTTACGATCTTTATAAAATGCATTACAGTTAATTAAGCATACAACGATCCTTTATACTTAATACTTATAAATAAATTAAAACATTAAAATAATCTCAACCGAACAATTATATTTGTTTAATCGGACATTTTTAAAAACAAATGATCAAAACGAAACTGCAAGTTTTCCGCGGTATATGACGTCAAAAGTTGCAGTCTCCATGTCGATTTTTTTTACATTGTCTGATAAAAAATATTTTCCATCCAATTAAAAATCAGTATTATCGTACATTTTATTTATATTCAAATATTGGTAACATTCTTTAAATATTAAGATAAAAGGATGGGATTATTACGAAGATTAATAGCAATTTATTTTTAAAATAACAATGATTAAGATATAATCTGATCTACAAGGATTAATACATACATTATAAGTATCATTTTTTCAAGTGAATTTAGTACAACCTACATAGGAACGGTGTATGGAAAAATCAAACGTTTATTCATAATGTAATAATTTTTTAATTATAAAACTCTGCAATTATAGAAATCAGTTAACCACCAATCACCCGCATATTTGTAATGAGATATCACACATTAATAATAATGTTTGTTTTTAATATAATTCTGGGTGGACATTTGAACCATTAACATATAGAAATATGTATGTAAAAATATTATGTGCATTGACAAATTCTAATATTTTGTAAATTCAATTGAAGTTTATGGCTACTTTTGTTACATGCCATGGCATGGAAAGGTAAGTCACACTGGACAGGTTTACACTTATATTACTAAATACCAAATTCATCACCTATATATGAAATAAATAGAATTTAAAAAATCACTTTTGACAAGAGATATATGTAAAACTTAAAACTGCCTATTGATTTAACAGAAATTTCAGCAATAGTAACAGGCTTGCCGTGGAAGCCATGATAATCAGGACCACATAATCATTCATAAAAGAGAACCGAAATACATAAATAGAAAAAACTATCTTGCCTTCATTTGTGCACGATCTGGCTGGAATTTTTGGGATTTTTTTCTAAAGCTGTCTGCATATATATTTCCAATAGAATCCTATATAAAGCTATGTTCCACGGTGGTTGCCTTCTTTAATTTTGGATCAGAAAAACATTAAAACATAGTAGAGGACCATAAGAGGTTTGAGGTGTCTTTCTTCGATATCATACGTCAATCTGTCAAGAGGTATGACAGCAGATATTGTTAATTTCAGCCCATAAGAATGCATCAATGGCTCTTGCAGGCATATTAAATATTCTATAAGCACCAAAAATAAAACTTGAATAAGTACAACCCAATGAAACTATTGATCTGTATATAAAATATAGTTTAATCCTATTGACGAAGTTGTTTGGAGAAGAAGATTAACATGTGAACAGTTTACGGATGACGACAACAAGATGACAGACGCCAAATGACGAGAATAGCTGAACTTACATTAAGGATAAATTAAGCTAAATTGATCGCTGACATAATAAAGCTAATACATCTCAAAACACTCATTTTATCTTTTTAAAGGGGAAGGAAACCCTCCAAACATCTTTGCAAAAGATAGCAGAAGATTCCTATATAAATGTATTTAACTATGTTCTTGTTACAAAATTGCACCATAAAGAAATAAATCAATATTTTGTGATAATAAATTTTGAAATTCCCGCCTCCATGTAGGCAGCCATTAATGTGCGATCTGTGACGTCACACCTACTATTCCGGTTTACCTGTCTCAGCATCTGCTAATTATGATTAACTTTGCAAAAAATTTAAAACTGATAAAATTGGTGAACACAAACAGCTAAAACAGATGGATCTTTTATAATACTGAAAAAGAAGATCTTATTTCTGAAGGATATTGAATTCTTCCTGGTCATTAAAATTGCCATTGGATTACATTTCTGACTATATCGTTTAAACCTGTGATTAGTATAACTAATATAACTGATTTATAGGTTCCTGTTTAAACCACAACGAAATATGGTTTATAGGCGATTAGTTTTTATACAGAAATAATAAAAACTCTGCATTAATATATTGTTCGTAGAAAATGATTATGTTCAGGAAAAGACAAATCTGAGGGATATAGTCCAGTTCAAATGACGAAAACAAAATATTAACACATCTATCGCTGTTTTCCCTATCAAATTTCAAATGTCATATACTAATACTACATTATTTTAACTCTTTAAAAATCCAACAAAACAAATTGGAGTTGTAAATAGCATATAAATTGTAAGTAGAGAATAATATTAATAATATTACCGTATCTACTTGCATATAAGTTGGGGATAAAAATTTGTTTAAGAGGAATGCCGACTTATAGGCAAACCTTACTACAAGTTGCCCTTGATAGACAAAACATACGGAGCCCTGTTTTTTATACTTAATAAAGCTAATGCACGACATCGATACAGATTTTTCTTGTGTAATGTTTATTTAATCGTGTCCATATTTCACTTGTTTTTACCTCACCTACTCATTTCATAGGTAAAACTCTAGTTAATTTCAAGGCAAACAATACAATTCACAGAAAAATTAAATAAATCAATTTACTGCTTTTCTTCTTTTAACAACCTCTTTAGTGACACATGTTGAGTTTAGATCAATGTATACAATTGCAAAATATGCCCAAACTAAGATTATAATTATTGTTCAGGAAAAATAAGTTGTAGGTTCTCTTTGGCAATTTGGAAATAGATAAAATTTTTGTGTCTGAAATTGATGCTCTGTTTACCCAAGATTCTGATTTCTTTTGGATCTGAATTAGATAGTTTACCTTAATAAAATGTACTAAAACCTCTTAAATTGTGTGACATACTTCACATTCAAACATTTTTTTCTAGGTTATTGAATATAGCAAACCAATTCTATTCTGAGTAAATTGTCTCAGTTTATATCAAACTCAAACAGATGAAAGGTGTAAATATTTTGTACTTGTTGGATGTATTCCGGAAACTTTTTTGTACAACATCCCATAAGATTACTTTAAAAATTTTGTTAATTTGTTTAAATACGCAGCTTTTATCCGACTAATCATTGTGTTCAGTTTATATTATTGGCAGAAAACGTAATTCCCTGTGAAAATCATTTGCTCTTTGCAGGAAAACTCATCACCATTGTCAATAAGAGTTTATTTGAAACAGAACCTTTTTGAACAATTATAAAAATAAAATATAGTTCATTCGTTCTATGGATCGAAATAAAAAATACAAGAAAGTTCCAGGCAATGAATTTTGGTACGCCTGACGCGCGTTTCATCTATTCAAGACTCATCAGATGTTCTCTATCAAAAACATTGAAAATGCCAAACAAATGAATATGAAGAGCAAAGAACAATAAAACCAAAATATGCCGAACCAGAAACCAATTATGACTAAGAACAACCTATGCCTGGGGTAGAAAGAACCTTAGGGTTTTGATAATTTTTGAACTTTACACGGAAAATTTCATAGCTTTGATGTGTTCTTCGATACAAAAGTGTTGATGCCGGAGCGGGCTAACCTCGGGGAATTAAAATTCCACCAGCCGTGCTAAACATCACGGATGTTAGAAATCAAAAATACAAAAAAGTTTTAGGCAATTAATTTTGCGACGTCTAGCGGTTTATAAAAATTATGTTCATCAATTCCGAGGAAACAAATGGTAAGTTAAAATATATGACACTTGAAGACCTTTAAAGGGTATACATTTTGGGCATGGTATCAGTTCAGCATCTTTTATGGTAAAGGAGATCTATACACAGCATATCAAAAATTAGAAAAGGACCTTGACCTTTTGCCTTATGACCTTTTTCAAAGGTAGTCAATGATGAAAATCCTATATCAATATCTGTTAAAGTTACTGAGATACTGCTACCATAATGTCATTGATCAAGTGGGAAACTCTTACAAATAGTCAATTAAAATATATGACAATTCAAGACCTTAACAAGATCTACATTTTGTTCATTCGGTTTTGTATCTTTTCTTGTTAAGGAGATATGTATACAACACAATGTCAAAAATAATAATGTGATCTTGACCTTTTTTACTTTTCAAGTTCATTATCAATGATTACCAACAGTGAAAACACCAAGTCTCCATCACATCTGGTTCATGAAATAATATGTTAAAAATCTAATTTAGAAAAATGAGGATTATATAAGGACGTAAAGAAAGTCCTTCGTGCGATTTGTAACAAAGTGTCGCAATGCGTCACTGACCATGTTGGATCAACTTTCATTACAACATCTTTAAGGGTTTCAAAGTTTATCTGCACACAAGCTTTTTTGAAATGGGAGATAACTCCGTAAAAGGGTTTTGGCGTGCCAAGACAGTGGCGGATCCGCGGGGGGCGTAAGGGGCATACATATTGTACACAATGTCTTTACGACATGTTGCGCAACAAAGTTTATTACACAAAAGGAAAAAACACGGAGAAAAAAGAATAAGTAACTTTAAGGCTTCCTACTGAGAAAGTGGAAAGCGTACACAAATATCGTTGTGTTAGCATACAAATTAAGACAAGAGAGATCCTAATTTGTTTTAGTAGATAATTTGCAAGTTACAATTTAATATTTAGATAACTACAACAAAATCTTATAAAACCCTTTACACAATACAGTTGACGTTGATGGTTCAAAAATGTCAAATCATTTTCTTTTTGTTTTATCTTGAATGAGAAATGTGACAATAATAATTGATAAACCACGTTAAAACCACACGATATACATGTCAAGTTGAATAATTTCATTATGTTTCCTGTATGCGAGTAAACTCAGGGCATTTATACAACTACAGTATCATATGTCAAGTAAGGCCATAAGATTTTGTTAAATTTTGACCCACATATAGCAATAGTGAAATAACTAATTAAAAAATGTTTGGAAATTTCAATAATCTTCTACGTTTGTTTTAAATGTTCAAATTTAGGCATATCAGAACATGTTAAAGACTATAAGTTTAAGTTTTAGGGTAAAATGTACTAAACTCAATCTGGTCACAGAAACAAATTGAGCATATTTTACCTGGAGTAACTAGCTAGAATATATATTTTTAATTATTACATCACATCACGAAAATGGTTGATTTATAAATGCAAAGAACTAAGTTCTTGGAGAAAAGTAAACAATATAAAGAATACACAAATTTTGACATAACTATGTAAATTGGTATATGTCAAACTTTATTTCTATTTTTTTTTTAAATTTAATTCATATTTATATAAATTTATTTAAGAATTTAATTCAAATATATCTAAATTTATTTAAGAATGTAATTTATATTTATAAATGTAGCAAACTTTTTAAATAAGATTTTTTTTCTTTTTAATTGATCAAATATAATCTAAGAATTTATTTACTTAAAAAAGCTTGAAAATATCAGAGTTGTGTCCCATGAAATTATCAATTTGCAATTTGAAAGAATTTCTTTTCCGTTTTGTCAACAATTAAATATTCTAATATGTGATTATTACTTAAATAATGGTTTATATATTAAAATAGAAATTCAAAATAATATACTAAAATCAACTAGAATAATTACTCACTACTTAAATATTCAAAGTACAGGAAGACTTTAGGAATTTTTCATGGGTATTTAAAGATCTCAAAATATATATTTAGTATAGACCTATTTACCACTGTGGCCACTGAATAAACGTTGTACTAGTAAGCCATATGAATTGTACTAGCAAAACACGAACCCCAAACTGTCTAAATAAATAAAACATAAATACAAATAATGTGCATTGCAAAATACAATTGTATACATAAATAACAAATGCAAACTATATGTGCTGCAAACTACATGTGAAAGGTTTAAGTCCCCAGTGGTAAAATGGCTTATGTTTTTGTGCAGTGGTAGCACTTAAAATTTTTTCCATTTTATTAAAGTCCATATTATCTTGTTGGCATGTAATAGAATGACGTATTCAGAATTAAAACAAAACTTATGAAGGCTTCTACATCATCCCTTGGTAATATGACAGGTATTTACAAAATACATAATGAACCCGCAAACTCCTTTTTAGGTATAGTTAAGCTGTTTTCACCTGGTTCGGGTTTTATAAGGGTGTATGACAGTAATTTAAGTAAGTAATTTTATGGTTGCAGTCGAAGAGTACTAACTTAGAAACACTAGACTACCGGCACCACTTAATAAGAAGCTGCTCAGAAGAAAATAAAGCATAAAAAGTAGTGCGACTCCCTCTAGTTGTAAATATATCTTAGATATCTGCACCTGGAACTGATAAAATGTGATGAAAAAACCCAAACACCCATTGATTTGAACATTCAAAGATGCTCTCTTGGTCCGTTGCACATTTGTGTGATTAATTAACAATACAATATAATCTGATCTACAAGGATTAATACATACATTATAAGTATCATTTTTTCAAGTGAATTTAGTACAACCTACATAGGAACGGTGTATGGAAAAATCAAACGTTTATTCATTATGTAATAATTTTTTAATTATAAAACTCTGCAATTATAGAAATCAGTTAACCACCAATCACCCGCATATTTGTAATGAGATATCACACATTAATAATAATGTTTGTTTTTAATATAATTCTGGGTGGACATTTGAACCATTAACATATAGAAATATGTATGTAAAAATATTATGTGCATTGACAAATTCTAATATTTTGTAAATTCAATTGAAGTTTATGGCTACTTTTGTTACATGCCATGGCATGGAAAGGTAAGTCACACTGGACAGGTTTACACTTATATTACTAAATACCAAATTCATCACCTATATATGAAATAAATAGAATTTAAAAAATCACTTTTGACAAGAGATATATGTAAAACTTAAAACTGCCTATTGATTTAACAGAAATTTCAGCAATAGTAACAGGCTTGCCGTGGAAGCCATGATAATCAGGACCACATAATCATTCATAAAAGAGAACCGAAATACATAAATAGAAAAAACTATCTTGCCTTCATTTGTGCACGATCTGGCTGGAATTTTTGGGATTTTTCTAAAGCTGTCTGCATATATATTTCCAATAGAATCCTATATAAAGCTATGTTCCACGGTGGTTGCCTTCTTTAATTTTGGATCAGAAAAACATTAAAACATAGTAGAGGACCATAAGAGGTTTGAGGTGTCTTTCTTCGATATCATACGTCAATCTGTCAAGAGGTATGACAGCAGATATTGTTAATTTCAGCCCATAAGAATGCATCAATGGCTCTTGCAGGCATATTAAATATTCTATAAGCACCAAAAATAAAACTTGAATAAGTACAACCCAATGAAACTATTGATCTGTATATAAAATATAGTTTAATCCTATTGACGAAGTTGTTTGGAGAAGAAGATTAACATGTGAACAGTTTACGGATGACGACAACAAGATGACAGACGCCAAATGACGAGAATAGCTGAACTTACATTAAGGATAAATTAAGCTAAATTGATCGCTGACATAATAAAGCTAATACATCTCAAAACACTCATTTTATCTTTTTAAAGGGGAAGGAAACCCTCCAAACATCTTTGCAAAAGATAGCAGAAGATTCCTATATAAATGTATTTAACTATGTTCTTGTTACAAAATTGCACCATAAAGAAATAAATCAATATTTTGTGATAATAAATTTTGAAATTCCCGCCTCCATGTAGGCAGCCATTAATGTGCGATCTGTGACGTCACACCTACTATTCCGGTTTACCTGTCTCAGCATCTGCTAATTATGATTAACTTTGCAAAAAATTTAAAACTGATAAAATTGGTGAACACAAACAGCTAAAACAGATGGATCTTTTATAATACTGAAAAAGAAGATCTTATTTCTGAAGGATATTGAATTCTTCCTGGTCATTAAAATTGCCATTGGATTACATTTCTGACTATATCGTTTAAACCTGTGATTAGTATAACTAATATAACTGATTTATAGGTTCCTGTTTAAACCACAACGAAATATGGTTTATAGGCGATTAGTTTTTATACAGAAATAATAAAAACTCTGCATTAATATATTGTTCGTAGAAAATGATTATGTTCAGGAAAAGACAAATCTGAGGGATATAGTCCAGTTCAAATGACGAAAACAAAATATTAACACATCTATCGCTGTTTTCCCTATCAAATTTCAAATGTCATATACTAATACTACATTATTTTAACTCTTTAAAAATCCAACAAAACAAATTGGAGTTGTAAATAGCATATAAATTGTAAGTAGAGAATAATATTAATAATATTACCGTATCTACTTGCATATAAGTTGGGGATAAAAATTTGTTTAAGAGGAATGCCGACTTATAGGCAAACCTTACTACAAGTTGCCCTTGATAGACAAAACATACGGAGCCCTGTTTTTTATACTTAATAAAGCTAATGCACGACATCGATACAGATTTTTCTTGTGTAATGTTTATTTATTCGTGTCCATATTTCACTTGTTTTTACCTCACCTACTCATCTCATAGGTAAAACTCTAGTTAATTTCAAGGCAAACAATACAATTCACAGAAAAATTAAATAAATCAATTTACTGCTTTTCTTCTTTTAACAACCTCTTTAGTGACACATGTTGAGTTTAGATCAATGTATACAATTGCAAAATATGCCCAAACTAAGATTATAATTATTGTTCAGGAAAAATAAGTTGTAGGTTCTCTTTGGCAATTTGGAAATAGATAAAATTTTTGTGTCTGAAATTGATGCTCGGTTTACCCAAGATTCTGATTTCTTTTGGATCTGAATTAGATAGTTTACCTTAATAAAATGTACTAAAACCTCTTAAATTGTGTGACATACTTCACATTCAAACATTTTTTTCTAGGTTATTGAATATAGCAAACCAATTCTATTCTGAGTAAATTGTCTCAGTTTATATCAAACTCAAACAGATGAAAGGTGTAAATATTTTGTACTTGTTGGATGTATTCCGGAAACTTATTTGTACAACATCCCATAAGATTACTTAAAAAATTTTGTTAATTTGTTTAAATACGCAGCTTTTATCCGACTAATCATTGTGTTCAGTTTATATTATTGGCAGAAAACGTAATTCCCTGTGAAAATCATTTGCTCTTTGCAGGAAAACTCATCACCATTGTCAATAAGAGTTTATTTGAAACAGAACCTTTTTGAACAATTATAAAAATAAAATATAGTTCATTCGTTCTATGGATCGAAATAAAAAATACAAGAAAGTTCCAGGCAATGAATTTTGGTACGCCTGACGCGCGTTTCATCTATTCAAGACTCATCAGATGTTCTCTATCAAAAACATTGAAAATGCCAAACAAATGAATATGAAGAGCAAAGAACAATAAAACCAAAATATGCCGAACCAGAAACCAATTATGACTAAGAACAACCTATGCCTGGGGTAGAAAGAACCTTAGGGTTTTGATAATTTTTGAACTTTACACGAAAAATTTCATAGCTTTGATGTGTTCTTCGATACAAAAGTGTTGATGCCGGAGCGGGCTAACCTCGGGGAATTAAAATTCCACCAGCCGTGCTAAACATCACGGATGTTAGAAATCAAAAATACAAAAAAGTTTTAGGCAATTAATTTTGCGACGTCTAGCGGTTTATAAAAATTATGTTCATCAATTCCGAGGAAACAAATGGTAAGTTAAAATATATGACACTTGAAGACCTTTAAAGGGTATACATTTTGGGCATGGTATCAGTTCAGCATCTTTTATGGTAAAGGAGATCTATACACAGCATATCAAAAATTAGAAAAGGACCTTGACCTTTTGCCTTATGACCTTTTTCAAAGGTAGTCAATGATGAAAATCCTATATCAATATCTGTTAAAGTTTCTGAGATACTGCTACCATAATGTCATTGATCAAGTGGGAAACTCTTACAAATAGTCAATTAAAATATATGACAATTCAAGACCTTAACAAGATCTACATTTTGTTCATTCGGTTTTGTATCTTTTCTTGTTAAGGAGATATGTATACAACACAATGTCAAAAATAATAATGTGATCTTGACCTTTTTTACTTTTCAAGTTCATTATCAATGATTACCAACAGTGAAAACACCAAGTCTCCATCACATCTGGTTCATGAAATAATATGTTAAAAATCTAATTTAGAAAAATGAGGATTATATAAGGACGTAAAGAAAGTCCTTCGTGCGATTTGTAATAAAGTGTCGCAATGCGTCACTGACCATGTTGGATCAACTTTCATTACAACATCTTTAAGGGTTTCAAAGTTTATCTGCACACAAGCTTTTTTGAAATGGGAGATAACTCCGTAAAAGGGTTTTGGTGTGCCAAGACAGTGGCGGATCCGCGGGGGGCGTAAGGGGCATACATATTGTACACAATGTCTTTACGACATGTTGCGCAACAAAGTTTATTACACAAAAGGAAAAAACACGGAGAAAAAAGAATAAGTAACTTTAAGGCTTCCTACTGAGAAAGTGGAAAGCGTACACAAATATCGTTGTGTTAGCATACAAATTAAGACAAGAGAGATCCTAATTTGTTTTAGTAGATAATTTGCAAGTTACAATTTAATATTTAGATAACTACAACAAAATCTTATAAAACCCTTTACACAATACAGTTGACGTTGATGGTTCAAAAATGTCAAATCATTTTCTTTTTGTTTTATCTTGAATGAGAAATGTGACAATAATAATTGATAAACCACGTTAAAACCACACGATATACATGTCAAGTTGAATAATTTCATTATGTTTCCTCTATGCGAGTAAACTCAGGGCATTTATACAACTACAGTATCATATGTCAAGTAAGGCCATAAGATTTTGTTAAATTTTGACCCACATATAGCAATAGTGAAATAACTAATTAAAAAATGTTTGGAAATTTCAATAATCTTCTACGTTTGTTTTAAATGTTCAAATTTAGGCATATCAGAACATGTTAAAGACTATAAGTTTAAGTTTTAGGGTAAAGTGTACTAAACTCAATCTGGTCACAGAAACAAATTGAGCATATTTTACCTGGAGTAACTAGCTAGAATATATATTTTTAATTATTACATCACATCACGAAAATGGTTGATTTATAAATGCAAAGAACTAAGTTCTTGGAGAAAAGTAAACAATATAAAGAATACACAAATTTTGACATAACTATGTAAATTGGTATATGTCAAACTTTATTTCTATTTTTTTTAAGAATTTAATTCATATTTATATAAATTTATTTAAGAATTTAATTCAAATATATCTAAATTTATTTAAGAATGTAATTTATATTTATAAATGTAGCAAACTTTTTAAGTAAGATTTTTTTTCTTTTTAATTGATCAAATATAATCTAAGAATTTATTTACTTAAAAAAGCTTGAAAATATCAGAGTTGTGTCCCATGAAATTATCAATTTGCAATTTGAAAGAATTTCTTTTCCGTTTTGTCAACAATTAAATATTCTAATATGTGATTATTACTTAAATAATGGTTTATATATTAAAATAGAAATGCAAAATAATATACTAAAATCAACTAGAATAATTACTCACTACTTAAATATTCAAAGTACAGGAAGACTTTAGGAATTTTTCATGGGTATTTAAAGATCTCAAAATATATATTTAGTATAGACCTATTTACCACTGTGGCCACTGAATAAACGTTGTACTAGTAAGCCATATGAATTGTACTAGCAAAACACGAACCCCAAAATGTCTAAATAAATAAAACATAAATACAAATAATGTGCATTGCAAAATACAATTGTATACATAAATAACAAATGCAAACTATATGTGCTGCAAACTACATGTGAAAGGTTTAAGTCCCCAGTGGTAAAATGGCTTATGTTTTTGTGCAGTGGTAGCACTTAAAATTTTTTCCATTTTATTAAAGTCCATATTATCTTGTTGGCATGTAATAGAATGACGTATTCAGAATTAAAACAAAACTTATGAAGGCTTCTACATCATCCCTTGGTAATATGACAGGTATTTACAAAATACATAATGAACCCGCAAACTCCTTTTTAGGTATAGTTAAGCTGTTTTCACCTGGTTCAGGTTTTATAAGGGTGTATGACAGTAATTTAAGTAAGTAATTTTATGGTTGCAGTCGAAGAGTACTAACTTAGAAACACTAGACTACCGGCACCACTTAATAAGAAGCTGCTCAGAAGAAAATAAAGCATAAAAAGTAGTGCGACTCCATCTAGTTGTAAATATATCTTAGATATCTGCACCTGGAACTGATAAAATGTGATGAAAAAACCCAAACACCCATTGATTTGAACATTCAAAGATGCTCTCTTGGTCCGTTGCACATTTGTGTGATTAATTAACAATACATTTCCTCTGCATAGTTCTTATAGGGTTGTTGTTACACCGTAGACAATGATGGAGGATATCTTGGATTAAAAGCAGATGCACATTTGGATATGATCTCATATAGCAAATCCCACGAGAATTTAAATTTAAATCTGCCCAAAATTGTTTTAAAGAATATTTTCTTTACATATATTTCAGTATTTCTATGTTAAACAGTCCAGTTTAGAAAATTATTTTTGACAAAGGTTTGCAGTTTCATGCAAATAATTTCTGAAAGGCAACCTTGTAAATACCTCTTCACCCAAATGATTGAAAATGTTGTTATAAATAAATGTTTTTATACAATTTTCATGTTTTCTCTTTTCGCATAATGTATTTTTTGTGTAAATAATTTAAATACTTTGAAATTAGGATAAATTACATTTTATAGGCATATATTGTAAATTATAATGCTTGTGTATTGATATATCGCCCAGGCTTATATTTCTGTCTGACTATAAACAAAAGATTTTTATTTGATTCTTTGGAAATTGGAACCTATGTACTCCTGCATTAGGTATGCCAAAACGTTTTTGTTTATCATGAGACGGCAATCTTGGTGAGCTCAGCTAACTATAATCAAGTATAAAATATTCAAACTATCTTAACCTGACACACAGCAATTCTTAAAAAGAAAAACATTTTAAAACTGGTATATCTAATGTGTAATCAAGTTGATTACACACGATGAAAAGTGTAACAATATCTCCTGATTCAATGAATACTGGGTTAATTAATGGGTTTTGAAATTTTAATTAACAGATGCGATAATGCATTTTAAATGGCCTATTCAAAATTGTAAAAAAATGTCGACATTATGATTTTTAAACATAAAAATAAAACGGGTGTTAATAACATTTTTACTGACAAAAGTCATAATTAATATCCTTTAACATGTCGTTTTAAATGTATAGATCAATTTAAATACAGCCATATTCATTTGTGATCGTGTTATCACAATCTGATTATGATGGACAATTTCCTGTGAAATTCGTGAAGAAGAAACTAAGTAGAGAAATGTTTAAATTGTGTCTTAAATGCAAAAAAAAAACATGCAAAGTTTTTAATTTTCTGCGGATCAAAGAATTATGAATACCAGAGGCTAGAGTGGAAAATATGTTGTGTTAGTATTGCGATCAACTCATCTGCACTAGCACCTTCTTACAGGTACATAAAACATGATTTATTGGAAATTTGTGATGTGTATTAAATACGGATGGAGAATCCGAGAGAAAGTAAAAATAAGGCAAAAAGAAAACAGATATATATTCAATGTGTTTTTCAATTGAACGTTGGTACATTTGACTCCCGAAATGTTTTGACTTACTTGTCTTTATTGCAGATAGTTTTCCAATTTGTGCCCTCAGTACATAGTGGTTGTACTGCGATTATAATTTGATACATCTTTTACTACTACACTATAGCGGCGTATGACACTCAACCTTTTTTGTCAACATACCAACTAACACACTATAGTATTAAAATCGGAAGGTTGGCATGACGTAAAACCTGGCGTTTGAAATGCCTATACCAAGTCAGTACAATTGTCCTAGTTTCTGCATTGTTGTTATTTTAACAGTTTATTGGATTTTGACAGTTTACTTGCTGTTCAGTATTTTGTTATTTCCGTCATTTTTATTGAAGTTTTAATCTTAGCAAAAATTGTCTGGAATTTAATTATAAGATAGTTAGTCGGTAACTTTGATTAGGAATGAGAACAATCGACAGGTTGTGTGCTTAACAAAAAAAATTCAAACCCCTAAAAAGAACTACGTCATTTTTAAGATTTTAATAGTTTTTCGACATAATTTATTTAATGAAAAAATAGAATGTTGCAATGTATGAAGTTTTATGAATATTTGATTAAGCTTGTAACAAGTTTTATGTCCAGTATATTTCCAAAGGGACCAGGACCAGGACGCTATACTAATTTGCGCATCTTCATGTTAAGATCATAAAATATACAAAGTATCATAAATATCTTAAAATTCATGTATGATGAAATGATACACTAAGTGCATACTAAATATACCCTGTCACAATTTTTCTGCAAACTGCAAATGTCATACTAATACATACATCATCAATGATCATATAAATCATATAAGAATCTTACAATGTACAAAGTTTCATGAATATTTGAGAAACCATATACTGGTCAGCATTCACATACTAAATAATATTAGTTTTTTAAATGCATGGACATAATTTGAGAAAAACTACGAAAGTCAAACAATGTACCCACAGACTATTCGGAATCGACACTGCGAAACTAAAAATATTTGAATTATCTCTCCAAACACTGAAAACCGTTTTGTCACGAAATCGTTGGAACAACAAATAGACAGTGAAAACTTTTCAGTGGGGAATATAAAGGGACTAATGAGACAACTTTATAGCATGTTAAACAACGTAAGGAACATTATTGTTTTTGGACCACTCTGATATTATTCAAAACTCAAAAACTGTGAGTCCTAACACCTAGTGTGTGTTAACTATCGGTCATCATGAGATAAGACCATGTTAATAGTCTGAAGTCAACGTTCAGCAGTAACCTTTACATTTGACCTTGAACTTTGTTATCATTTAAAAAAATAAAATAAAGTAAAATAATGAAAAATATTTGTCACATAAAGATGACTTTAGGACATAACTCCCATTGACGTTTAAGGCATAGTGACATGAAAATGGTCTCAAGTTTAAAATGTAATATTGTTTGCTAAATAACTTGAAACCCGTAAGAAATATAGTGAAAATAAAACATTACACAATGTGCGTCGCATACAGATGCAACTTTGTGAGTTATTACTACTATGAATGGGGCATAATTGAGGCTGTAATTGGAAAAAGTAAAAATAGTGTCTAGGTCAAATTCCTGTCAAACCAGATATTTATGCAATTTGGACAACATTACCCGTATCATTGCTCCATTTTGTGACGAAAGGTCATTTTGGGTTTTCACTTTTTTTATTCTTGTTGCAAAAGCCCTTAGCACCATTATTTTTATCTCAAAACATTATGAGGTGTCTAAACGGTCACTTTCAGTTGGAAAAAAGTCCTTAGTAACCAAATTTAAATTGTTGTACTTACTTTCCTAGTAAGGTAAAATATCTTTAAAATTTACAGTCAATTACGCAGCAGAGTATCCACATTTCGGTCTGTTTTTAATTTTTATCAAAATCTTTAATTGTGAATTTCTTTTTAACTTCAAATTTAACATAAGAACATCAGCTTTCATGGCTTTTATCATTGATAACAACCACCCTTTTTCTACGAAATACCTGTACTTTTCGTTTTTCAATACTGCACAAAACTTATCTGTTCAATTTTAAAAATAGTTTGATAAACATACGTACATATCCATTAAGTTTTATTTTAATTTTAATAGCATATTTACCAATAAATATATTTTTTCTGAAAAATAGTTTGTGTAAATTTCAGCTACATTATTAGACTGCATTGCATGAGACATAACTACCTGATGCAAAACAATAAAAAGTCTGAAAAAATTTACATGTACCCTACAGAAGGTTCAAAGTTATGAATTTACATTAAAAAATAAAATATTGTCTTCATATTTTATCCCGAATAAATTATTAAGGTTAGTCTATTGTTAACTAGTCTTCAGTGGTTTCGCTGGCCAAGTGATTAATGACAGCATAGGGTCAAGCTATGCTTAACTTCAATTTGAATAGGCACGAATTGTCAGTTTACACGATGAAGGTTACGGTTTTTCACTAAGTACTCTGGCTTTCTGACCCTATCTATTCTAACAGTCAACTAACTAGAGCTACTTTTGTAACAGGAGCCCTTGGTTTTTGTGTTTCTTTGTATATGTGATTTGTAACTGTCCCTTGACTTTTGGCTCTTGTTGTTTGGTCGGTTGTCTTTGCTATTTTTTATAGTCTTTGCATAAATCATTCATAACAAACTAAGCATTTATTATAAGGATGAAGCACATACATGGAAAAATCTGAATAATTAATAAGGAGGGCGAAACTAATCATGTCTTAAAAACCCGTGTCTTTATGTTGAAGGTGAAATTTAAGAAAACACGAATTTATTATAAAACATGATATGTTGGTCGTAACTGTATCCTTCTGTTAACATATAAATTTAACATAAATTTTAAACAACAAATTTAAAAAAGAATAATTTAAAGGTTTAACCAGGGGCAATTACAGCATCTTTCAAATTAAATCAGGCCATATATTTTCATCAAATATAAATTCAATACCCAAATGAACTGGCCAAAATATAATATATGAATTTAATACGTCACAATGGTACTATCTACAAAAACTGGAAAGGACTGTTTCAGTTCCTACAGAAACAGGTCTAGAGTAGTCATACAAAACACTCCATGTCTACATATAATATATACAGATGAACCATTTTTTTGTTCATTGCCAAACTTGCCGTTTGATTCCGATATGGCACGTACATTTGAGTAGAACGACACAATGTGAACGGCAAAAACGACTACAATTTTCCAGACAACCCGACGCACGCGTCGAAGTGATAGCAAAAGCCCACATGGATTTAAAACTGTTGTATTAGCGGAAGAATCGACTACTGATAAAAGTTATTTAATTTATATATTTCGCATGGCACAGTGCTAGTGTTATAGACGACACTCAAAAATGTCTAATGAAATTCTATAACATGACGCAGATGATTTTGAACAATGGTGACGAAACTAGACCACGATATTGTGGATCAAGGCGTTGTTGTGTGAGTGGTTAAGGTAGTTAGTCATCTACTACTACCACGTGCCTGTTAATACTGAGGTTCGAATCTATTTGCGGGCATATAGCTCGACTCCAATCTTAATTGAAAACGAATGCCAGTTTTCGTACTGAAGGTCAGGGCTTTTCTCTGGGTACTTCGTCTTCCTTCCTAATAAAACTAGATGCCACGAGCTATAAAATGCAAAAGGTGACGTTAAACAACATCCAGACAAATATTACAACAGGATCATGGTCACAATGACCTCACTTTTGTACGCGACACTCGACCCTTTTGACGACTTGTAATATACGCCTTGTGCCATTAGTACGTGTGTTCCAGTACCCAAATACATTGTATACATACACAATCTTTATGACACTAGGTAATAAAACGGCTGCATGATTAAAATCAAGATGTTATGTAATTTTTGTTATTTTTTGCCGTTAATAATATAACCTGTTAATACTAATAAAAGAATATGCAATTCAACTATATCTAAAATGAAAAATGAAAAGAAGCAGTTTGCATTGATTTTCCTGGTGTAGGATTTCGAATTGTTACTACAAAATGCGCGCCGATAACTCTTCTTTTTGTAATTTTATCCAGAAAAGGGGGAATTTTGCGTTTTACTAGGAAAGAAAATAGCTTAATTGATATTTGATGATTTAGGTCATAATTTAGAAAGAAGACAAAAATACCCAGATGGTTTAAGATTTGAAAGTTCCACCACATTAGAAAACAAAATGTAGACAAAGAATACGTGTTGAAAATTAATCCTTAAATTTTAAGAAATATTTTCAATTGACCATAATAGCTAATGAATACGATATGTAAAATGGAATATTTACATTTAGTGATAAATTTAGTATACTAGATAAACTTCAAAGCATGAAATAAGCAACATAGTTTTTGTATTGATGTAAAAATTTCAATTGCAGTGATTGTTTCTTACCCCTCTAGAAAACCCTGAACTTTATTTTGTTCAGGGGTTTCCTTTACCACAATCAAGTTTAGAATGTTACTGAAAACAAACACAACAAGGAAAATTAAAGGAAAACTTCCACATCTCAGTCGCTTATTCAGTTGTTTGTATATTGATAAAAGGGTGGGTATACAATAAACCAGATAAGAGTTTATTAACATGGACATTTTTTATTACGAACACACACACATCAATGCATTTTTAATTTCTAGAAGATATAGAACGAGTTTAAATTAGTCAAAAAATATATTTCATTATTGTCTGTAGTTCAATTACAGTCCAAAATACAAGCGTAATAATTGCACAAGTGCAAAGATGCATAGTATTATTACATGTCATACAGACTGATGTTTAGTTCGTTGCAGTCATTGGGTAAGCACAATACGTCTCGTGATACCTATAAATATAAGGTTAAGTAAACATAACTATTATATTACCTTCAATAATACCTGTAGCTTTCATTTTCTTTTTTTTGTATTCTAATTCGAATATTAGATTTACCTTTTTATTGATATTTAAATAATCAGAATTTGTGTGGAATATTTCTGCCAACGTAGGATATATTTCAATGAACCCCATTTAGGCCCACAATTCAATTTTACTCTTAACAGATGTATTACCTGATAATAGAATATTTCAGTTGTTGGAGTCAATTTATATTATTTATCGCTATTTTGCAGTATTTTCCTTTGATCGTTGTGTGCGATATTATTCCATCTCACTCTACTAGCGTGAGATAGGCCCATCTCGGCTCGCTGTCAAGACGTCGTTAAGTAAACAATGTGACGTCACAATGTTACAAAATAGCGATAAACAGATTATTTACGTATTTTGAAACTCGTTGCCTTTTCTCGTCATCTCATCTCAGGGCTGTCGCCCTTCGATGAGATATGGACGAGAAAACGCATCTCGTTTCAAAAAACGCAAATAATCTATAATTATCAGCTAAGGTAGTCCGTCATATTTGAGTGTCATGGCATACTCTGAGTATATCATGTTCTTTGTCAGTTTTGTGAAGCAGAAGCAAAAGTAATATGGAAATGTTTAATTTGTGAGATGCTCATGTGCAAGAAATGCAAAGAAACAAATTCACACATACTTTAACTTTTCTGGTGATCACAAAATTATAAATATAAAGTAAGGTTGGAGTGGAAAATCAAGAAAATGAAAAACCAGTAGATATTTTTAAAATGAAATGCATACAACACCGTCACAAGTTATAACTTTGTACTGTGAATTCTGCGTTAGTTGTATCGTGCAGATACACAAAAAATAATACTTGGTTGAAATATGTGATGTTGAGAATAATAAGAATGTAGAAACCGAGAGAAGGTGTACATAAAATACAAGTAAAAAAGAAAAGTTGCGCAAAAACAGGAAATTAGAATGTTTGAAAACGATAAATTTATCACAATTGAACCGGAACATCATTTCACATGACACTGTACTCACGTATGTCGTTTATACTCACGCAAAAACATTTAGAAGTGAAATTGAATAAAAGCTACTTATCAATTCAGAAATCAATATACCAAGAAATTTACTACACCCATGAACTGCAAAAAGGCAACCGATAAGTTTTAATTTTAAAACTAGAATTGGGATACATTTTTCTGACATTGATGCTTTACAAACTAAAACTGCCAAAATGGTAAAGGCCAAATCAGGAGAGAGTTCATCAAGCTGTTACATTACAAATGTCGAAACAATGACCACAACTGAGGAGGCAGGAGAATGTCGCAGAACGTTCATCATGTATTACTTAAACAAGTGTATGCCATGATATGTAATACAAATATCGACGTTATGTCAGGCACAATATAAAAGTCAACAGCTCGAGACTAATCTCTGATTACCATTTACTCGCTGCTACAAATGAATCTTAAATATTAATTATTTACAGTGACACCGGAAAAATGCAACGTTTCGATCAGAGTAAAGTATTGCGCCATTCATTCTAGACACATACATGTATCTTTGCACAATGACGTCTACGTCTTGTCCGTTCAGGAAGTTTTTGTTAAGAATTCCAATAGAAATCACTTCAACGGAATACACCCGAATTCGATTTCAGACCCGATATTTACAAATATAATAGATATAACTTCAACAAATGGCTGTTTTTGTAGTAGATTGCAATCTCAAATTATCATCATAGTTCTGCTTAATTATACAAGCCTGACATTGGGAAATATATAGATAAACTAAATTGGGGAAATATATAGATAAACAATCTTAAATCAAATTGAAAGAATTCGTTTACTGAATAGGCAACAATTAACAGCAGTGCCTACATCTAATTAGACACTTATCGAGTTACACGACATTATGTGCAGGGAGATGTCAAAACACTACCTTTGATCGGCGAAAATGTTGAGATCGATGAATTCACAGTTGAATTCATCTCTTTGCGAAACATTGTATTTTCTGTCCAATTAGCAGCTTGTTCAAAAATAATAATTTTTACAAAATGATCTATGTTTACTTATTTTACAGTTTACTTAACCATGTCAGTTAATGTAACTTTATGTAGATGAAAGTTTATGTACGAACATCAAAGCCTTCATGTTCAGTAATTCCTATGTCTCGTGGCAAAATTATCTTTGGCGATAAACAAATATGAAAGAGGTGTTTATTAGGAATTACTTTGCTTTTTACTCAACGACTAAATAATACACATGTGAGTTCTAGATTAACTGAAACAAAAACTTCTTTTAAAACTACATTGTGTAACTGCTTAGTACATGTATACACATTTTTTATGTTGAACCTGGAAAATTCAAAAGTTTTATATTATTATTATTAATGCTACTCTTATTAAAATTATTTCAAGGATGATTTACGTTCACTTTAATTTAAAATAATGGGTGACTGTCATCATAGTCATTATGTGAATTTGCGCAAAATCTGTCAGTTTGTCAGCTTTTCACCCTTTTATTAATTGTAAAGATAATAATGAGTTTTCTTTCCTCTTTTTTTATTGGGCATAATCGATATAAATATCCTGTAAAACATAATTTTCTTTCAAATATTTTCATATTCAATGGCAATAACTTTTATTTTTATTTAGCCTGGTAGTTTCTGAGATTTAAAAAAAACACTGCTAATCAGCAATAAGAGGTTTAAATGGTGGGCTATTTTGATGTCTAAGCATCATAAAATAGAGGTATCTTGTTAAACACTTCCCATAATATGCTTCTGCCATTTTGCAGGATAGTTGTTTAGGAAAATTGTTTCAGCCAATCAGAAACATGACAGCCTTGAGTTAATTATCTTGTATACTTGACCAACTATTAGCTCTAACAGGTTAATAGGTTTTTTAACTTTCAACAAAGCAACACCATTCTATATATGCAATTCACAAATATTTGTATGTGAAATCGCATACATTTATCCTTTTAAGGTACAATTCATTCAGCCGTTGGATGGCAGAAAATATTTATGAACTTTTAGCAAAAAAACCCCCAAAATAAATGAAAACATGTTTTAATCTTAGTTTTGACGAAAATTGGGAAAAAGGACTTCACACGCATTATTCTTGCACTGTTAGATTGATTTTCAAATGGCACACACGTTTTAGTATAGATGATACAATGTGAACGTCAAAGACGAATACGATTTTCAGACAACCAGACGGCATGCATCTCAGAGAAAGCAAAGCTCATATGGTCTCTGAAAATATTGTATTAGCAGAATCTATGACTACTAACATATATTTGATGTTGATATTTTTCCAGTCAAAGTGATCTCATTTTTGAGTAAAGTCACTTTTGTATGCGACACTGTAAAAACTTATAATATAAATATACGGGTTGTAAAAAAAACATAAAACGTTTGGCACCAGACAACGTACAATCAATTCTTTTGTTTCATACATACATACATACCAAGACTTACCTGTATCTTTTAGAGAAGACAATCATACGAAGGACATTTATTCATAAACTCAAAGTATCAATTAGACATTATTGGTAAAAAAAAAGAATCAATTGATATTACCTTATAGATGTTAACGTTGTGATAGCCAATTTGTTGGTCATAATTACAGATTAAATTAAAACCTGCTGAAATTGACTGTGATATTTTCCTTTGTTTGAAGGATGGTTTACGCAGGTTCAGAAATTTTTCTCAGCTTTATGATGACGTCCAGATCTAATTGAGAAAACGAGTTTTCAATGAGGACCCCTGACCTTTGGCAGTAAAACCAAAGTCAATATATCGCCGTATATTATATCCGATAATTTGTTTTATTAGTAAATTACCTCCGACTATTAACCAGGACAGTCATTTACATGTGAATACGATAAATAGTAGATGGCTTACCACCTTAATCCCTTGGCCACGTGGCGCCTTGATATTTGTATATACTTTCCCCTAGTTATTCATCCATTTTATACATGTCGATAAATCATATTGTTATATATTTCATTTAATATCATGCTTTGAATTACTAAATCTTTAAATATGTTTATTGTGGTATATTACGAAGTGTAAACTGGATAATTAAAACTAGCAACAAGTCCCGTGACTGAGTTTCTTAGGTGAAAGTACAGGATGTTTTTTACCCTGCTATTACTAGTTTTAATTGAAGGACGTTTATAACACGAAGCGAAAGACAGTTTGACAATTGTCATGGTCACGATGGCACCATTTTTGTCCTCGACACGCGGCCCTATAACAAGAAGCAACATACGGCCTGTCCAAAGAATCAAAACGTTTGGCACCAGAAAACGTACAATCAATTCTTTTGTTACATACATACATACATACATACATACATACATACATACACACACACACTTACACACACTTACACACACACACACATACATACATACATACATACATTATAAATATTATAAACAATGACTTTAAATTACTGCCAAGAATTGTTATTTGAAATACATTGCAATTTCATTCCAAAGCAGGTAAGTTTCCTTATAGTTTGCACACATGTGCAAAAGGCATATCATAATTACTTCACAAAAATAACATTTTTATGTGATTGAAAGTTACTTCCTTAATGTGTATGAGGTACAACACAATAAGACTTATAATACCTATACGTAAATTAACAGTAAAGAGGATAAATAAAAACTTTCGTACCCACAATAATGTGTCGTGTTTTAGGTTTCATTGTTGCATTCACATTTTTGATAATGCGAATATTAGACCTACTTTTGTATTATCATTTCAATAAATAGCATTTGTGAAAAACGTGATATCATTCTACAATACCCTATTCAGGTCCTCGGTTTCATTTTACTCCAACACAATTCAATATCTGCTGGCAAACGATTTCAGTTAGTTAAATTCGTCGGCCATATTTGATTGTCATGGCATGCTTCGAGTCTAATAACGAAGGACAATATCCTGTGCTTTGTCAAATTTGTGAGGAAGAAGAAAAACTAATATGGAAATGTTTAGATTGTGAGATGATGATGTGCATTAAATGCAAAGAAAAAATTCATCCAAAGTTTAAGTTTGCTGGTGATCACAGAATTATAAATATCAAAGAAGTTGGAGTGGAAAATCAAGGAAATGAAACAGAAAAATCAACAGATGTCAGTAACATAAAATGCATACAACACCCGCCACAAGTTTTGACTTTGTACTGTGAATTATGTGATCAACTTGTCTGCGCTAGCTGTATCGTACAGATGCACAAAAAACATGATTTGTTGGAAATATGTGATGGGTATGAAAAACGGCTAGAGAGGCTCAGAGATAGTATACATAAAATACAAACGAAAAAAGACAATTTGAGCAAAGAAATAAGGAAACTAGAAGAAATGAAAATAATTAAAGAATCACAATACAATGAAGTGATCCGAAAAATTTTGACGCATGAAAATGAACTCGCGGATGCAGTCCAAACACAGTCAAAGATCATTAAAAGTGACCTTGAGAAAAGATACCAATCAATTCAGAAATCAATTGATCAAGAAATTGACCACATTCATGAAATGGAAAAAGATGCAACAGATACAATTTTAAAACTGGAATCGCAAATAGACAAAAGTGATGCATCAGACATTTTTAAGAATCTACATGTGGAAGAAAATATATTTATGGAATGCAAACTATCTCTGAATTCGACAAATATGACTTTGCCGCAGTTTGTTCCAAGGGAGATAAATCTTACTGACATAGGTGCGTTACAAACTGAAACTGACAAAATGGTGGAGACCAAATCAGAAGACAGTTCATCAAGTAGTTCTACTACAAATGTCGACACAATGACCAAAACTGAAGAGACCGGGTCAGTTAATTCTCTCTTAAAGGTTGTTAATGAATATGACACAGAACATTTATGCATTACTAAAATAACTGTGTGCCATGATGGTTTGCTGTGGATAGTGTTCGATTCAAATGTGTTACAGAAAGTGAGACTCAGTGATCAAGGTATCGAGGTTGTGTCTAGCTACAATGCAATAGTTAAAAGCATGACACTAACTTCTAAGAATCATTTACTTTTCACTACAAATGAATATAAAATATTCATTATTTACAGTGACACAGGAAAAATGCAACATTTGCGATCGAAGTACAGTAAAGCACCATTTCAACCTTTACACATACATGTTTCTGCAGACGATTACGTCTACGTTGGGGTCACTATTAATTATACTGTCAGATCCGTTCATTATGCAAGTCAAGGAGTACTTGTAATGGATTTACCTGGAAATATTGTCGATGTTATATACCAGAATTCAACCACAGTGCCACTATTAACCAATATAATAGATTTAAATTCAACTAACGGCACAGTTGTTCTGATTGACGGGTTACACGGAATAAATGTTGGATTTAGAGTATTAACCATAGGAAATACAGGGAACATTAACACTTACGATGGACATTTAGGCATAAACACAAAAAATATGCCATTTGCACAATTTAAAATCGCAATTGCGCCATCTAAAAACATCGTAGTTTACGATACTTCCACCCATGCACTCCATATCCTAAACAGTAATGCACAGCTGCTTACACATATCTACCTTTATAAAACAGGAATACCTGTACAAACAATGGAATCAATGAACTTCTCAACAGACAGTTTGTATGTTGGACTCTTAACACATTATAGTTCTAGTTATGCCATATTATACCATCTAGACATTTCTGGATGTCCTGAATTGACAAAATGTACAGATAAACAATTATGAAACCGATCAAACAAGTCACTTTCTTATAACAAACAATCGATCCTGGAATATCTACCACAATAAAAATTAAAAGTAGCATTAATTGTATTACTTCTGATCGTAGCTTTATCAGTATCAACAGTAGAGATTAATAGAAAATTTTCGTGTAAAAATGTAAAGTCAAGAATTTTCCCCGGGTACTATGGCTTCACCCCTTATACAATCTGGTTATGTCCTTTTTCTTAAAAAAGTAAAACTTGTTTGATTTTGTATAATTACTGAATAAATTTGTGTTACAAAGAACTATAATATTGTAATATATTTTCCAGCTATTTCTGATATAATTAACATCTACGACAAACGTAAAGACAAAAGTTACAATCGCCCACTTTCCTTTCTTGTGCAGCAATATTCCATCCGTTCCAACATATGGATTTTACTTTTCCCAACTAAAAATACGTTTTTTTTCCGGAGCTTGTATGCCGCGATTTCATTGATCGAGCTATTCGATTAACACGGAAAGTGGAAACTGAGGGTTTTGTTGCTCACATGATATCTCTAAAACGAGTACAGATGTAGGTTCGTCGTAGAGTTTGTGTAATATTTTGCTTTATTGGACTTGACTTGCCCTCAATTTACTGTCAGCCACATGACGGGTGTGTTGCAACAGGTAGAAAATGACTACTCTTCGAGAGCATCTGAGTTCACTCTCATTCTCTTGAGAGTTCGTGCCGCTGGCATTGGTTTGTATGTTGTTGTGGTGCGTTTCAGGGCTCTGTATAAGTGTTTTGTTTTGACCGCGAAATGTAATTACGATCGCTTATTTCCATTAACGTACTTTATATAGTATAGCATATTCTATAAGGAAGCAAAACTATTAGGTAAGACCCCCCCTACCTACAGGAGATAAACTGACAATGTATGTCAATTAAGGGTATATAGTCGATATAATATGACACACCACCAACGTGAGATCACCCTTTCCTGGGCAGCTCTGTATGGTCCCATAAAACGTCATAAATACATTTGACTATACAGATCACTTAGCTACAAAGGTACTAAAAAATTATATAATAATTGGGTTAAATTATATAGTTAAAAGACCAAATCAGTTTATAATATTTTAGTCCGCAAATTTGCTTTGTATTATCCTAATTAAAATATATATATATTATCAAACACCAAGGCCTAATTGATGAATTCGTTGTTCTTATAAACTTGCTAGTTATTCATATATCCATTATTCCAAATTGACGCTTAAAGAATTAATAGTATAGACACAACTTTCCGTGAACTAAGGGAAAGATGCTTACAAAAATAATAAATAAGTTTCCTCTTCATTACTTCATTAAAAATTTGCAAAATTCACCTTCGGTTCAAAATGTCATATTTTGAGAGTTAATGTCCGGATACATCCTTTTTGTAAAAGCTTCTAACGTTTTTCGTCGATTGTAACCTTGACTTTTCACAGAATACCTCCAGAAGGCTTGTAACCTACTTGATATGTAACAATATCCCAAAGTTTCATTTAAATCGAATGCAAGCTTTTTGAAATATCATCGTAAAACAAATTTGGACGGAGGAACGGACGGACATGAGGTCCACAATATATAGCCCGACTCTGTCGAGCGGAGGTATAGAAATTTGGTTCGGTGTAACTTGAAATGTTATAACGGACAAGAAGAGTTTTTCCCATAGTTCCCAAAGACCTTTAGAATCTTCGTAACACAATTGTATAGTTCAATATGGTTAATTGTTTTGAAATCCTATGATTGTCGCCTATAGCCGAAAAGAGACCTAAAAGGTAAGTGTTATGGATATGGGATTATGTTTATACAGTAATATAATTTTTTACGAGGAAATGGAAACCCTTTTATTTATTTAGTTATTCTGATACTATCTTAGCACAATAAAATCATTTGTATGATTGTTATTTTTAAAGAACTTTTGACAGAGATGTTTACAAATATATAGATTCAGTGAACAATAATAGAAAAACGTAACATAAGAAATGGCAACACATGTCTGTTATGTTTTTTATATTTAAAAACAGTTGTAATATTGTTGGGTGTCTATGTCAAAAATTTTTTTCCTTAATAAATAAAAGAGTACATGTAACAGTGGTTTAAATCAGATATAAATACTTTAAAAAAAAAATCAAAAGCGTTTTTATGTAATTTATCATATCTCATCGTTAACAACAGTAGCAGATACAAGTCATTACTTTTAAGTATAGACAAATTTCACTTCCATTAATCCTATTACGATATAAATAACAAGTTCACTGAAGATGTCATTATAAATGCTTGATTTATTTAGTCAACTAAAAATTTTGCGTGATTTTCGGTTGTGGTTTTTGGCATACTAATAAGTTAAAAATGTACTGCACTATTTGCCTGTTTGTTTCTTATTTATACATGTATGAAGAAAATTTTATTTACAGTCTTTTAAGACAAACGAGCAAATATGGTACATGGTACCCCTTTCAATTAAGATAATATTTAAAAAAAAAAACTCAAATTTAACCTACCCCTGACCAGAACACATTTTTATACATCTTTATTAGCACTAAAACATTACCGCAAATTTTGTTGAAATAATCTGCACCGAATGACACTGCCAAAATATCTAAGCTACCCCTTTAATTGTTTACAGCTGAAGTTTAAAGGCTCTTATCACTAGCCTCCCAAATATCGCATATTTCAATCAATTATGTTTCTTTAGTTTTTAGTTTTGCCATTTTGATAACTCCAACATCCAAAGATGCTTTGTGTATTTTCTTCAGTATACTATCTTGAGGTGACAAAATTTCCTGGTGTAAACAAATAATTAGGGATTAAAACTTAAAATTATTCCGATAACAAGCAATTAACAAGTTTTATGTTAAAGTGTAAACGACGAAATGTACAATTCATAAACATCATTATTAATTTAAATATGGACAACCTGCATATAGAATAATCAAACATACACTCAAAATAGAATACTTTTTAAATTATAAAATTCTACAATAATTAAAATTAACATGATCACCATAACTCGTGTATTTATTTGTTATGAAAAATTGCACATATTAAATAATGCTACGATTATGGGTGGAAGTTAAGCATTAAAGAAAAAAACTGTATGTAAAGAAACAATGAAAGATTTCAGATGTGTTTCTTCAATTAAAGTTAATGGCAAGGGGGTAAAGCGAATTTGATTGTATATTTTGAAGGTTTGATTGCATCATATATCACAATGGGCAACTTTGCAATAATTTGTAACCAATTACTAAAATTAAACTGATTTATTTACAAAATATTTTAAATAAAACATGTTTTGATCTAAAAAGACTGTTCCTAAAACTTACTTGCATAACTTTGGGCAAGAGAAGAGACATATTATTGGAGATTTTCATCTCCAAACACATGTTTATAAATAACAGTTAAATCAGCACAATTATGACTGAATTTTAAAATTATTAAAATAATGATACACGATAATTGCAATTTTTGCAATACGAAATGATAATAAAAATAATCTGAATATATTAGTTATATAGACATTATATATATTTTCAGCATGCATACTCGTGTGGTAAACAAATTAACTACCTGTGCACGACACAGGTAGTGTAGTGTAAAGTGGAGTAAAATAAACTTCCTTTGTTTCCTGCAGCCTATAATGTCACAAATAAATTATTATTATTATTATTATACAAACATCAAAGAGTTTCATAGAGGGGTAAAGACCTATAGCTTCTTGCTTTCAATTCAATAAATATTGACCTTTGTGTGTGGCTTTTTTTGGCATATTATTTCATCACATTATAAACATGATGTCACATCTGGCTTAGTTTTTACAATATAATTCTCATACAACGAATAAGGAATAATTATAACCCGAATCATTCACCTGAATTATCAAAATAATTTTGTTTTTAAATTTTATGCAATATCAGAATACATTTTTTTCCCATTTGGTCCTGAAGCTAACTCAAAAACTCAAAAATTGTAGAGAAACATCCAAGCATCATTTCCGCATGATTATTTATGAGTGAAACGGTTTTTGCGAAGAAACCGTTTGTATTTCCAAAAGGGTCCTATGTTAAGCTTTGTTCCACAGCGGTGGCCTTCTTGGATTTAAGATTAATTGGCACCAAAAACTCAAACTTCATAGAAGACAGTCTGAGGTACAGTTCTACAAATTACAAGCCATAGTGCTGGGAAGTGTTATTAGAAGCTTTTTGAAATTTCAGCCAAACAGAATGCATTAAACCCTGAAAGCCGTGTTAGCTATTTATCACAACAAACTCAAAAATGGAAGAAAACTATCCTGGCTTCATTTTTTTTAGATCTAGTTTAAATGTGTAGGACGGTTTAAAACAACAAGCTGTTTGTTTTGTATGTTTCATAGGGTCCTGTAATGTTTTTGTCTAGCCGTAGCAGATCAGCACAACGCTTGTGATCAGAAGAATATGCATAGATGCATATATTTCTAAATTATTCCACTTTTAAAGTTCTACGTTTTTCCAACATATTTTTCGGATATTTTACTTAAACATTTAAGGGCATATTTGGTAAGCAATATACCAAACGCTCTGTTTATTTATATATTGCACTTATTGTTCTATTTTACATAATTTCTGTGGTCATCTAAACCAATATAAACATTCATTTGCTTGAGCAACATCGGTTTGTTTATCATTAGAAGCAATCTAGATGATTTCAAAGTATTTATATGTTAAAATATCTTTTAACATGTATTGAAATATTTAAACTATTTTATAAATTAAATACACATGGTGAAAAAGTATCAAAATGTCTCTTGGTTCAGTGAGTAATTTAAGTAAAATTTTACTGGGGAAACAAAGGGTTCAAAAATTGCTATTAACAAAACTTATGATGAATTGTTTAAATCTAATTCAAAATTCGAAAATAATTTCAAAGTTCTGATTGTGTTTTTCAGCGGTGTTTGGTACATTGTTAATACCTTCATTTAAAACAAGCACAAAACATAAAGTATTAATAAATTTAATTGACAAAGTTAAAATCCCTATTGCTTAACAGGTTGTATCAAAAGTTTAGATCAAATAACACATTGCCCTATTCATATGTCATGGCGTGCTCACTGTCTGATAATAAAGGGCATTTTCCCTTGGTTTGTCAATTTGTGACGAAGAAACACAACTTAAATGAAAATGTTTAGAGAGTGAGATATTGATGTGTGATAAATGCAAAGAAAAAAATTCATCCAAAGTTTAAATTTGCTGACGATCACAAAATTATAAATATCAAGGATGTTGGAGGGATAAAATGAAGACAATGAAAGTTCTACGGATTTCAGTAAAATCAATTGCACACAACACCCCCGGACAGCTAATAACTTTGTACTGTGAATCATGTGATCAACTTGCATGCTCTAAGTGTATTGTACAGATACACAAAAACACGATTTGGTGGAAATATGTGATGGGTATAAAATTAAAATGGAGAAACTGGTTCAAGATAAATATAAAATTCAAATTGAAAAAGGCAATTTTAGCAAAACTATAAACAAACTAGAAGAAATAAAAATATCGAAAAAATCCGAATACAATGAAGTGAACCAAAAGATCTTGAAACTGCCTTGGTGTGTGCAATTCAAAAACAATCAAAAGCTCTCTAAAGGGTGAACTGTACAAAAAATATAGAACAATGCAGAAGTCAATTGACGAAAAAATTGAATGTATTAATAAACTAGACAAAGAAGCAGACGAAAAATTACTTAAACTAGAATAGCAAATAGACACAAAGGCTGCAGCCCACTTTTTAAGAATCTATCAACAGAAGAAAATAAATGTATGGACATAACATCTTTAAATTGGACAAATATCCTTTTGCCACAGATTGTTCCAAAGGTGATAAATCTATCGAACATACAAATGTAGGGAGGTTTTTGTCCAGTGCTGATAATTCCCATTTGACCAAGGTGCATTATAAAATGAAACTATGGAAAAGATAAAAAATAATTTTCACAAGAAGTATTGCACAAATCTCAGAGAGATGAAGACACCATCTGAAGAGAGATCAGTATTATAATTCAGGTTAAAGGTAAACAAGAATATATTACAGAACTTCAATGTATTACTGATATTCTTGGATGCCCAGATAGTTAACTGTGAATCTGTTCAGCTCCTCAAAGAATGTTAAAGAAAGTGAAACCAAACGGTAACAATCTCGAGATTATGTGCAGTTACAATATTGCAGCCTACAGCATGGCATTAACCTCTAATCGTGATTTACGTATATCAACATACGAATATAAAATCAAGATCATCTACAATGACAAGGGGAATGTAAGAAATTCAAAATACAATGTAGCACCATTGTATCCTATTCGCCTAAGTGTTTCTGGATAGGACGTCTTAGTTGGGGCTAGTAATACTAAACACAAAACACAGAGAGTTATTGTAATAGATCCAAGGGGAAATCATGTCGCTAGATTTGAAAATGATGTCAATAACTATCCAATATTCAGCAATAAAATAGACTTAGCTATAAGTAATGGCAATATTTTTGTGGTAGATGGGATAACCGTTGGTTTTAGAGTGTTAGTTATTAGAACTGGAGGAGGACACATAGCCAATTACCAGGGACATCCTGACATAAACTCGGAGAAAAGGCCATTTGCGCCATCTAAAATCAGAACTGCACCATCTACAAATGTTGTAGTTCACTATACCTCCACCGATACAATGATGCACAACTGCTTTCAAGTTTATACCTTCATGATACAGGACTGCCATCAGGATCATTAGTGTCAATGAGTTTTTCAAATGAAAATTTGTACGTTGGACTCTATACACCTTATTTTAGTTGTGCAAATACAATATTGTACCAGCTAAACATTTCTGGATGCCCTGAATTAAGAAAAAACCTAATAAATAATCTTGAAATCTAAAGTAAGGAAACTGTGGTCATTTGTATTTGTAATTAAATATTTAATAATTAGTGGAAGTACATATATATTTTGTGAAAAAATCATGTTAATGACAAAAACAAATCAAAAGAGCAAAACCCAAGAAGGAAATTATAAAGTCATCGTTACAAGCAATAGAACACTAACGGACACAACAAGCAACAAACACACAAAAATGATGATAAATAAACTGTTCTTAATACTTTATACGAGTATAAATTATGTTTACCCACTATATATTGTCCTTGATATGGCTGACAAAAACTGTTTACTATATCTATATGAAATCTTATAAAGAGATATTTATCACGCATTCAAAATAGACAGCGGATACTTGGTAATCGTAACTACCTACCTATTTTTTCAATAATAGACAAGATTTTACAATTACTATTGATTGATTATGTCAATCAAAAACAAAAGTATCCCGGAAAGTTTCACATATGGACCAAGAAAACTTAATATAATTTTTACACAATTAAGATTCTCTGTAGCATTTCTAAATAATAATATATTCAAGGCTAATATAACCACAGATTTTCGCTGTTGTTGTGGCTGTGCAATAAAAAATGCACCACTTTTTTTAACGTCCACTGTATAGGGAGAAAATTGAATTACTAATCAATTATCTCACTTTGATAACTAATAATAACGCAATTGACCTTTATCTTCTGTTTTGCAAAGCCGGAGTTACACACCTGTCGATCAAAATTAAATTGTATTTAACCATGTTTATTAATTTGTAAAACGGTCTAAAAGATTTCTTATAGTTTAAGAACGTTTCAAACGTAGGTTTGTAATCATTAACACATATATATATTTATTTTATATTGTAATACTTGTGTATGTATTGTTTCTTCTTTCTTTAACCTTCTTGTTGTTATTCATTGGTTCTAGGTTACCTATATTATTATTAGTAGTAGTAGTAGTATAAGAAGGAGTAGTAGTAGTATTTGCATGCAAGTTCATATAAATATTACATGTAAATATTGTATTCTGGAGAGGACCTCATAAGTAGGATTTACTTGTGTCCAAATCATTTTGTTCGTAACAAAAAATATGTTTAAACTAAACATAACTAAACTTTCTTAATCCATTATTAGAATTTGATGTTATGAAAAAAGAAATAACAAATGTCTTCCTCTAGAAGCGAATTATATAGGTTTCAAAAAGTGGTCATAGCGATTTTGTTTCATTGATTGGAATAATTAGAAATTGATTCAACAGCAATTTTCCATAATTTGCAGATGCCACAAGCATTTAGGGATATACTTATTTTTTAGAGATGTATTTTATGTAAAGGTTAACTTCTTAATATTTTATTTAATTAACATTTTAGATCTGTAAATTTACATACTTTAGTTTGACCTTAATGAACGAAAGTATACATTGCATTGAATTTAATAAATGAATCTTACTAAAACTGGAAATCCACTTTCCAAACAGTAACTTTGACAACAGGACTGTTGCTATAATGAAATAAAGCATTTGGGTTCAAAGGCAGAACAATTCTATATAAAATGGCAAAATACTTGATTTTTTGTTAGCATTTCAAATGTCATCATATTTACAGTGGTTTAATTACCAATAACCATATCTTAAAAAATAGTATTTTGTTCCTGTTCATTGATGTCAATGCTCAATCAGCTACCGTGTTTGGCATTTACATTTCATACTTCATACGTTGGTATTCCGGTTTTCTACACCAGACGCATGTCCAAAGAAAGCAAAACTTTTGTTAAAGAAAACACTTAAGAAAGCGCGAAACGATTATAAAACTTGAGAGCTGTTTGTCGTAACTCTATTTTCGGGGTTTTGTTAATTTAACACGTTATAAAAATGTAACAGCGCCAGTTCCAGCATCTTTCAAATTAAATCAGGCCATATAAACTGTACATGACGTGTATATTAAATTTTATAAAATGTAAATTCAGTACCTACATGAACTGGCCAAAAAATATGTACAAAAGCTACCGGATCTGGCAAGAATATAAATTCTGTGCTTATAGGAACTAACCAAGATATGAATTTGATATGCACACAATTATAGTGTCTACAGAAATTGGTCAAATAGTTATTCAGTGATACAAGCCTTCATATATATATGCTGGTATAATTTCTGTATCACAAATTGTTTTTACTGGCAAATAAAAGTGTGATGTCATTTTGCCGGATATTTCTCAGTATTACAAAACTAAAGTGAAAGTGACATAAAATCAAATGGAAAATATAATGTATCTAATTCCTGGCAGTAATTAATCTCCTATTGTTTACTATGGGACATAACTTTATTGGTGAAAACGAGCGACGAGTGGTGTTCATAATATTGTCAATTCTTCAAAATTATTAAACAAACATTTTCTTCTTCAAATAATAGAAGTCTCAAAGAGTGAAATGTTCAGAAACATTCCATGTAAACTTGTGATATTAAAAAAGGAATTGATTTTTTGCAATTTTTCGTGTGTCATTTCTTAACAACGTGAATACGGGATATACCCCTTTTTCAGGACACGGTACAATTTCAAAAATAAATTGCAAGTAGAACTCAATTAAAATATAAAATATTAAATTATATGTCCGCCCTTTTAACCTAGATAACATATTTCGTCGTATGAAAAAATGTAAACAAGAATTTGTGAAATGAAAAAGGAAACATGAAAAAAAATGTGACAGAAATATAATGTAATAATAAAGCTTGAATAAAATTGCAAGCTACAGATTATTTATCATACCTTACCAATGCCATACTTGTAGAAGAAAACTGTCAAGGAAGCTTATCGAATACTCATAGGAAAAGCAGAAAGTCAACCGACGATTACAAATCCGGATTCAGAACAACAAATACAACACAAATCAAAAACGAAAGACAAAAACAGAAAATAAGTAACTCAAACCAAATAAATACCATAGGTGCATTAAGTTGTAATCCTTTCTTGTCACTTCTCGAGGTACTTGTTCTCATGTCCAGGGAGAAGTATAATCCAGAAAGAGGAAAGAACCCATCAATCAGCGAAGATGTCGTATCGTACATGAGAGAGGAATTTCCTGTTATGATCAATTGAGTCAGTCTTATGAAGAGCTAGCATCCGCTAAGGTATAACAAATCGCCGTAGTAGTAGCTAAAAAGTCAAAGCAGTTTTGAAGGATTTAGCATAACGTATAAGTGGTAAGTAGCATACACCGATGCTGATGGAATGTTGGTATAAATGAATAGGAAGTTGACAATAAATGTGGTGAATTCGTTTAATCGAAGGATATGGGGATACCTATTTCTGAAGTTTAATTATCAAAAGTCCTGCATTTTTTACCTTTTTTACTGTAAAAATTGATGTTTTCAGTCTATTTTGACATGTTGACGTCATTAATGAAGTTAAATTGAAAATTTTTTTAAATGACTTTGAAGATTTCCTTTCCCGTCTTTAAAGCAAAACTATTTCAGTCGATTTACAATTTTAAACAGGTGTAAATCTGGGATTCAAATGTTTGCTTTTGAATTAGTGACCTAATTAGGTTTATATCTTAATTTTTTGTCTAACTGAAAACCAAAACAAACTTGACCTCTCTTTAAACAACCTTGCTTAAACGAAATGTTTACTGTATGCATTCAATAGCTAAGGTATGAAATTAAAAACTTGAACTATCTATTATTGTTATATTAATATTCCTGGCAAATTTATATCAAGCCTAATTTACTATTCATTTAATTTAACCTTATGAGTGACTGTATTGATAATAATTATACGAATGTGTGCAAGGTCTTTTAATTTGTCACCTTATCCTTCTTTTAATAAATGTATATATAATCATGATTTGTATTACCTGTTGTTACTTTTATTGGGTTTGATTGATGTAAATATCCCATTAAACAGCATTTTCTTTTAAATATTGTATGATCGGTCGGCACTGAGAGTCGCGGCAATCTAGAGGCATAGTTAAAACTGCCGCTGTTCAGCTAAATTGTTTACTAACTATCAGCGTTTTAATAAAAAAGGTTCGAAATTTCAAGAAATTAAACGCAAAGTGTGTAAAAGATGGTTACGTTTAGAACACAGTGAATATTATTTTTATATGACCGTACCTGAAAATGTATGACATTGTTTATCCATTTAGCCTAGCAGTTTCTGCGATTTAAAAAAAAACTGCTTTTCAGTTACATGAGCTTTAGATGTGGACATTGTTGATGTCTAATCAACACAAAATAGAGACATCTTGTGAAAGACATCCCATTCTTTACTTCGGCTTGACGAAATTGAGATACTTATTAAAGGACATCACAGGCAGGCATCATTCATGCACTGTGTGACGCATGCATCTAAGTCATAGCAAAAGCTTCCATGTCCTCTGTCTTGAACAAGAAACGACGTCTGATAACAGTAATTTTATTTTGATATTTTCCAGGCTACAATGATCTACATTTAAATTTGGATTATATTTAATAAATTTGATTTCTTTACACAGTCACAAAGTAAACACTGGAAGTCTTATGACCTATATAAATATATATTTACAAATCCAGAATGGAAAGTCTACCTATGCCGAAGCGAAAATATCAGATCGCATTTTAGAGATTGACTTCCCATAACAACCAATTCATGGTGACGACCATAGAACTTTTGAAGAGAAAACATCAACAACGTACAATAAATCTTTGCTTGAGTAGCTTAGACGTCAACATAAGAGAGCGGTAGCAAAAATCGGAATACCAATCGCAGGATCAAGTATAACGTATATGCTGTGAAATGTACAAACCATACGCTGGAGCTGCTGGAATGTTTGCTATTGATGAACAGGAGTCATCACGTTTGTCTTAGAGTTTATTTTAAAGTTTTCTCGAATCTATTTCTGGAAGAAGTAGGTTTTAGTAAGAGGCCGACCTAAGTGTATTGGTGGTATTTTTAATTTCAAGCTCGCTGGGATAGATTGCAAATAGTGAATTGAGCATTGTTCAGTAACAAAACATCACAAGTAGAGTGGAATGTGCCAGTGTATTTTCTTTCTTCCTCGGCAGACCTTCTAGGAATTCAGCCTAGTAAGCGTACAAAAATATGTCGGCGAGGAAAGGAGTACAGTTAGTATTTATTATTGAAACACAATCCACCAAAACATGACAAATAATTGAAAATTTAAAAAAAAATCTAACATTTGACAGTTTTGGTCTTTGGTATATTTATTATCTGATTTACACTTATTGATGACGAAGTACGTTATGTTATGGCTAATTACTAGGTATTTATATTTTGTCTCATTACGGTTTTTATTCAAAAAAGCTTTTAATAATATCGTTTAGCCTGGTTTTAAGCTACATTTAGGGGATGGCCGTGTAGAGTGTCGAAAATCAAAGGTTTTAATGTTGTTGCATTGGGGATATGATCCAGACCTTAAGATGTACATAAAGTCTTTTGAAGTTATTATTATCCACATTTCTTTTATCCCTCGTCTGGAGTAGCAAGTGTCACTGTATTTGGGAAGCCCCAATTTTATTGCTGTTAAAAGTGGTCAGGAGTTTCCATAGAATTATGGTGTTTCACTTATACGATCCTGCTATGAAACGCTGTTTGTATGGATTTTTGTGACGGTTTTGTATCCAATAAATGAAGGAGAGATCAGTCTTCGACGTTAAAGACCGATTTGTGATTTTTAAGAATCTCCTCTTTTGAAAGCGTAGTGGATGTGTAAGTAGGATTGCCAAGTAAACTTTCCATGTATAATTCATTAAACACTCTATATAATGTTTATTGCTGATAAAACTAATGTTGTTAGGGGTCTTGCACAACAGATAGAAGTAGACTAAAACATGACTATTATAATAATTTTGCTTTAATTTTCATTTTTGCATTCCAATATAATATCTATTATTAAATAAATAATGTGTAATATTATTATTATTTTAGGAAATTTTGGTTTCCATATTTTGAGAATCGAGAAAAATAGATCACAAATCATGCATCAATATTGTCCCATGTTAGTGTAGATAATGCACAATTTTATATTGAAGAAATATCTATAACAGAAGAATGGGCTGTTTTAAATATCAGTATAGCTTTAACTATTACACAAACACAAGATGTAGAAATTTTAAAACATGCCACAGAATTTCTGTCCCAGCGTGTAAATGACAGATGTAAGATAGATGGATTTATACGGTTAAATCGCGAAATAAACCATACTGATTTGTTTGTGTGCTTTATCAAAATGTAACATTTGGTTAGTTAGAAACACTAGAGGCTCCCAGGAACCTGTATCGCTCACCTGAACCTGAAACCAAACAACCCTTTTTTATCCAGCTTTTCTTTGCTATAAGGAATTGCCAAACACTTATACAAAAGTCTTTAATTTTGAACTTTTAAGGGAAATAATTCCTAAAAGGAGCTTTTGATGCTTAGAGGGAGAAATGAGGTTCAAAATTTGCTGTAACTGTTATACTTTTTTAACTATCAGTCGAAAACTCTCGACTCTGCCCCCCCCCCATTTTCTATTTTAAGCCAACGTAGCTATGTAGGTAGTCAGGTGTCATGATTTGCACAATTTTGGTAGAGGACGTCCTAGAGATGATGTGTGCAATGTTTCAAAGCAGTCCTTTAATGGGTTGAAGTCCTTTCATTGGTTAGAGAAGAAGATTATTTAAAATCAATTAAAATTCATTAAAAAAAATGTTCTAGGAGACTTAATCAGACAATCTTGACCCTAAAGTCATTTTTGTAGCCCTCATAGAGCAGAACAATTAAGCAATGCTAACTTTTTCTCTAGTTGTAATAATTTTCAAGATTTTGTGGCAAAAATGGCAAAAATAATCAATTTCGACAATTAAAGGGCAATAACTCCTACAAGGAGTCATCATACAACTTCGACACAATGGAGTGTTTTGTAGAGCTTTCGATTCTGATGAAGGCATGTCTCTTCAGTTTGCCTGTATCTGTCATACTTTTCGAACTATAAGCCAAAAACTGTATTTCGCCCATCCCCCCTTCCCCCGTTCTATTTTAAGCCATGGCAGCCATGTTGGTTAATCTGCGGCCATGGTTTGTGCAAACTTGGTTGAAGACATTTGAAGGATAATGTGTACAAAGTTTCAAAGCAGTACTTTCAGTGGTTTCAGAGGAGAAGATTTTTAAAACTCAATTAAAACTGATTAAAAAAAACAGTTCAAGGGGAATAACTCTTATGCGGTTTATCAGACAATCTTGACCCTAAAGCCATTTTTGTAGCTCTCATACAGCAGAACAATAAAACAATGCTATCTTTTTCTCTGGTTCTAATAATTTTCAAGATTTTGAGGCAAAATGGCAAAAATCATCAATTTCGACAATTAAAGGGCAATAACTCCTACAAGGAGTCGTCATACGACTTTGATCCAATGGAGTGTTTTGTAGAGCTTTTGATGCTGAAGAAGGAAAGTTCTTCGGTTTTCCTGTACCTGTTATACTTTTTGAACTATAAGCCAAAAACTGTATTTTGACCCCCCTGTTCTATTTTTAGCCATGACGACCATGTTTTTTTACGAATCAAAAATCCAAAAGATAGTTTGGTAAAGGACATGCTAAGCAACAAACATACCAAGTTTGGTTGCATTCTGTCAAGTGGTTTCAGAGAAGAAGATTTTTGAAAAGTTGAACAGACAGACGACGGACGACGGACGCCAAGTGACGACAATAGCCCACATGACCCTTCGGGTCAGGTGAGCTAAAAATGACATAAATTAGATGATTTTTTAATAATACTCGTGTACAGAATTTGTAACAAAATACATATTGTACTTTGTCCCACACTAATATGTTATACTATCATTTATTTCAATTAAACAGTTTTAAATCCTTGTCAGATTTAGAATAATATATATCTTTCGTTTGTGCTTCTAATTTTTCTAAATAAAAAAATTGCAAAAACCGGTAATTTTTTAGTACAATTTTTTTTATTCAGTTCAATTTTCAATGTTTTAATTCCTGTTCATTGACAGCAGCATTCCAGCATGCACCGACGCATGGTGTTAACATTTCACAAGATATTTGAGTACTCAATCTTCAGAAATGTTGATGCTATTAAAATTTTGTCCGACATTCATAATAATATGTTGTTGTGCCAGAAGATAAGGCCCTTAACAACATAATTTTCATCTGCAAAAAATATTATATATAGTGTTTAATTAATTAATGAATTAGGCATGGACAGTTCACTTGGCAATCCTGCTTACACATTAACCACGCTTTCAAAAGAGGAAATTCTTGAAAATCACAAATCGGTGTTCAAAAGAGGAGATTCTTGAAAATCACAAATCTGTGTTGGCATCCTTTTGTCTCAAAAACAGTCAAATATTCTGACCTCCATTTCTTGTATTGGAGACAAAGTTTTACCAACTCCATACAAACTGCATTTCATAGGATCGTCCAAGTATACCACCAATACACGATCGCAACTCCTGACCACTATATCAACAACTAGAGGCTCCCAGGAGCCTGTATCGCTCACCTGAACATGAAACCAAACAACCCTTTATTATCCAGCTTTTCGTTTCTATAAGGAATTGCCCAACACTTTGCAAAAATCATTAATTTTGACCTTTTAAGGGAAATAACTCCTATAAGGAGGAGCTTTTGATGCTTAGAGGGAGAAGGGGATTTCACTTCAAATTTGCTGTACCTGTTATACTTTTTTAACTATCAGACGAAAACTCTCTCGACTCCCACCACCCCCCCCTTTTTTATCATTTTTTCTATTTTAAGCCAACGTAGCTATTTAGGTAGTCAGGCGTCATGATTTGCAAAATTTTGGTACAGGACGTCCTAAAAATGATGTGTGCAATGTTTCAAAGCAGTCCTTTCATTGGTTAAAGAGGAGAAGATTTTTTTAAATCAAGTAAAATTGATTAAAAAATGTTCAGGGAGAATAATTCTTAAACGGTTCATCAGACAATCTTGACCCTAAAGTCATTTTTGTAGCCCGCATAGAGCAGAACAATTAAGCAATGCTAACTTTTTCTCTAGTTCTAATAATTTTTAAGATTTTGAGGCAAAAATAATCAATTTTGACAATTAAAGGGCAATAACTCCTATAAGGAGTCATCATACAACTTCAACCCAATGGAGTGTTTCGTAGAGCTTTTGATGCAGATGAAGGCATGTCTCTTCGGTTTTCCTGTATCTGTTACACTTTTTTAAATATAAGCCAAAAACTGTATTTTACAACCCCCCCATCCGTCTTATTTTTAGCCATGGTGGCCATGTTGGTTAATCTGCAGCCATGGTTGGTACAAACTTGGTTGAGGACATTTGACGGATGATGTGTTCAAAGTTTCAAAGCAGAACTTTCAGTTGTTTCAGAGGAGAAGATTTTAAAAAATCAATTAGAACTGATTAAAAAAAACAGTTCAAGGGGAATAACTCTTAAACGGTTAATCAGACAATCTTGACCCTAAGTCATTTTTGTAGCCCTCATAGAGCAGAACAATTAAGGAATGCTAACTTTTTCTCTAGTTCTAATAATTTTCAAGATTTTGAGGCAAAAATGGCAAAAATCTTCAATTTTGACAATTAAAGGGCATAACTCCTACAAGGATACAACTTTGACCCAATGGAGTGTTTTGTAGAGCTTTAGATGCTGAAGAAGGAAAGTCGGTTCGGTTTTCCTGTATCTGTTATACTTTTTGAACCATAAGCAAAAAACTGTATTTTGACCCCCGTTTTATTTTTAGCCATGGTGGCCATGTTGGTTGGTCTGAGGCCATGATTTGGGCAAACTTGGTAGAGGACATTTTACTGATGAAGTGTGCAAAGTTTCAAAGCAATCCCTTCAGTGGTTTTGGAGGAGAAGATTTTTGAAGAAATGTTAACGACGACGACGACGACCGGACGCCAAGTGATGGCAATAGCTCACATGACCCTTCAGGTCAGGTGAGCTAATAAAAACTGGACTTTAAAAAGTACAGCGACACTTTCTACTCTAGGAGTGGCATAAATGAAATGTAGATATTAAAAAATCAAAAGACCTGATAGAAATCTTGAGACCTTGATCAATTCCAATGTAACAGCATTAAAACATTCTACACGCCCATCCTCATGTGCAGCTTAAAACTACGCTCAAGGGCTTATTAAACGCTGATTTTTCAAGAAAAACGGAGACGATATAAATATCTGGTAACAAGCCATGACAAAACTTACTTCGTCATCAATGACTCTAAATTAAATAATAAATATACCGAAGACCAAATCTGTCAAATGGTAGATTTTCGTGTTGACAACATATTTGTCATGTTTTAAAGGACTGTTCGTATTCCAATGGGTACTAATTCCTCTTCTCGCCGACATGTTTTTGTACTTCTATGAGGCTGAGATCCTAGAAGGTCTTCTGGAGAAGAAAGACATTAGCCCAGAATGTCCAAAATGAACACATTTAAAATGAAACCAGACTACCCTCGACTTATCAACCAAAATGTATATTGCATCAAAATTGTAATTGGGGGATTTGTTGATCTTATGAAGTTAATTCATGAATACCTTTAAACTTTATTAAGGAGTGAATGGTTTGGTACAGATTATTATGGTCTAATTGAAATGTGATTTAGATGTTTAACAACGAGGTTTTTACTAATGACTGTTTCCAAAATTATTATTCATTAGGGTTTAAAATATATAGGTGTTGAATGAATTAAAAAAGAAATACTATCTCAATACTGATTTTTTGCAAATTTAGCTAACATGTGGATGACTACTTTATTACCAGGATTACATATAGAATATAATTTAATAACATTTGGTTTCTTAGTAAGTTCAGTTGGAATAACTTTTTTCTTACTGAAGCAAAACATTTACACTCTAATAATGATACTCATCCCCTAATTGTTCCTACCCACATAAGTCACAAACTCTATCATCCCTCTCCACCCCCCCCCCCCAAAAAAACAATCTTCCCCTTTTTATCAGAAGTTTGTGGTTCAGGCATCTAAAATGACATATAGCTCTACACTAGTCAACTGGTAGAAAGGAAAAATAATTTTCAAAACAATTACTTGTCTTAAAATAAGATAATTGATACATTTTACAGAATGAAATACATTTCTGACAAATTTTGCCTAAATTGGTCACACAATCTAGATTTAACCATCTTTGCCAATGAAGTGGAGTGAGATGAACTTTGTGATAACCAAACATCTGACATACCTCAATCATTAAAGTTTTTTCCACGTGACAAATCATTTAGAATTATTATTTTTAGCTACATGTATATGTAATTCATATATTATTTTATACACAATTTCCACTAAGTTTGTCTTGTTTACCACAAATTAATCTATTCCAAAAACCAATCATCCTGGCTTTAATAAATATATCTGAAGGGTAACGACCCAATTCACCTTATAAAATACAATTTGAAGTACATGTAGATTTATTAAATTTTAAAACTCAAAAATAAACTGCCAATAATTATGTTATCTTCATATTCTCATACATCAGAACCATAAAATAGTATGGGAGAAACCATACAATCAATTAAATGTATTTGTGTATCTACTGGCAAATTGAACTTTCTAGATTTCTTTAACATAGCTTTACACCCTTCTTCTTTAGCTCTATTTGAAGCTTTATCAAATTGTGGAAAAATAAGATTCCAAGATACATAAATTCATCCACAACATCAAGTGCAACTCTATTGTATTTAAGAATAGGCTTGTATAAAATTTTAAGCCCAGTCAAAAATAACTACTTTTGTTGTACTTTCATTAACCTCTAGTTTCCAGGTTTTACAATATAAAAACATAACATTTTGCAGTTTATTTGCTGACTCCGATAACAAAACAGTGTCATCAGCATATAGTAAAAAATATAACTTTAAAACTAAGCATGCTTCAGTATTCCAGAAATGTGACAGACCACAGTACCAGACAGAGAAATTTAGCTATGTTTTAATGATGTGTGAACAGAAATTTTGAGAGAATCAATAAAACTGCATTACTGTCGACAGTGCTAACCCATAGAGATGCCCAGCGCATCCCCATGTGGCGGATAGGGGATGCCCTCGCGTTAAAGGATTATCAGGTCATAATACTGAAAGCCTGAAGGCAGACCACAGTGGGTACCATGTTTGGGGAGTGCCACCCTCCATGAACGATTAAGATCCCTTTTGTAGATGTTGATAAGGGTAGGCTCGTTGTAGCTACTACAAAAGTCTAACTTCCCCAACCCACATTTTTTAGGAAACCGTCAAAATTTTTTGCCCTTGTGTGTATCTTTTTCTTATTGATGAATAATTTGCTAACTTGTTCCCGTTCTGAATATACCTGAAATACTGCACGCTGGCTGTAAAGCAAACATCCAATTAATCAATCAATCAATCAATCATTCAATTGTCTATCGTTTTGGCCATTGTATTGTACCAGGGAACAATAGGGTTGTTTCCTGCTTACTCGGTTTAGTGCAATAAGGTTATTTACTTAGGATCAATAGAGTTGTTCGCACTGGTGGTAAATATGAGGTTATTTGGCAGGATACAATAGGGTGTTTCCTTTGGCGATTAAAATTTTTGGAAAACAATGTTTGCAATTTGTTTTAGTCACATGGCTGTTATAAGCCAATAAAGACATAAAATTTATTAAAATACTAGTTTAGGAATTACAATTTTAAAATAATGCCTATAATGTGCAAGTAATTAATTTAAAGTTAAAGTTTGAAAGCAGCATCACTTTTGACTAAATAATGCACAACATGCATATAAATAAAAAACAAAGTCTTAATATAATACTTTTTAATAATAAAATTAGACAATTGTAAAAATCAATGTTATCAACCACCACCCGTATATTAATTTGTAATGTAAAATTGCACATATATAATATTATTTTAATAATACTACCGTTATGGGTAGAAATTATTCAATAAACTAGAGGCTCCCAGGAGCCTGTAATCGCTCACCTGTTATCCAAATGACTTAAACTAAATTAAAATTTTTGAATTTAACAGTTTCAGTCTAGTTGTTATAGCTTTTAAGCTACTGTGCAAAAACTAAACATTTCTTCAAAAAATTTGTTAAATACAATAACTCCTATAAGGTGCCATCGACAATTTCTGAAAATTAAATGGTTTTTAGGCATTGTCCTTTAGGGTACTTTAGAAATTTACAGTTTTACTCTACTAATAGGTGTGTTATAGACTAATTTATAATTAAAAAACTGTTCATATGTCCAAATTCATAATGAAAGGGCAATAACTCCTATAAAGAGTCATCTTGCAATTTTTGGACTAAGCAATCATTTGTAGGGCTTCTATTGCTGATCATTTGTGCAATTTACAGTTTTAATCTAGCTACTATAGTTTTCAAGTTACAGGACAAAAATGGAAAATTTCATAACAAAATTGACATTTAAGGGCAATAACCCCTATAAGGAGTCATCTGACAATTTCAGACCAATTAAATGAATTGTAGGGCTTTTTTCCTGATCATTTTGGCAATTTATTATTTCACTCTAGCTGTTATGGTTTTTAAGTTACAGGACAAAAACGGAAAATTTCATAAAAAATTGCAATTTAAAGGCAATAACTCCTATAAGGAGTCATCTGACAATTTCAGACCAATCAAGTGAATTGTAGGGTCTTTATTGCTGATCATTTGTGCAATTTACAGTTTCAATCTAGCTGCTATAGTTTTCAAGTTACAGGACAAAAACGGAAAATTTCCAAAAAAAATTGCCATTTAAGGGAAATAACTCCTATAAGGAGTCATCTGACAATTTCAGACATAACAGTGAATTGTAGGGCTTGTATTGTTGATCATTTTTGCTCTATACAGTTTTACTCTAGCTGTTATATTTTTAAAGTTACAGGACAAAAACAGAAAATTTCATAAAAAATTACCATTTAAGGGCAATAACTCATATAAGGAGTCATCTGACAATTTCAGACCAATCAAGTAAATTGTAGGGTCTTTATTGCTGATCATTTGTGCAATTTACAGTTTCAATCTAGCTGCTATAGTTTTCAAGTTACAGGACAAAAACGGAAAATTTCATTAAAAAATTGCCATTTAAGTGCAATAACTCCTATAAGGAGTCATCTGACAATTTCAGACTAATACAGTGAATTGTAGGGCTTGTATTGTTGATCATTTTTGCAATTTACAGTTTTACTCTAGCTGTTATAGTTTTAAAGTTCCAGGACAAAAACGGAAAATTTCATAAAAAATTACCATTTAAGGGCAATAACTCATATAAGGAGTCATTTGACAATTTCAGACCAATCAAGTGAATTGTAGGGTCTTTATTGCTGATCATTTGTGCAATTTAGTTTCAATGTAGCTGCTATAGTTTTCAAGTTACAGGACAAAAACGGAAAATTTCAAAAAAAATTGCCATTTAAGGGCAATAACTCCTATAAGGAGTCATCTGACAATTTCAGACTAATACAGTGAATTGTAGGGCTTGTATTGTTGATCATTTTTGCAATTTACAGTTTTACTCTAGCTGTTATAGTTTTAAAGTTACAGGACAAAAACGGAAAATTTCATAAAAAATTACCATTTAAGGGCAATAACTCATATAAGGAGTCATTTGACAATTTCAGACCAATCAAGTGAATTGTAGGGTCTTTATTGCTGATCATTTGTGCAATTTACAGTTTCAATCTAGCTGCTATAGTTTTCAAGTTACAGGACAAAAACGGAAAATTTCATAAAAAATTGCCATTTAAGGGCAATAACTCCTATAAGGAGTCATCTGACAATTTCAGACTAACACAGTGAATTGTAGGGCTTGTATTGTTGATCATTTTTGCAATTTACAGTTTTACTCTAGCTGTTATAGTTTTAAAGTTACAGGACAAAAACGGAAAATTTCATAAAAAATTACCATTTAAGGGCAATAACTCATATAAAGAGTCATCTGACAATTTCAGACCAATCAAGTGAATTGTAGGGCTTTTATTGCTGATCAATTTTGCCATTTACAGTTTCACTCTACCTCGTATATTTTTCAGGTTATATTGTAAATACCAAAAATTTTGTCAAAAATCGTCAAAAAAGGGCAATAACTCCTACAAGAAGCCAATACACAACTTCGCACTAATAGCAACTATTGTAGACCTTAATGTGCTGATCAATTTGAAGTAACGGTTTTCTCTATAGCTATTATAGTTTTTTAGATAATGATCAAAAACCTGTGTTGACCCCCATGTTCTATTTTTAGTAACAGCGGCCATATTTGTCTGTTGATCAACACCCTGGGTACAAACTTGAAACTAGGAACCCTAAGGATGATTGTGGCCAAGTTTGAAAAAAATTGGCCCAGTGGTTTCAGAGGAGAAGATTTTTGCAAAAGTTTACGACGGATGACGGACGACGGACGCCAAGTGATAGCAATAGCTCACATGGACCTTCGGTCCAGGTGAGCTAAAAATATATAGGTAAAGAATCTTGTGCATAAAAAAAATTACATGATTGTTTTTCTCCAAGTAAAGTTGATGGCAAGGTGATCAAGCAGACTTTTGATTTCATACTCATTTTGAAAGTTTGATTGCTTCATATATCTCTATGGGCAAGTTTCCAATGATTTGTATAACTACTTACTAAATTTAACCGTATTATTTAAAAAAAAATCGAAGAATGTGTCCATGGGACACGGATGCCCCCGCTAAATGAAGTCCCAAACAGGAAGTAGTTGTCCGACAGGTCTGAAAGTTGCTTAGGACATACAACTTATGATACTGAACCACCCTGCCAAATTTCAAATTGTTCTCATGTACGGTTTCTGAGAAAAGCTTGACGGAAATTCGTACATACGGATGGACGTATTTACGTACAAATGATGTCCCAAACAGGAAGTAGTTGTCCGACAGGTCTGAAAGTGGCTTAGGACGTACAACTTGTGATACTGAACCACCCTGCCAAATTTCAAATTGTTCTCATGTACGGTTTCTGAGAAAAGCTTGACAGAAATTTGTTCGGACGTACAGACGGACGGACGGACGGACAGACGGCCGGACGGACACGAGTAAAACTTAATGCCCCCCGACATGTCGTCGCGGGGGCATAAAAATTGTAATAAAGCAAGTTTTTAAAAACTTTGAAAAAGTTTTTCCTAAAAATAACTGACTGGCATAACTGTGGGCAAGTTTGATTTTCATCTCTTAACAAAATGTAGAATGTCCATGAAAATGAATGCTCAAACAGCACCATCATATAAGTGTAGTAGTTTGGATTTTGAAATGATTACATGACAATTAAAATATTTCTAATTATGATGATAAAAATAATCTTAATTTATATGTATATTATATATATTAAATATGTTGTCTTAAATGATTGTTTACTGTTCCATCACACAGGTGGCGTAGTGTAAAGTGGAGTAAAAGGCACTTCCTTCGTTTCCTGCAACCTGAAATGTCAAAAAGGAATAAATATTGTACAAACATCAGTATTACATATTAAGGGTCAAGACCTATTGCAACTTACTGCATTCTAAATACACTTATTTCCACAGTTGTTGATTTTAATTTGCTTCTTTTGTTTTTGAGCATAACAATTTTTTCAAGCACAAAATAAATGTTCATTCACCATGTAGTACATTCGGTGACATAGAGTTTTGCTTTCTTTTAAAAACATCTCTGACAATTATAATTACAAACCAGTGGCATGCAATAAACTGTAGGACTCAATTAATTGGTCAAAACAAACTTTATAGGACACAAACATCTTGCAAATTTTGTTTTTAAATCCTTTAATGTTGCCAGATAAAATTAAAACATCTAATAAACTTTTATGTATTGATAGTAAGCAACTTATATACAACTACTGCCATCATTAAATGCTTGGTTGCTAAGGAACTGACCTCATCTTAAATGTTTACATTGACATTTAAATGTATAGTTAAGGTCAAGGCCAGGTAACACCTACCAGAGCGTCATGTGTTGCTGATGATCAAGTCATCCTACAATGCATGATTAATGAGACTTATGGACAAGTACTCATAATGAGCTAAAATTGGACAAACATTACTGGACCTATGGTTTAAGATTAAAAAGATTCACAAGTGGCAAAGCCACCACCAGAAACTCCACCATATGTTTCACTGTCATGAACATTTGTTATAGACCATTTGAGTAAAATTTCTGCTAAGTTAAGATTCAATCTTCTGCTAATTTCTAAAATGCAAGAGAGCTTCAATTGAGGATGGCACCAACAACTCAAACGTAAAAGAAAATCATTTAAGGATCACAATTCAAACTGCCAAACAGTTAATTAACAGAAGATTTTGTAAACATCAACCATTCAGAATTTATGTGGCATAAATTTTCAATCAGGATAAAAAATCATAAATAAAAAAATATCTTGGTTTTATTTTTGCTTGATCTGGTTTAAATTTGCAACCAAAACATGGTCATAATAGAGGACAATATGAGGTACATTTCTACATTATCGCTATTCAATCTTTCAAGCAGCTTGTCATACTATTTTGTAAATTTCAGCACACATTAATGACCCTGTCCGCTAAGTTGAATATTCTTTCAAGAACTCTAACTTTAGTAAGTAACACCCAATTCTGTTATGTATGGTTCTCTTTGACCAGGCTGTTTGTAAGAAGATTAAAATGTCAAAAGAATTCAGATGCCAACAACAATGATGGCGCACGCAGAGTGATTAGAATAGAAGAATTTACATTTTGAAAAAGGCAACTCCAATGATCGCTGCTATCATAAGCTAATTCATCTCACAAAGAGTAGACTTCTATTTACTCTATTCTAAATTATAGTTATTTAAATTCTTATTTGATTATATTTTTGACTTTATATTATCTCCCTTATACTACAATGAAATAAAATCAATGTTGATTATCAACTATCAACTATCAGTTCTTATACAGAAATAACAATTTCGTAGAAAAAGATCATTTAGGGAAAAGAGAAATGGAAGGGATATGTCAAATTATTTTACAATACATCAGGTTCACTTTGAACATCAAACAAAACAAATTGGTGTTGGTGTTGTACCATATGCATACAAATTTATGAGAAAACAATATGTTCTAAAGATAATAAATCAGATTACTTATTTACCTGGGTCTTAGGTAAAAACTGTCTAGTTCATTACCCACTATTTACACAACATTCTCTTCTTGGTTCGATTTAGATTAAAGATTTCAAAGTAATGAAAGTGAAGTTCTGTTTACACAAGATTTTGATTTCAGACAGGTTTTCTTAAAACTTAACAGCTCTCAAATTTTGTGACACACTTCAGATCTAAATGCCATATCTATGTCATAGACGAACATACCAATTCTCTTCTGAATAAACTGTCTCATTTTTATCAAACAGATGAAAGGTGTAAATGTTTCGTGACTTGTTAGATGTATTCCGGAAACTTTTGTGTACAACTTCTCCATGTATCAACACCATACTACCTGAAAAAGAATTTTTGTTAGATTCATATTCAAACTACCTTTATTTATTTTCATTTGTTTGATGGTCAGCTTTTTCATGTTTATCATGCTGTCCAGTTGTCTTTGGTGGAAAAAAAAATTGCATTGTCCACAAAAACCTCTGTGTTTTGCAAAAAAGCTTGTCAAACTCATCAAATGAGGTTATTACTTTATAGAGTCAAATTGATCTTTTATAACCAGTCACAAAAGAAAAGGAAAATGGAGGGTTTGATATCAAAATAAAGAAAATATATATCCTGGTTGTTTGTTCTATTATGAAAAGGAGACCAGAAAATTTTGTAAGATCCATTAATATATGTTTTAGCTGGGAGTCGAGTAAAGTTTAAATTGAAATTTTTACCACTTCTTCAATGAAAATTTAAACTAGAGGCTCCCAGGAGCCTGTATCGCTCACCTGAACCTGAAACCAAACAACCCTTTTTTATCCAGCTTTTCTTTGCTATAAGGAATTGCCCAACACTTCTGCAAAAATCATTAATTTTGACCTTTTAAGGGAAATAACTCCTATAAGGAGGATCTTTTGATGGTTAGAGGGAGAAGGGAGGTTCACTTCAAATTTGATGTACCTGTTATACTTTTTTAACTATCAGTCGAAAACTCTCTCAACCCCCCCCCCCTTTTTTCATTTTTTCTATTTTAATCCAATGTAGCTATGTAGGTAGTCAGGTGTCATGATTTGCACAATTTTGGTAGAGGACATCCTAAAGATGATGTGTGCAATGTTTCAAAGCAGTCCTTTCATTGGTTTAAGAGGAGAAGATTTTTTAAAATCAAGTAAAATTGATTAAAAAAATGTTCAAGGAGAACAATTCCTAAACGGTTCATCAGACAATCTTGACCCTTAAGTCATTTTTGTAGCCCTCATAGAGCAGAACAATTAAGCAATGCTAACTTATTCTCTAGTTCTAATAATTTTCAAGATTTTGAGGCAAAAATGTCAAAAATAATCAATTTCGACAATTAAAGGGCAATAACTCCTATAAGGAGTCATCATACAACTTCAACCCAATGGAGTGTTTCGTAGAGCTTTTGATGCAGATGAAGGCATGTCTCTTCGGTTTTCCTGTATCTGTTACACTTTTTTAAATATAAGCCAAAAACTGTATTTTACCGCCCCCCCCCCACCCCCCAATCCTATTTTTAGCCATGGTGGCCATGTTGGTTAATCTGCAGCCATGGTAGGTGCAAACTTGGTTGAGGACATTTGACAGATGATGTGTACAAAGTTTCAAAGCAGTACTTTCAGTTGTTTCAGAGGAGAAGATTTTAAAAAATCAATTAAAACCGATTAAAAAAAAACAGTTCAAGGGGAATAACTCTTAAACGGTTAATCAGACAATCTTGACCCTAAAGTCATTTTTGTAGCCCTCATAGAGCAGAACAATTAAGCAATGCTAACTTTTTCTCTAGTTCTAATAATTATCAAGATTTTGAGGCAAAAATGGCAAAAATCATCAATTTTGACAATTAAAGGGCAATAACTCCTACAAGGAGTCATCATACAACTTTGACCCAATGGAGTGTTTTGTAGAGCTTTAGATGCTGAAGAAGGAAGGTCTCTTCAGTTTTCCTGTATCTGTTATACTTTTTGAACTATAAGCAAAAAACTGTATTTTGACCCCTCTGTTCTATTTTTAGCCATGGCGGCCATGTTGGTTGGTCTGAGGCCATGATTTGGGTAAACTTGGTAGAGGGCATTTTACTGATGATGTATGCAAAGTTTCAAAGCAATCCCTTCAGTGGTTTTGGAGGAGAAGATTTTTGAAGAAAAGTTGACGACGACGACGACGACGACGGACGAACGACGGACGCCAAGTGATGGCAATAGCTCACATGACCCTTCGGGTCAGGTGAGCTAAAAAATGGTGAAATAATAGTGGATATTGATGTAATCATCATCTCTATTCAAATTTTATCTTGCATGAGAACTGACAATAACATTTGAAAAACCATGATGAATAAAAAATATACATTTTTAGCAATTTGAAATGCTCATCAACTCAATGCATATGTGGAAACTGCTGCATCATGTCTCAAGTATGTCCAAATTCTAGTAGATTTATTTATTGTATTTAATCAATTAGCATGTAACCACTTTTAACTACTACTAACATGGTTGTTTATATATTGAAATAGAAATTTAAATTATATACGAAAAAATGAACTTAAAATTGTAAAATACCATGATATATATAAATAACAAATGCAAATTACATGTGGTCCCAGTATAAAAATGATTATATTTTTGTCTAACGAATTCAGGAAATTATTATTGAACTATGATCTTAAGAATATACATAGTACTTCCAAAACTACCTCTATAATGCTTTTTTTACCCTGTACACTTTTTACTGCTACATATCAGAATATATTTCTGAGAAAAACAAAAGTTTCTGAGAGGTTGTAAATATTCTTATGTGATAGGGTACTTTTGTCCCTTGTTCCCTTTAATTACAAATACACTATTTTAAGACCTTATAAACTGCTATGTGATACACTATGAACTATAGACCATATAAACTGCTATCCGTATGCTGTGATACACTATGGACTAAGGACGGTATAAACTGCAATATTGTGATACATCAGAGTACCTGTTGAGTACCCACATCCTTGGCAAACAAGTCCATTTTAAAAGGCAGAGTAGCACACTGTGTGTCTTAAAATCGGTTTCGAACTGAAAACCCCAGTTTAGTGTTGAAACGTTGGTGATTAACAGAAAATTAATTACACAGACTATTCCATCACCTAACACGAGCAGATTTAAGATAAGCAGCATAAAAAATTCAGTGGTCAAGTTGTTAAGCTATTGATCACATAGTCTGTAAACACTGATATTGCAGGTTCCAGTCTAATTGTGGGCAGGGTGCACTTGACTCCAATCTTAAATGACAATGATTGCCAGTTTTCCTATGGGCTGGGTGCACTTGACTCCAATCTTTATTGAAAAGGATTGCCAGTTTTCCTACCGAAGGTCAGGGTTTTTTCTGGATTCCTCCCCTAATACAAACTGGACACAATGATGTAGCTGAAATATTGCTGAAAGTGGCATTAAACAACATTCAACATAGTAGTCACACTTTGGTGCTGACAGGAATATCATTTATTCTTTTAGAAATGCAGTCATTGTTAAAATTTACTGCTCTGAAACTTTAAAAGTTATTTCAATTCTAAAGTTTTTCTATTTTCAAGATTTTCAAGGTGTAGATAGCCTTGGCTAGATTTGGTGCGACGTTTTGGAGTTTTGATAATGGAAGTTCTACAACATATTAATCATTTGGATTTTAAATATTAATAGGAATTCAGCGCCACTGATGAGTCTTGAAACACATGTCTGGCGTAATAAATTCTATTAACCTTAGTACAAATGTATCATTGATGGCATTTTAATCAAACAAACAAACAAAAATTAAGGGACTCTACAGAGTTAAACTTATTCGTTCGATATCGGAACAAAGAAAATATTAATTGCTTTTCCAACAAAGCAACAGTTATACAAGATACTCTCCTCAACTTGGTTAATTGGGCAATGGGGGAATAATTGAATTAAAGTTGTCCACATATTTCCTGTTCCCTATATAAAACTTTTCACTGTAATTAAAGATGGTGGATTAATTACGAAGCATTGCTATAAACAAATATTTTGATATGGGCTTAGCTGATAGAACATCTTCAGGGAGTTATATATAAATCTGACCAAAGGTTTCACAGAATATTTGCTCACATATATTTTGATTAAAGCCAATTTTAATCCTTGCTGGCAGCCATCTTGTAGACAGGCCTGCAGTGTCATGGAAAATGTGATATCTGTTAACAATGTGCAGTTTACACAGGCAGTTTTTAATATACAAAAAAAATTTATGTTACGAGATGTAAGAAACTTTTAACTAATAAAATAATTTGGTGCAGATGAGCTACCAAATTAAAAATCTATTCAGACATCTAGATCCCACCCCACAAAAACATAATACAAAACAATGCAAAAACAATTCAAATGTCCAGTGTGCTGAACAGAAGATAATTTTCCAGGGACATTTCAGTGAGATTTGTTAAGAAATGAGGATGGCCTAATAATATGCACATCTTTAGATTAGAATGTTGCAATGTAAATAGCTTCATAAATATCTGATTTAGCACGAGGGGGTGTTTTTTCCAGTAAGTGCAAACTTTAATCTACCATAACGTTCGGTGCAAAAAAAATAACTACAAAATTTCAAAATGACCAGGATGCTCTACATAGACATACTTCCTCATATAAGAATGTACTAAATTTCATGAACATTCGATAAAAATGTATACGAGATGTATTCAGCATCCACAAAGTTCATGCTAAATAAAAGTATCCAATTTTTTAAGTTCTAGATAAAATTCTGGAAATACTAATTGAAGGTGACAATCTTTCTTGCTTCAAAGATGAAATATCTGTACATGTATCTGTAATTGTAAACAAATACTATCTTTAAAAAAGATAACCGATGCAGTAAAGATATAAATTTAGTTATGCATTGAACTATGAATCACCATTATTGTCATACAAATTCCCAAAGGTTTGATGGAAATTTTTTTGGGGAAGTACTGAAGGACAATTATTACTACATGTACATGAAAGATATCTTGAACCTATAAATTAACACTAGTCCCTTGAAATTATTAATTGTATACATGTGTGGCCCCCCCCCCCCCAATATGTGTTTTTATATTTCAACATTTTATTTTATTTACATGTTTTCTATATTAATAGATTTACCAAGCATACAGTTAACTTAAAATTGATAATTTACATACAACTACATGTACTTTGTTGTACATGTACATGTATTCTAGAAAGTTGTTTGCTATTATGTATTGAAACCTACTGCCTAAGATATAGAAATGAAGTTTTTCTGTGAGCACCAAAGCAGTTATACAATAAAGTAAACAAATTGAATATTAGAAATTTTTTAATTAAATGTTTATAGTTTAAAATGTACTGAATAAGCAAAGTATACTTTACAATTAGAGCCACAACTCTCTATCTGTGTGTGTACTAGGACAGACGCCCAAGAACAATAATAATACATTTGGTTTAATCACGTGGGTTTAATATCAATATGCATATAAAATGATTGTTAATTTGTATTTATTAAAGAAATTAATTAAAATTCCATAAAAGGCAGCAAAAATCCAGTGTGTTAATATGTGTTTTAATTTGCACTGTACTTCAAATGAAAAATATTTAACATTTGTTTGATATAAATTTTTTTACAAACTGCAGCTCATCTCTATTGTTCTTAATACTTAAATTGTGCTATGAAATAATTTTAAAAACAAACAGACGGTAAAATCTACTAATAATTGTACACAATTGAAAGGTGAATTGCCAATTAACAAACCTGTTCCAAACCCCTGTCCAATTTACCACCCTGTTCTGAACCCCCGTTTTATCATGAAACTGGTGACTTGATTTTTGAGAGGTGAAGTGTCATGAGATCAAAGGGTAAAAAGTGAATATAATACCAACACTGTCGGAAAAAATTCAATGAAATTGAATAATCCTGTTACTAATATAAATAACTTCTGTGTACAAGTTCCTGTTGTTATTCTAAATTTACCTATTGTATTCAAGTCTTTATCTAATTTAAATACCTTACAACCTGAACACAAGTTTAAATCCCTGAGTTACTCACAATTGTGCAGGTTATTATCAATGACAATTATTGAGCTGTAGTATACTGCCATATCTGATTGTCATGGCGTGTTTCAAAAGTGAAAATGAAGGACAATTTCCAGTGGTTTGTCAAATTTGTGAGGGAGAAACAAAACTAAACTGGAAGTGTATAGATTGCGAGATGCTGATGTGCAATAAATGCAAAGAAAAAATTCATCCAAAGTTTAAATTTGCTGAAAATCACAGAATTATTAATATCAAGGAAGTTGTAGTGGAAAATCAAAAAAATGAAAAAGCTATGGATTTTAGCAAAATTAAATGCAATCAACACCAGGGACAAGTTATGACTTTGTATTGTGAGTCATGTGATCAACTTGCCTGTACAAGCTGTATGATACAGATGCACAAAAAACATGATTTAATGGAAATATGTGATGGGTATAAAATAAAAATGGAAAAACTAAGAGAAGCAAAAGTTAAAATAGAAGAAGAAAATGAGAAATTAAGCACAGAAATAAGAAAATTAGTAGATATAAAAACAACCAAAGAATCAGAGTACAATCAAGTGAACCAAAACATCTTGTTTCACGAAGCTGTATTGATAACAGCAGTCAAAGAATATGGACAAATCCTTAGAAGTGACCTTAAAGAAATATATCAGTCAATTCAAACGTCCATAGACCTAGAAATTGACCATATTCATCAAATGAAAAAAGATGCTGACAATAAAGTTGTGAAGCTGGAGTTGCACATGGACACAAAAGATGCAGCAGACTTCTTCAAAAACTTACCAACCGAAAATGATACATGTATGGTCATGAAACCATCCATAAATAGGACTAATATGACACTGCCACAGTTTGTTCCAAAAATGATAAATTCACCTGACATAGGCATTTTAGAATTTGAGAAAATAACAATTATGGAGGCAAATTCAGGAGAGCCAGGATCAACAAATTCCAGCACAACTGTTGTAAAGCAGATGGAGATGAAAACCAAAGAGACAATGCCAGTTAATTCCAGCACAACTGTTGTAGAGCAGATGGAGATGAAAACCAAAGAGACAATGCCAGTAAATTCAATCTTCAAAGTTGTCAATGAATATGACACAGGAATTCCAAACATAAGTAAAATAGTTGCATGTGTTGATGGTTCATTATGGATAAATTCCTGTTCAGAAGAAGTGTTACTAAAGTTAAAACCCTGTGACAAAATTCTTCAAGTTTTGTCCAGTTACAAGGTTTATGTATACAGCATGGTATTAACCCCTGCTAATGATTTACTTTTCTCTACAAATGAATCTAGATTAAGCATTATCTACAATGACACTGGAAAACTGCGAAAGTCAAAATACAATGTAGCACCATTTAAGGCTGGACTTCTAGATGCTTCAAAAGATCCTTACAATTACTACATCATTGTTGGAGCACACAACACTGACCAAATGAAACGTGGTAGACGAGCAGTTTTTCTTTTGGATAAAGATGGAGATCAACTAGAAAGATATGAAAGAAATGTTCAGAACAAACCAATACTTAGCAATATTATAGATCTAACTTCAACTCCATACAATTTTTTCGTTGTAGATGGACTAATAGGAATGAATTTTGGATATAGAGTGGTAGTGTTAAGAAAAGGAGGACACACAACCACTTATGAGGGACATCCAGATATAAACACTGAGAGTTCACCGTTCGCACCAGTTGATATTGTCACTGCACCATCTGGAAACGTTGTGGTTAATGATACATCCACTGATGCATTCCATATCATAAATGATGCTGCACAGCTACTTAAACATTTAAACTGTGGTGAAATAATATTAGTAAACAAATCACTAGGTCTAGATTCAATGTGCTTTTCAAGTGATTATTGGTACATTGGATTTTCAAATAGTTCTGAACATGCGAAATTGTATCAGCTAGACATTTCTGGTTGTCCTGAATTGAAGAAAGAAACAAATGAACAATTATGAAATCGAACTAAAGAAAATTTTCATAACATGTCTTTTGTAAATTGAATACGAATAATTAGCGGAAGTACATATATTAACTGCAAATGTTGAGTGATGCCTACACATCCTATAGTGATATTAATTATAACTACAATAATGATATTTTAATAAAAATAAATATGCACAAATATTTTCAGCAAGGTGCATGGAATTTGATTCCTTTCTAGCATAATAAATGATAATATGTGAAGAAAGTTAGGTAGAGAACAATTCTGTGTTGTGTTGACCTTGTGTTTGGGGCTACAATGCTTCTACTCTTTTTTTCAAATCTACAAAATGGGACTTGAACCAGCAATGCACTTCCATGGTCCACAACATGGATTTCTAAATCATTACCCAAGTATTGGACATGAAGAATGTTTGAATGGGGCTTTAAATCACATATAACAATTTTTCAGTAATATCATGTCAACATGTTTCCATGGGAGAGGAAGCCTGAACCACTAACCATAAGCAGGAAAACTTAACATATGAAAATTATTGTCAATTAAAGTTTGAGTCTAGCACACCTTGCCTGAACTCAAAACCCGTTATTTAACATGTTGGTGATTAGAAGTAAATGGCTCCATATGGACCACTTGGTAAGGAACAAAAATTCTGGTCAAAGGGAGATAACTAGTTATCAGTGAGTATGGAATCCATCTCGGTGGGTCATGCTGTAAATAGGCTGTGGTTAGAAAAGATTAATAACACATGCCAAATATCAAAAGTCTACCTCAAAAGAGAAAAAGTAAGGCAATAAACTCACCTTGAGGCCAAAACTCAAGGTCAAAGGGCCCCAACCATGGTACATGACACGTTACTTCAAATGATCTACCAACATACCAAATATGAAAAACCTACCTCAAAAGGGAAAACAGTTTGTTTGAATGATGTTTAACCCCAATTACAACAATTTTTTATTGAAAGAGCCTGAGTCCATGAGTAAAAACTCGAAACCTATTGTACGAAAACTGGCAATCCTTTTCAATTAAGATTGGAGTCAAGTGTACCCTGCTCATTGTTACGCTCAAACCCTCATGCTCAGTGTTAGCAGACATGAGATCAATGAGACAACCTTAACCACTCTGCCACTTAGAAAAAGGTAAAAGCCCAGACATGAACTTTGAGGTCCAAGTTAACTAATAATGGTACCCAACAAATTGCTTCAAATGATCTATCGACATGCCAGTTTTGCTTTAATAACATTTAAATAACAGGGTTCATTATACAAAACAAATGAGAACAATTATACCTGTATGAAATGGATTTTAAAGCAAAATAATCCATCCATCTGTCTGTCTGTCCACCACACTTTCTCTTATCCCAAACTCCACCTACACCACTGAATGGAATTTGATAAAATTTTCAAAGAATCTTTGTCACATAGTGCCATTGTGACCTGACATTTATATAAAATTTTGATCGAAATGATATTTGGAGTTTCCCATAGCTCAACATGGACTATGTCATTGGCATAAGTTAATACCCATCTCTTATGTGCAACTCTACCTACATCACTGAACAGAATTTGATAAAACTATAACAGATTTTTGTCACAGTGCACCTGATATATAACATTTTGATCAGATTGATATTTGGGGTGTTTTTAAACCTGGGAATCGAAGGCTTATTAAATGCTCAAAGTTTTATTTTAGCTATCATCCTATCCCAGGGAAAACTTATAAAACTTTTTCCCATAGGATCCAATGTTAAACTAAGACATGCGGTGGCAGCCATTTTGAATTTCCAATTGGCATAAAATAACATAAACTTTATAAAGGAACACATTGCTAGTAAGTTTTTGTTTCCATTAGTTAACTACGGTAGTTTCCGAGAAGAAGCAATTTAAAACCTTTACCCCTAAGGGCCCTAGGGTCCTATGTTAAACCAAGTCATGCAGTTGTGGCCATTTTGATTTTCCAATGGTATAAAAACAATAAACATTACAGAGGACCATCTAAGCATCATTGGAAGTAACTTTTGTTTCGATTGGTTAACCGGTTTTAGAAAAGAAGCCTTTTTTTAACTTTTCCCAATAAGGTCCAATGTAACACTAAGTCCTGCAATGACGACCATTTTAAATTTCCACTTGGCATAAAAAACATTATACTTTATACTTTATAGAGGATCATCCAAACAATATTGGTAGTAAGTTTTGTTTCATAGGTTAACCAGTTTCAGAAAAAAAGCCTTTTAAACTTTTTTCCATAGGGTCCTATGTTAAACTAAGTCCTGAAGTGGTGGCCATTTTGATTTTCGAATTGGCATAAAAAACATAAATTTTGAAGAAGATCATCCAAACAATATTGCTAGTAAGTTTTGTTTCCATAGGTTAACCAGTTTCTGAGAAGAAGCCTTTTAAAACTTTTTCCTATAGGGTCCTATGTTAAACTAAGTCCTGCGACTGTGGCCATTTTGAACTTCGGATTGTCATAGAAAACATAAACTTTATAGAGGACCATCCAAACAAAATTGCTAATAAGTTTTGTTTTTATTGGTTAACCAGTTTCAGAGAAGGAGCCTTTTTTAAACTTTTTTTCAATAGGGTAAACTAAGTCCTTAGCGGCCATATTAGTTTTCCAATCAAAAACTAGAGGCTCCCAGGAGCATGTATCGCTCACCTGAACCTGAAACCAAACAACCCTTTTTTATCCAGCTTTTCTTTGCTATAAGGAATTGCCCAACACTTCTGCAAAAGTCATTAAGTTTGACCTTTTAAGGGAAATAATTCCTATAAGGAGGAGCTTTTGATGCTTAGATGGAAAAGGGAGGTTCACTTCAAATTTGCTGTACCTGTTATACTTTTTTAACTATCAGTCGAAAACTCTCTTGACTCCCCCCTACCCGCCCCCCATTTTCTATTTTAAGTCAACGTAGCTATGTAGGTAGTCAGGTGTCATGATTTGCACAATTTTGGTAGAGGATGTCCTAAAGATGATGTGTGTAATGTTTCAAAGCAGTCCTTTAATGGGTTAAAGAGGAGAAGATTTTTTAAAATCAAGTAAAATTAATTTAAAAAATGTTCAAGGAGAATAATTCCTAAACGGTTCATCAGACAATCTTGACCCTAAGTCATTTTTGTAGCCCTCATAGAGCAGAACAATTAAGCAATGCTAACTTTTTCTCTAGTTTTAATAATTTTCAAGATTTTGAGGCAAAAATGTCAAAAATAATCAATTTTGACAATTAAAGGGCAATAACTCAGATAAGGAGTCCTCATACAACTTCAACCCAATAGAGTGTTTCGTAGAGCTTTTGATGCAGAAGAAGGCATGTCTCTTCGGTTTTCCTGTATCAGTTAAATTTTTTTAAATATAAGCCCAAAACTGTATTTTACCCCCCCCCTTTCCATTCTATTTTTAGCCATGGTGGCCATGTTGGTTAATCTGCAGCCATGGTTGGTGCAAACTTGGTTGAGGACATTTGACGGATGATGTGTACAAAGTTTCAAAGCAGTACTTTCAGTGGTTTCAGAGGAGAAGATTTTTAAAAAATCAATTAAAACCGATTAAAAAAAAAAACAGTTCTAGGGGAATAACTCTTAAACGGTTAATCAGACAATCTTGACTCTAAAGCCAATTTTGTAGCCCTCATAGAGCAGAAAAATTAGGCAATGCTTACTTTTTATCTAGTTCTAATAATTTTCAAGATTTTGAGGCAAAAATGGCAAAAATCATCAATTTCGACAATTAAAAGGGCAATACTCCTACAAGGAGTCGTCATACAACTTTGACCCAATGGAGTGTTTTGTAGCGTTTTTAATGCTGAAGAAGGCAAGTCTCTTCGGTTTTCCTGTATCTGTTATACTTTTGGAACTATATATACGCCAAAAATTGTATTTTGACCCCGTTGTTCTATTTTTAGCCATGGCGGCCATGTTGGTTGGTCTGAGGCATGATTTGTGCAAACTTGGCAGAGGACATTTTACTGATGATGTGTGCAAAGTTTCAAAGCAATCCCTTTAGTGGTTTTGGAGGAGAAGATTTTTAAAGACCAGAGCTCTTAAGAGCCTGTATCGCTCACCTGATTTTATAGGCAATGATGATGGCATTTCCCTGATGTTAAAGTAAGTCCTGTAATTTTCAATAAACTTTAAATAGGACCATCCAAACAATATTACTAGAAAGCTTTGTTTAATTGGTTAACCAGTTGTATAGAGAAGATTTTTTTTATTTGCCCATAGGGTCCTATGTTAAACTAAGTCCTGTGGCGGTGGCGGCCATTTTGAATTTTCAATTGCCATAAAAAACAAACTTTATAAAGGACCATCCAAACAATATTGCTAGTAAGTTTTTGTTTCCATTGATTAACCGGTTTTAGAGAAGAAGCCTTTAAAACTTTTTCCCATAGGGTCCTATGTTAAACTAAGTCCTGCGGTAGCGGCCATTTTGAATTTCCAATTGCCATAAAAAAAATAAACTTTATAGAGGACCATCCAAACAATATAGCTAGTAAGTTTTTGTTTCCATTGATTAACCGGTTTCAGAGAAGAAGCCTTTAAAAACTTGTTCCCATAGGGTCCTATGTTAAACTAAGTCCTGCGGTAGCAGCCATTTTGAATTTCCAATTGCCATAAAAAACATAAACTTTATAGAGGACCATCCAAACAATATTGCTAGTAAGTTTTGTTTTGATTGGTTAAACGGTTTCAGAGAAGAAGCCCTTTTAAACTTTTTTCTCATAGGGTTGAATGTTAAACCAAGTCCTGCGGTGGCGGCCATTTTGAATTTCCGATTGGGATAAAAAACATTAACTTTATAGAGGACCATCCAAACAATATTGCTAGTAAGTTTTGTTTCCATTAGATGACCGGTTTCAGAAAAGAAGCCTTTCAAACATTTTCCCATAGGGACCTATGTTAAATTAAGTCCTGCGGTGGCAGCCATTTTGAATTTCCAATTGCCATAAAAAACACAAACTTTATAGAGGACCATCCAAACAATATTGCGAGTAAGTTTTTGTTTCCATTGATTAACTGGTTTCAGAGAAGAAGCCTTTTAAAACTTTTTCCCATAGGGTTCTATGTTAAACTAAGTCCTGTGGTGGCGGCCATTTTGAATTTCCAATTCCCATCAAAAACACAAACTTTATAGAGGACCATCCAAACAATATTGCTAGTAAGTTTTGTTTTTATTGGTTAAAGGGTTTCAGAGAAGAAGCCCTTTTTAACTTTTTTCCCATAGGGTCCTATGTTAAACTAAGTCTTGAGGTGGTGGCCATATTGGTTTACCAATCAAAATAAAAAACACAAACTTTGTAAAGGTCCATCCAATGAACATTATGGCCAAGTTTGGTTTCAATTGGCCAAGTGGTTTCAGAGAAGAAGATTAAAATGTAAAAAGTTTACAGACGCCGCCGCCGCCGATGACGACGCAGACGACGCAAAGTGATAACAATAGCTCACATGACCCTTTGGGTCAGGTGAGCTAAAAAGTTAACGACGACGACGGACGACGACGACAACGGACGACGACGACAACGGACGCCAAGTGATGGCAATAGCTAAAAACAGACAAACTTTGTAAAGGTCCATCCAATGAACATTATGTTTTTAGCCCAACCCAACTAGAAAAGAATGCATGTGTAATGAAGATCTGTTTGAAGACATCTTCAGAATGAAAATTTGCATTTTTGTCACTGGCTCACTGCACAATTTAAAGGCACTTAGCCTTACATTATACTATTTTAGACTGTGTCATGTTGTCCCCTAAATTGTTTCATAATGGCCTCTAATTAACAAGATGGTGCTTTTAGACAAGAAACACATTAAACAAGTACAAATAAATGAACAAATCTCAATGTAAACTGTTTTATATATTCAATTGGTGTTAAATTAAAGTACCGATATTTCTGTAAAAGGCTGTTGATTGCACTAAAAATCCTAATTAAGCAGAGGAAATGGGTTTTCCCTTTTAAGTTTGATATTTTGACCCTAATTATGCCTTTACAAACCATCTGTTGAAAAGGCTATGTTAAATCATGTGCACAATAATCACTTTTATAGACAATACAGTAACATTTTTGGCCAATTTTTGCATATTTTTGACTAACATTTTTAAAAAATTGAACTTCCTATTAATTTGCTTAATTTTGACCCTATATTAAGCTGTTATGCATGGGGACAAAATCTAGTTTTCAGCCAAAGGTTTTCATTGTGATGCAAAAACTCTGTGAGAAATTGTTAAAACTGAACTGTATGGTTTAAAATTTACCTTTTTTTGACCTAATATTTTGTCACAATTTAATTTTATGCACTGATGAATATCCCCAATTCATATCAAAAAGTAAAGACGACCATACAGAAAGAAAGTAAAAATGGAATAAAGACAGAAGAACACTTTGTGTGTTTTTTTTAAATGTGTATGTAGAAAAGATGCAAAAGTGCTAACAAAACAGTTTCTTTAGTGTGCATTAGACGATACTTTATTTTTGAGTAACACCTTCAGTTGGTTTAAATAACAGCTAGATACCACAATCTATGAAAAATAACCTTGATGTACTCTCAGAAATAAAAATCCACAAAACATCATCTGACATATAGGTAGCACAGTAGTAAATGTTTTGGCTCAAGTCGAAAACACTAACATTTCTGTGATTTGCATACATGTACCTTTCTAATGTTCCTCAGCATTTACATGGGGTAGGAAATTTATAAACTTTCATTCAACATAAAAAAATATATGTCATATAAAACTGTGACCAATTCCTTTTTTCATTTGTTTCATTTTCTATTTTTCATTTTGAGATGCTTCCACTTTTACATGCAACTTCCAATGCAGTGAATGTAAAAATGTAAAATACTAAATTGTTTAAAAAACATACCAAAATTTTATCTTGCAAGATCTGATAAAAATATTACCAGTCTTTTTAAAAATTAATTTATGCAGGAGCTTACAGGCAAAAAAATTGTGCACATATGTAACAACTATTGACCAAATCAGAACACAACCTAGCATTCAGTACTTAATGTGGTGTACACAATCTGGTAACCTGTTACTGGTACACATTTACTACTGTTATACCTTTAAATGGTAGATTGATAGATTAAAATAATGAGTTGTCGTCTGTCTGTGGCAGATACTCCAAGACTTTTATGGGTGCTCTAGGTTCCACCCTAAAAAAACTGGGCACCTAATATAATACAGCTGCAAACAAACATACAGGGGCCTCTATTTCCATTAAAATAAGTCTAACAAATGTTTTAAAATTTTGAAGCTTCTCTAAAAAGGACTCTTTCAATGGTAATATTGGTTTTTTAAACTAAAAGATATATTGCAAAACAGTTAAAAGGAAAAAAAATAGATATAAACACACATAAGAGTCATTTTATTTAATATAAGTACATTTTAAGCAAAAAATTTTGCAAAATCGTTTAAAATTGCATTGTTCCAGTTTGAAATTTTCAGTTGAGCAGATTATGACGTCACAATGGAAGGCCGTCCATCATATTAATTCGATTGAAGATTTGTAAAAATAATGTATCTGGAGTATGAATACATATTTCAGACTAAAAATAACTGTATTATTAACACTAACGATAATTATGCATAACACATATCAAACTTGATTTTTAAGTCAGTTTTTACGTTTACACGAAACACACAGCTGACGCATGTGCAAACTAAATTTATTGGAATTTTTGTGAAAAAGGTTGACAATTATGGACCCCTTAATCTATTTTTGACTCAATTTCCAACATCTGCAGAGGGCCCCCATTTCAAAATTTAAACTTTACCGCTTATTTGCTGGCATGTTGTAAAATATGGAGTGGAGTCTGGAGTCTAAATTGGAGTGGAGTGTGGAGTCAAAATTGGAGTGGAGTCTGGAGTCAAAATTGGAGTTGTATTTGGAGACAAAAATTAAAGTTCCTTTTAAATTTTGAAGTAGTTCTGTGTGATGATTAATGTCTTTAATAGCTCATTAAAATGTTATTTAATACATAACTAATTTAAAAGAAATTCCTTCTCTTATCTTAGTCTAATCTTGTCTTAGTATGACCTGAAGATAATATACATGGATGCTGAAATTTAGTATCTGTTCCGTGAAAGTCGTCAATATGTCATTTTAATGTAACATGTTTTCTGCAAAGTTACATGGAACCTGTTTTTAATTAAAGGTCTGACAAAAAAATGTATAATTTGACTATTAAGTCAAGTTAGATTATAAAACAATATTTTCTGTAATTGTAATATAATCATATAAAGAGTTAAGATTGTTACTAGTTTAAGGATTTTATCATATATAAATAAACCTGTTTGCATTTTTTTTTAGGCTTATACCCGCTCCTAAAATAAAAATAGCATTTGTAAAGAATGTGAAATTCTAGCCACCTTGTCAGCAAGATATTGGCTAACAGTTTTAGTGCAATTTTATCACCCATTTTTCAAAATTAATTATTTTTATTTCTTTTGTTTTCTGCCCTTATTTTAAGACAATGCAGAGTTTACAAGTCATTTCGTACACATGTGGAAGTTGAAAATATGTTACATAAAACAATGAAAATGACATGTTGACAACTTTCACAGAACAGATATTAAATTTCAGCATCCATGTATATTATCTTCAGGTTATGAAGTGTGAGATCAGTCTAAGATAAGAGAAGGAATGACAGGCAAACATTTTGTGAGATTATTGTTATTTCTTTTAAATTAGTAATGTATTAAATAACATTTTAATGAGCTAGTAAAAACATTAATCATTCACACAGAACTACTAAGAACTCCAATTTTGACTTCAAATACAACTCCAATTTTGACTCCAGACTCCACTCCAATTTTAACTCCAGACTCCACTCCAATTTAGACTCCAGACTCCACTCCATGTTTTACAACATGCCTTATTTGCTACAAGATGGAGGAGATGTTTGGGAGCATATCTTTTAAGATGCATCACTTTGTGAGTTTTCTAGGAAAGATGTCAGAGGATAAATGAGATTTATAGCGACCCACATGATACATTTCCTGAGTATAAGCTGGTGTTGGTCAGGGTATTTAAACTTTTGGAAGATGAACTGTCCCATTGTTTGAATGGACTGCGAACCTTGAAATTTGACGGATTTCACCCAAAATCGATAGGCTTCTTACCAACCTGATATATAACAATATCCCAAAGTTTCATTTAAATCTCATGCAAACTTTTTGAATTATCATCTGGAAACCAAGTTTTTGTTAAAATTCCTAACGTTTTTCGTGGACTGCGACCTTGAAATTTGATGGATTTCCCCAAAAATCGATAGGCTTCTTACCAACCTGATATATAACAATATCCCAAAGTTTCATTCAAATCTGATGTAATCTTTTTGAATTATCATCCAGAAACCAAGTTTTTGTTAAAATTCCTAATGTTTTTCGTGGAGTGCGACCTTGAAATTTGACGCATTTCCCCCAAAATCGATAGGCTTCTTACCAACCTGATATATAACAATATCCCAAAGTTTCATTCAAATCGGATGTAAACTTTCTGAATTATCATCCGAAAACCAAGTTTTTGTTAAAATTCCTATCGTTTTTCGTGGACTGCGACCTTGAAATTTGACGGAATTCCCCCAAAATCGATAGGCTTCTTACCAACCTGATATATAACAATATCCCAAAGTTTCATTCAAATCGGATGTAAACTTTTTGAATTATCATCCGGAAACCAAATGTGGACGGACGAACGGACGGACGGAAAGACGGACGGACAGACGGACATGAGGATCACTATATACCCCCGACTCTGTCAAGCGGAGGTATAAAAATTGCCAGAACTGAATCAAGACCAATAATTGAACTACTAAAGGTAAGTTCAACCTATAACATGACAATTCATACACTGTATTTATTGAATCATACTTTTTGAACAACTTTTACCTATTTTCTATGTCCGTTTCACAAATATAACATTTTAATGCTGATAAATTTAAATTTCCCTTCAACTAATATTGATAATCTTTGTCAGGCAGAAATAAACAAGTGTGGAATGTGAGCACGCTCACAAAGGGATACCCCTCGCTTTGCTTCAAGTCCAATTATCTCCCCTGAATAATATCTGACAGCAACAAAAATTCTTCATGCACATCTACATATGATGTACTTCCTTCATGTAAAGTTTCATCAAAATCTGTCAAGCCGTTTAGGAGGAGAAGCGCTTACAAGGGATGTTTACAGACGGACAGACAGACAAGGCGATTCCTATATACCCCAATCCCCCAAACAAGTTTGTGGGGGGTATAAAAAAACAACAAAATCCATTTTTAAATAGCAGCATATGCTTTGCAAAATTAACGAGATGTAACTAAAACTTGTAAATTGTGCTTTACCTCACTGACTGACATGTAACTGGAAACAACATTGTCTGCTTTTCAGAACTGGCATTATATTCAAAGCCTTAATTAAATTCCAAAGAACAATTCATTCAGGTCCATCTTAATAATGAAGTTTGTGTTTTTGCAGGTTATTCTGTGTCATGGTACAGAAAATATGGCAGTAAAGTAGTGTAATGAAGGACCAACAAAATGTGTTCCATATGCCAGAACAAAAATGAATATTTTTTTACAAAACATAGACTAAGATTGAAAACAATGTGTCAATATGCGCAACTTAAAATAAAGACATCAATCTTTTTACTAAAATTTCGTCTGACCTGAGAAAAAAATATTTTAGGCACTGATTTTTGAACAGCTAAGATTATTGGTTTCGGATAAGAGACGGTTTTTTTGGGGGAGTCATTTAGGAAGATTTTGGGATTCCAGAATTCAAGGTGTATTAAGAGCAGATCCCTGGTCTTGTAGCTGAATTCGTATTCTGGGAGCAGGATTCCTGGTCCTACAGCAAGATTCCTAGTCTGGGAGCAGGATACCTTGAACAGGAAGCAGGATTCCTGGTCAAAGAGCAGGATTCTTCATTACTTAAACCAGTAGGAATCTAATTGTTTATAATTGAAGCAGGATTCCTGGTCTCAAGAGCAGAAATCCTGTTCTCCTCATTTAAATATTGCGGTTCATTTTTCCAGTTGGAGTCCATGTCTTGTACTATAGACAGGAATATGTTATTTTCCTGCAGGAATCCATGTCTTGTCCAGTTGGAGTACAGCTGGTCATTTTCGTACAGGTCTGCAACATTGATGTTTCACTTTGCACATCAGGTAAACACTAAACATTGATGTTTCACTTTGCACATCAGGTAAACACTCCTCTTTTTGTAAATTGACTCAGCTGTGAAATGTTTAGCACAGACCTACAGAATTGTGACAGTGAAGAGGTTTCATCATGTGTTCCATGTGTTCATAACTTTGAACCAAGAAGATGTGAAACATTTCCTTATATTATACCATTAGGCTTCCTACTACCGGTAATATAGGTATTTCATGTGCATGTTTTGAAGAATTGGCATGACATAAAACCAGGGTTTAACCCACCATTTCTTTTGAAATGCCTGTACCAAGTCAGCACCTTTGCTGTAGTTTGCTTTATGTTGGTTGTTGGTTCTGGAGTTTGCCGTTTTTTCGGACATTGATTTTTGGATTGTTTTTTTTGGCAGTTTCATTGGTGTAGGGTAATTTGATTATACCTTCATTTGGAACAAACTCTGTGTCAAGAACTTCAAATAAAGCATCCTGGTGATCATTATTACATGATCATCTACTTAGAACATTTGATCACTGGGGTCCCAAATAGCAAGGAAAAATTCACGGAAAAGCTATTGTAAATTGGAAAATAGTGAAATCTGGATATTTTAGCAGTTTTGTATCGAAAGGCTTGTGTTTAATTTTGCTCCTGGCTGTATCATAGAATTTAGAAATATAATGTATTAAAATTTCAGGTATTCTGCGTAATTTCCTTCCCCCTAGCTTAGCTGAGATAGATCAAGTAAAACACTATCTGGGGTACTATAAACAGATTTTTCAACAATAACCAACCGTTAAATGTTAGGAAAGCCATATAATTATAGTGACAACAAAGGAATCATAAATATTATGCAAAAATTGGAAAATAATTTACATTTTATTTATATTCATTATTCAGGACCTTTGAATAATTTCATTCCCCCTAGCTCAATCAGAGAGATAGATAAAGTAAGACACTATCTGAGGTACTAAACAGATTTCTTAAACAATCCATAGACAAAAAGTAATTAAATATTTGATTTGCATGGGATTTATAGCAAAATTAATAAAAAATAAAGATATTTTATAAATGCTGGAAAACTGTCATGCTAAATACTACATTTATAAAAATTACAAGGATTATAAGTTGAAACAAGTCCTTTCTACTTTTGCATAAACTATTTTAAAATATGCTTTTCCACTGAAACAGTTTTTGCAAAATTCTCAAAAAAAATAATGAATGAAAACAATTTCTTGTTTATTCTATAAAAAATAAGTAAAACAGATATGCAAATTTGTTTGTAGGCTACTTGCACACATTCTGTTATTTTTGTGCCTGATCTTGCAAGTTCTAACAGAAGGGAAATATGGATATTATAATATCACATTAAATTAGTTCAGAAGATATGGGCAAGCCATGATACAAGTGGGGTATTACCAAGAGGCGTCCATAGGTGCCATTATAGAGTGAAGGTGAAGGCATCAAAAGGCATCATTATGGAGGAAAGGGTTAATTGCTTACATGAGTATTATAAACCATTAACAGTACAGTTTTGTCATACATACCATTATATGATTCCAGGAATTTAAAATTGTAATGCTTACAATAATCATGTTACTTTATTTTAGTGTTTAAATTTGGTGCTTTCATGAAGAGCTCAATAAACCAATATAAAACTTCAACCAACTTAATTTATGGTATGTGTCTCTCTTTAGCAAAAGGGAGACAGCACATAATCCAGGTTGTTTATTTGAACAAGGGTATATGCCGTTTTCAGTAAACTCCTTCAGCTATATCCTGGCATGTAGTTTTTATTGGGAGAAAAGCTTTGCTTATTGTGAGAACCTTATATACAGAAGGGAGGCAGGCTAATCATTGTAATTAAAATTGAATTCCATTTATCCGAGCCCCCATTTCACAGACGTCATACAAATTACGAACAGTCATAAATCCTGTACAGACCAAACTGATCATACTAGTCATACAACCTTTTAAGGGATGGGGCCCTGATCTCTTATGTTCTAATTCACAATCTGTGTGATGAGACACTTATGAACAATAGAATATATGACTATGCATTTAACTCTGGTTCAATTCACTAAAAACTACTTGCACATAAAATAAGGATGTAGTTCACATATGTAAAGATAAATAAACACTTCGTGTCTAAAACATGTGCAAAAAATTAAATTTGGTGCCAAACAATATCAAGTCCTGATCTTAAACAGCAACCACAAAGGAACAGAAACTAAAAAACTTCTAATCAATCCATTAAATCTGTATTCTGATAGGTTTTTTTTGTTTATTTGAATGATGTTTAACGCCATTTTCAGCAATTTTTCAGCTATCATGGCATCCAGTTTTTATTGGGGGCGGAAGCTGGAGTACCTGGAAAAGACCCCACACCTGCGGTTATTCTGATAGGAAACACATCTTGTAGTTCCAGTTAATTCACGGCAGCATTGTGTAAATACCAGGTACTTCATACAGTAATGTAGACTTACCACAGCATTTCTTATATTTACACAAGCTGACAGTATAGGAAATGTTGATAATAAAGGTTTATCTCTCTAACAGCAAAAAATTCAAAGGGACTTGTGGCAAGTCTAACATTAATGGTACCATAGTATATATCATATTCAATTTAAAACATAATGAAAAAACTAGATATCAGTGAGATGGTACCCATCTCTGTGGGCCCCACCGAGGTCAAGGTCAAAGGTCATCAACCATGGTATGCAACACAGCACCTTGATATTATCTACCCACATTCCAAATATCAAAAGCCTATCTCAAAAGATAAAAAAAGTTACGACTCGGACATGAATTTGTTATTCAGAAAGCAATAATGTGACCTTAAGGTCAAAGCTCAAGGCCAGATGTAAACAACCACGGTTTGCGACACATCACCTTGATATTATCTACCCACATTCCAAATATCAAAAGCATATCTCAAAAGATAAAAAATTTACAGCCCGAACATGAATTTGTCATATAGAAAGCAATAATGTAACCTTAAGGTCAAAGTTCAAGGTCAAAGGTTATCAACCACGGTATGTGACACATCACCTTGATATTATCTACCTACATTCCAAATATCAAAAGCCTATCTCAAAAGAAAAAAATTGAAGAGTGTGTCCATGGGACACGGATGCCCCCGCTAAATGAAGTTCCAAACAGGAAGTAGTTGTCTGACAGGTCTGAAAGTCGCTTAGGACGTACAACTTGTGATACTGAACCACCCTGCCAAATTTCAAATTGTTCTGATGTACGGTTTCTGAGAAAAGCTTGACGGAAATTTTCATACTCATGTTAACATATTTTCATATCGGCCCAGTCGCAAACAGGAAGTAGTTGTCCGACAGGTCTGAAAGTCGCTTAGGACGTACAACTTGTGATACTGAACCACCCTGCCAAATTTCAAATTGTTCTGATGTACGGTTTCTGAGAAAAGCTTGACGGAAATTTTCATACTCATGTTAACACATTTTCATATCGGCCCAGTCGCAAACAGGAAGTAGTTGTGCGACAGGTCTGAAAGTCGCTTAGGACGTACAACTTGTGATACTGAACCACACTGCCAAATTTCAAATTGTTCTAATGTACGGTTTCTGAGAAAAGCTTGACGGAAATTTGTACATACAGACGGACGTATTTACGTACAAATGAAGTCCCAAACAGGAAGTAGTTGTCTGACAGGTCTGAAATTCGCTTAGGACGTACAACTTGTGATACTGAACCACTCTGCCAAATTTAAAATTGTTCTCATGTACGGTTTCTGAGAAAAGCTTGACGGAAATTTGTTCGGACGTACGTACGTACGTAGGTACGTATGGACGGACGGACGGACGGACATGAGTAAAACTTAATGCCCCCCGACATGTCGTCGCGGGGGCATAAAAATTGAAGAATGTGTCCATGGGACACGGATGCCCCCGCTAAAGTAAGTCCCAAACAGGAAGTAGTTGTCCAACAGGTCTGAAAGTGGCTTAGGACGTACAACTTGTGATACTTAACCACCCTGCCAAATTTCAAATTGTTCTAATGTACGGTTTCTGAGTAAAGCTTGACGGAAATTTTCATACTCATGTTAACACATTTTCATATCGGCCCAGTCGCAAATAGGAAGTAGTTGTCCGACAGGTCTGAAAGTCGCTTACGATGTACAACTTGTGATACTGAACCACCTTGCTAAATTTCAAATTGTTCTTGTGTACAGTTTCTGAGAAAAGCTTGACGGAAATTTTCATACTCATGTTAACACATTTTCATATCGGCCCAGTCGCAAACAGGAAGTAGTTGTCCGACAGGTCTGAAAGTTGCTTAGGACGTACAACTTGTGATACTGAACTACCCTGCCAAATTTCAAATTGTTCTGATGTACAGTTTCTGAGAAAAGCTTGACGGAAATTTTCATTCTCATGTTAACACATTTTCATATCGGCCAAGTCCCAAACAGGAAGTAGTTGTCTGAAAGGTCTGAAAGTCGCTTAGGACATACAACTTGTGATATTGAACCACCTTGTCAAATTTCAAATTGTTCTGATGTACGGTTTCTGAGAAAAGCTTGACGGAAATTTTCATACTCATGTTAGAACATTTTCATATCGGCCCAGTCGCAAACAGGAAGTAGTTGTCCGACAGGTCTGAAAGTCGCTTAGGACATACAACTTATGATACTGAACCACCCTGCCAAATTTCAAATTGTTCTCATGTACGGTTACTGAGACCAGAGGCTCTTAAGAGCCTGTATCGCTCACCTGATTTTATAGGCAATGAAGATGGCATTTCCCTAATGTTAAAGTAAGTCCTGTAATTTTCAATAAACTTTTAAATAGGACCATCCAAACAATATTACTAGAAAGCTTTGTTTCATTGGTTAACCGGTTGTATAGAGAAGAATTTTTTTATTTGCCCATAGGGTCCTATGTTAAACTAAGTCCTGCGCCGTGGTGGCCATTTTGAATTTCCAATTGCCATAAAAAACATAAACTTTATAAAGGACCATCCAAACAATATTGCTAGTAAGTTTTTGTTTCCATTGATTAACCTGTTTCAGAGAAGAAGCCTTTAAAAACTTTTTCCCATAGGGTCCTATGTTAAACTAAGTCCTGCGGTAGCGGCCATTTTGAATTTCCAATTGCCATAAAAAACATAAACTTTATAGAGGACCATCCAAACAATATTGCTAGAAAGTTTTGTTTTGATTGGTTAAACGGTTTCAGAGAAGAAGCCCTTTTAAACTTTTTTCTCATAGGGTCGAATGTTAAACCAAGTCCTGCGGTGGCGGCCATTTTGAATTTCCGATTGGGATAAAAAACATTAACTTTATAGAGGACCATCCAAACAATATTGCTAGTAAGTTTTGTTTCCATTGTTTGACTGGTTTCAGAAAAGAAGCCTTTCAAACTTTTTCCCATAGGGTCCTATGTTAAATTAAGTCCTGCGATGGCAGCCATTTTGAATTTCCAATTGCCATAAAAAACACAAACTTTATAGAGGACCATCCAAACAATATTGCTAGTAAGTTTTTGTTTCCATTGATTAACCGGTTTCAGAGAAGAAGCCTTTTAAAACTTTTTCCCATAGGGTTCTATGTTAAACTAAGTCCTGCGGTGGCGGCCATTTTGAATTTCCAATTCCCATCAAAAACACAAACTTTATAGAGGACCATCCAAACAATATTGCTAGTAAGTTTTGTTTTGATTGGTTAAACGGTTTCAGAGAAGAAGCCCTTTTTAACTTTTTTCCCATAGGGTCCTATGTTAAACTAAGTCTTGAGGTGGCGGCCATATTGGTTTACCAATCAAAATAAAAAACACAAACTTTGTAAAGGTCCATCCAATGAACATTATGGCCAAGTTTGGTTTCAATTGGCCAAGTGGTTTCAGAGAAGAAGATTAAAATGTAAAAAGTTTACAGACACCGCCGCCGCCGCCGACGACGACGACGACGACGGACGCAAAGTGATAACAATAGCTCACATGACCCTTTGGGTCAGGTGAGCTAAAAAGCTTGACGGAAATTTTCATACTTGTGTTAACACATTTTCATATCGGCCCAGTCCCAAACAGGAAGTAGTTGTCCGACAGGTCTTAAAGTCGCTTAGGACATACAACTTGTGATACTGAACAACCCTGCCAAATTTCAAATTGTTCTCATGTACGGTTTCTGAGAAAAGCTTGACGGAAATTTGTACATACAGACGGACGTATTTACGTACAAATGAAGTCCCAAACAGGAAGTAGTTGTCCGACAGGTCTGAAATTCGCTTAGGACATACAACTTGTGATACTGAACCACTCTGCCAAATTTAAAATTGTTCTCATGTATGGTTTCTGAGAAAAGCTTGACGGAAATTTGTTCGGATGTACGGACGGACGGACGGACGGCACCACTGACAGACGCATGGACGGACTGACGGACAGACTGATCACTATAGGGTGTCCGCCACAAAGTGGCGGGGCCCTAAAAAATAAAAAAAAAGATATTAGACTGCAGTAAGAGAGAACTTTACCTACTATCCACACATCATGGGAGCTCAATAAATAAATTTAAAAAAAAAACATTAATAAACATTTACCATGAACCTGTATAATATGCATATTTTGTACCAAGAGTTAAAATTTGATAAATTGAACATGTTAAGGGTGTACAGGTCATTGTCAGAATGTTTCTTTGACTTTATAATATTTTAATCATAATGAACACATCTTTTAAATGACAGGAATCTCATGCAGCCTATAAAGTTATAATATAATCAAAATAATAATAAAGGATCAATAAGGAAATGCATAATATCTTTGTTGTAAAATTTCTTTTAATTTTATTCTGTAAAGAGTTTGAAAAGATTGACTAGTCAACTGCTAAAAATGTTAATATCTGTGTTTGATTAACATTATTTTTCAATTTAAATATTAAAACTCAGTACTGAATGACATCATTTGAAAACAAATTGCTAATTTTTAATTTGTAAGAATTAATTTTATATTTATTGTTTATTTCATAAAATCAAATAACGCCACTTATAAATTTAAATTTTATATTTTACATAATGCACCAAGATATAGTTTAGAAAAGAACACATTATAAATTCCTTCTGTGAAAAAGTATTAGGAATTAAAATCTTAACTGGGAAGGGAAGATTGATATGACTTGAAATAGCATCTCATCTGGAAGCTTTTGGTTATCAAAGATAAAATCTTTCCTTAATATTGAAGCAAGAAAAATATTTACAATGAGTATATTTTGCCACTTATTGATTACTGTCTGCTTTGTTGTAATAAAGATAGAATAATAAAATTACATAAAAGAGCAAGGTTAATACTAAATGATAAATCACTGTCCACATTCTTCTCCTCTTTTTAAATAGCTGGGTATAACGACAGTCCACTTAAGAAATTAAGTAGCACATATATTTACTCCTTCAGAAATAGAACTTCAAAAATTCAGCTATGTCTCTTAAAATAACCCATACGCACTTAGAAAAATTTTAGCTGCTAATCCTTTATTCCAAAGGCTAAAGCTAAATATTACATCAGTCCTTTGTGTATTTAGGATCTACATTATGTATTCTAATATGACGTCCTGCTTTAGCTATGTAAACAAAGCTGCGTAAAAATTCCAATAAGTTTAGTTCGCATATGCCTAAGCTGTGTGTTATGTGTAAATGTAAAAACTGACTTAAAAATGCAGTTTGTTATGTGTTATCCATAATTATCCTTATTGTTAATAATGCAGTTATTTTTAGTGTGAATTCTGAGATTTATATGATTTAAACTACTCCCGATACATTATTTTATAACAATTCTACATTGAATTAATATCACATCACAATTAGAATTCCCACGTCATATTACGCTCAACTGAAAATTTCAAACTGGAACAATGTAATTTCGTTAAGATTTCACAATATTTTTTGTTTTAAAGGTACCTATATTCAATAAAATAACGAGAATATATTTTTATGTCAATTTTATTTGCTTTAACATACTGTTTTGGGATATATCTTATTAGTTTAAAAAAAAACAGTATTACCATTGAGCTGTTTTGAAATTTTAAAACAATTGTTAGACATATTAGAATTGAAGTAGATTATTGCAACTGGGCTGTATGCGAATAAGAACATGGTCATGTTCTAATTCGCATAGAGCCCACTCGCAATAATCTATTTCTTAAATGAATTGCCACATGATTTAGAATTTGTAGTAATGTGTGAATTATATGATTTAATTCGTATACATACACTTTTATACTGCTTTTTCACTTTTGAATTGTACACTCTTTGTAAGATTGTTTTGTATTTGTTTCATGCATGAGGCCTCAGGGAAGATTCATTGCAATACTAACTGTGTAACCCTCTACAAATAAAGTCATTATTAATATTTACTTTCATCACAGAAAGGGCCTTGATACAGTTGAAAGCTTTAAGGTTGTCCTCCAACAAAGCCAATAAGGCAGCTACACACTCATACAGATAAAAACATAAACAAATTTCAGATTAAAAATTAATAATGTAATTGCAATCAAAATCATTTCCTATTAATGACAATTTAAGTTTAATGTTATAACTATCATTCACATTCTGCTTTCAATAATTTCTCTGTTGAACATAGGTTCAATTCTGTTTTTGGCTTGGAAGATTGCAAGGTGGTATGTGATTATGTTGTCTTGGGGGGTGTTTATAAGTATTAACAACATTCAAACAATGCAAACAATAACATATCCTCAACTTCATCTCCATATCCATTATCAATATCTATTTTGAATACAATCGTAACTAGAGGCTCCCAGGAGCCTGTATCGCTCACCTGAACCTAAAACCAAACAACCCATTTTTATCCAGCTTTTCTTTCCATAAGGAATTGCCCAACACTTCTGCAAAAGTCATTAATTTTGAACTTTTAAGGGAAATAACTCCTATAAGGAGGAGCTTTTGATGCTTAGAGGGAGCAGGGAGGTTCCCTTTAAATTTGCTGTACCTGTTATACTTTTTTAACTATCAGCCAAAATTCTCTTGACCCCCCCCCCCCCCCCCCCCCTTTCTATTTTAAGCCAACGTAGCTATGTAAGTAGTCAGCTGTCAAGATTTGCCCGATTTTGGTAGAGGACATCCTAATGATGATGTGTGCAATGTTTCAAAGCAGTCCTTTCATTGGTTAAAGAGGAGAAGATTGTTTTAATTTTAAAAATCAATCAAAATTGATTAAAAAAATGTTCAAGGAAAATAATTCCTAAACGGTTCATCAGACAATCTTGATCCTAACACTATTTTTGTAGCCCTCATAGAGCAGATCAATTAAGCAATGCTTACTTTTTCTCTAGTTCTAATAATTTTCAAGATTTTGAGGCGAAAATGGCAAAAATCATCGATTTTGACAAAGGGCAATAACTCCTACAAGGAGTCGTCATATAACTTTGACCCAATGGAGTGTTTTGTAGAGCTTTTGATGCTGAAGTAGTAAAGTCCCTTCGGTTTTCTTGTATCTGTTATACTTTTTGAACTATTAGCCAAAAACTGCATTTTCACCCACCTGTTTTATTTTTAGCTATGGCTTCCATGTTGGTTGGTCTGAGGCCATTTTTTGTGCAAACTTGGTAGAGGACATTTTACTGATGATGTGTGCAAAGTTTCAAAGCAATCACTCAGTGGTTTTGGAGGAGAAGATTTTTTTTAGAAAGTTATGGACGATGACAACGAAGACGGATGCAAAGTGATGGCCATAGCTCACATGACCCTTTGGGTCAGGTGAGCTAAAACTTGGTGTGACATGCAACTGAATATAGTATAAAGTTTCACATCGCTTCAATTTTTCTGATGGACTGATTTCAAAAGATCATCAATCATATCTGGATTATTACCTACATTTCCCTTTGTACACAAAAGGATTTTTCACAAATTTTGAAGTAGTTTAACTACCAAACATACATTTAACTTATTACTAGATATCAGTGAGATGGTATCCATCTCTGTTGGCCCCGCAGACCTTCAGGTAAAATTGCAAAGTCAAAGGTCTTCAACCATGGTATGCGACACATAGCCTTGATTATCTACCCCCATACGAAATACAAAAGCCTAACTCTACAGATAAAAAGATACAGCCTGGACTGATCACTATTGGGCATCTGCCACAAAGTGTGTGTGTGGAAGGGGGGGGGCCTAAAAAATAGCTTCTAGATTAGTTGATTCAAGTCATCATCAGAGCTAAAAGCTACACATGAATTCTAACCACTGAACATAATTCTAAGTTTGTATACAAATAATAATAAATTCTTGGTGAATAGATACATCTCATTTTTTGCGTGGGCGCATTAGCGACCCACGCAAATAGTATTGGAGAGGTTAAGGCGGATGCTATGGAGAATGATACATTTTGGGAGAGTGCCCCAATTGAGGGTGTCGATAATTTTCCAGCATCAATTTACGGAAAAGTACCTCAAAGAAGGGTTATCATAGTTTTCTTAAAATAATCCAATACATCTTAATTTACGCTCTTAAATGAGATTATATTTATGGCAAATTGATAGATGACAATCGCAGAACTTATTCATTCATAAAAATATCGGTCAATGAAATCTAGTTATAACAATCGCTTTGCGAGCAGACGATGTTACACACTGTGCTATTTTTAAAGTTAAAACGTGATATAAATAATTGTCGTTTTATTTACAGTATATATATGTGTGTGTCTGTTAAGTTTAATTAATAAATGTAATCGCTTATATATAAATATATAACTGCTGTATTTTCTTAAATTACTTAATTTTTAATGGCTAGTAAATATGTACGAGGTAAATACGCTTGTGCTCTGATTTGACTTAGTAACATATTTATGACACGTAAAACATTCTACCACTTTCACTTGCTGAGGTAGGTCAAACATTAACTTACAGTTCAATGAAACGTGCAATTAATGCTGCTTTGCAATCAAAGATGTATCTATACAAATACAAAAAAAGAAATATGGAGTGAATGTGCGTGTACATTATTATGCATAAGGGATACTGGTAAAAAAACAATTATATGGACTATATTATTCCTCCAAACAAACTATACCATTCTGTATGTGTACACTAATTAGCGCCCACGATTGCTTTTTGTAAAGAAAGCAACTTGTTTTATTTACTAACATATACTTTACAGCAGACAAGCAGTTTAGTTAACAGCTGTTATCTGTATTTAGTATTAATTTACTGATAGGTAGACTTGAAAGGATAAGTTATCTATTATTTATCAGTGTTAGATACACATTTGAGTGTCATGGCATGTACAGAGACTAAACATGAGGGACAATTTCCAATCGTTTGTCAAATTTGTGAGAACGAAACACAACTAAAATGGAAGTGTATAGATTGTGAGATGCTGATGTGCAATAAATGCAAAGAAAAAATTCATCCAAAGTTTAAATTTGCTGGTGATCACAGAATAAGTAATATCAAGGAAGTTGGAGTGGAAAATCAAGAAAATGAAAAATCTGTGGATTTCAGCAAAATTAAATGCATAAAACATCCTGGACAAGTTGTGACTTTGTACTGCGGGTCATGTGACCAACTTGCCTGTGCTAGCTGTATTGTACAGATACACAAAAAACATGATTTAATGGAAATATGTGATGGGTATACAATTAAGATAGAAAAACTGAAAGAAGCTAAACTTAAAATAGAAGAAGAAAAAGACAATTTAAACATGGAAATAAGGAAATTAGTAGAAATTAAAACAACCAAAGAATCGCAGTACAATGAAGTGAACCAAAACATCTTGATCCATGAAACTGTATTAATAAATGCAGTCAAAGAATATGGAAAAAATCTTAGAAGTGATCTTGAGGGAAAATACCAGTCTATTCAAAAGTCCATAGACCAAGAAATTGACCATATTTATCAGCTGGAAAAAGATGCAGAGAATAAAATTTTGAAGCTAGACTTGCATATTGACACAAAAAATGCAGAAGATGTCTTCAAGAACCTGCCAGCAGAAAAAGAGATGATTTTGGTAAAGAAATCATCTATAAATTGGACTAATATTACATTGCCACAGTTTATTCCTAGGAAGTTAAATTCATCTGACATAGGCCTATTACAAATTGAAACAACAGAAAAGATAAAGACAAATTCAGGAGAGACTGCTTCAATAAATTCTAGCAGAACCATTGTCAATGAGACAAAGACCAAAACTGAAGAGTCAGTGCCAGTAAATTCCAGCTTAAAAGTTGTAAAAAAATACGACACAGGAATTTCAAGCATAAATAAAATAGTTGCATGTGATGATGGTTTATTGTGGTTACTTTCCTGGTCAAATAATGAGTTACTAAAATTTAAACCGTGTGACAAAATTCTTCAAGTTATGTCCAGTTACAATCTTGTGGTATACAGCATGGCATTGACCCCTGCTAATGATTTACTTTTCTCTACAAATGAATCTAGATTAAGCATCATCTACAATGACACTGGAAAACTACGCAAGTCAAAATACAATGTGGCACCACTGAGGGCTGGAATCATACGTGCTTCAGGTGACTATGTCATTGTTGGAGCACACAACACAGACAACATGACACATGGAAGACGGGCAGTTATTGTTATGGATAAAGAAGGAAACCATGTTATTAGACATGAAAGGGATGTTCAGAACAAGCCAATACTCAACAATATAATAGATCTTACTGTATCTCATGAGGGTACTTTTGTGGTAGATGGGTTGATAGGAATGAATTCCGGATACAGAGTGGTGGTTTTCAAACATGGAGGACACACAAGTACTTATGAAGGACATCCAAATATAAACACGGAGATAATGGCATTTGCACCAGTACATATTGCAACTGCACCATCTATAAACATTGTGGTTTATGATGCTGCCACCAATGCATTCCATATCTTAAATAATTACCCACAGCTAATTAAACATTTATACCTTCATGAAATAGGAATACATGTACAGAGAGAAAAATTGTATGTAAGTTCAATGTGCTTCTCAACTGACAAGTGGTTCATTGGACTTTCAAGATGGTATGAAAATGCTAAATTGTACAAACTAGAAATTTCCGGTTGTCCTGAATTGGAGAAAGAAACAGAATGAACAATCTTAAATAGCTGTAGTTGCTATATTTTTATATATTTTTGGTTGTTGGTTCTAAATTTTGCCAGTTTCTTTGATTAAGATATTGTCTTTTTTGACAGTTTCCTTGGTGTTCTGTATTTTGTTCTTATATATTTTGTGCAAATGTCAAGATATAACCTACAGATTTTACAGTGATATCAATTACTACATTAATGTTTATTTTCAAAAAAATGAAATCTTTATTAAAATATTTTTTTTTAAATTCAGCAAAGTGCACTGTTTGGGATTTGGTTTTTTCCTGGCATATGACTCTGGAATTTGTATTGAATGATAAATATCTATAGCCACTAACTTTGATTAGTTTAGTTAGTTAGTTTGTTTGTTTAAATGGTGGTTAATGCCACTTTCAGCAATATTTCAGTTATATTATTATGTTCTTATGTTTTTATTGAGGAGAAAGCCAAAGTTCCAGGAGAACACCCTTGACCTTCAGATGGAAATATGACAATCCTTGTCAATTAAGATTAGAGTCAATACGCCCTGCCAACAGTGAGAATCAAACCCGCAATCTCAGTGTTGACAGGCATGTGAAAATTAATAAACCAACTACCTTAAGTATACTTAGCCACAGAGGTCCTTAACATTGAATATGAAAAGAGAGTTGACAAGCTGTAGGAATTAGACCTTAACTAAATAACTAAACAAATACAAACCTTAAAATCATTTTCGACAATTTATTATATAAATGCTTACTTAATGCTCAGTAAAAGAGCATTTTTGACAGGTATATTCAGGATGAGAGCAAGTTAACAACCAGATCAATTTGGAAAGTGGGGTACGACTACAGAGGTTTGATTGCAACTAGACAAATTTAGGAAGTTGGGTAGAGATGGACTACACATTTGAAATCTACATAAGGTGGAAACCAACCTGTCAACTAAAATTTGAGTCAAGCACATACACCTGGCCTCAACTAGCAACTCTTACTTTCCCTGGTGATCATTAGTAAATGGCTCTACCTAAACCACTCTGAAGAACACATAGAGATAATATCTTGTTACTGATATAACATTGTTATTAGAAAACATACAGATAGTTTATTTGAATAAGGTGTTCTATCAGTTTCAGTTATAGTTCAGCTATTTTGGCACCAAGTTTCCATTGGGAGAAGAGCTTTCCTAATTTTTGAGACTCCCTTTATTAAGGAGGAAAGCTGGCAATCCTTGTCAATTAAGTTTTGAGTCAAGTAAGCCTTGTTGCTTATATTTTAGTTCAAAACCTGAGTGTTAACACACCTTTGATAACCTTTGATAAATATATGACTTTTTTATTCAACCATTAAAGATCTGATGCATTTAAGTCAGGTCAAATTTTAAAAAATAATCTACCAAAATATTTTTGCACAAAAAGGTAATTGTTTACAAATTTCATCACATAGTTAAATGTAAAAAAAATAAAAACTAGAGTAAAAAAACCTGTGAGCAATGCTCACCATTGATACCCCCTGGTTCACAATTACTTTGAAAATTCAGGCGTTCTTAATTATGAAATTGAAACTTTATCTAATTAAACGTGAAAGTGAAATTGCAGATAATACATGTAACCCTCACCAATCCCCCAAAGAATGGCATCCCCTATGTCAATGACAAAGTCCATGTTTTTCTATGGGAAACCTCCAATAATATTCTGATCAAAATGTTTAATATCCATAGCACAATGGCAATATGTGACCAAGATTCTGTGTAAGTCTCAACAAGTTCCATTCAGTGGTGTAGGAGGAGTTGCAAATAAAAGATGGGTATCCCATTATGTCCATTACAAACTCCATGTTTTTCTATGGGAAACCCCAAATATCATTCCGATCAAAATGTTAAATATCTCCTGCACAATGGCACTATGTGACATGGATTCTGTGTAAGTTTCATCCAATTCCATTCAGTGGTGTAGGAGGAGTTGCACATAAGAGATGGGTATCCCCTTATATCAATGACAGTCCATGTTTTTCTATGGGAAACCCCAAATATCATTCCAATCGAAATGTTATATATCTAGTGCACAATGGCAATATGTGACAACATTCTGTGTAAGTTTCATCAAATTCCATTTAGTGGTGTAGGAGGAGTCGCACATAAGAAATGGGTATCCCCTTATGTCAATGACAGTCCGTGTTTTTCTATGGGAAACCCCAAATATCATTCAGATCAAAATAATAAATATCTCCTGCACAATGGCACTATGTGACAAGAATTCTGTGTAAGTTTCAACAAATTCCATTCAGTGGTGTAGGAGGAGTTGCACATAAGAGATGAGGACCCCCTTAGGTCAATGACAATGTCCATATTTTTCTATGGGAAACCCCAAGTATCATTCCAATCAAAATAATAAATATCTCCTGCACAATGGCACTATGTGACAAGGATTCTGTGTAAGTTTCATTAAATTCCATTCAGTGGTGTAGGAGGAGTTGCACATAAGAGATAGGGACCCCCTTAGGTCAATGACAAAGTCCATGTTTTTCTATGGGAAACCCCAAATATCATTCAGATCAAAATGTTAAATATCTCCTGCACAATGGCACTATGAGACAAAGATTCTGTGTAAGTTTCATCAAATTCCTTTCAGTGGTGTAGGAGGAGTTGCAAATAATAGAAAGTGTAACGGACGGACAGATGGACGGACGGACGGACGGACACCATGAACACTATATACTGGTATAATGATGAACAACACAATCAAGTCTCGGTTCTTAAGACAACCATGTAAGGTTCAGTGACTGAATTCTGATGTCCATCAGTAGTGTCCTTTTTATCAAAAGACAAACATAGTGGTTCCGTAACTTAATTGCTAATGCCCAATACTATAAAGTCTCAATTTTTCAAGTAACACATCTTATAGTCAATGCTGAAGTAGCATCATGTAAGTACTTCAAACAGTATAGGAACAATAGTATATATCATAATCAATATAAAATGTGAACAAAAAAAAGTATAGAAATAAGCATTTAAGGTTGCCTTGAAGTAGAACCAAACATATGATAAAAACAGTATTTCTTGTGAGAAAAACCCTAAAAAATTCATAATCATAAACAGGACTCAATTGCATGTATGTTTTATAGCCAACCAAAAAAAATTTGAAACAATGTTCACACTTAGGACATGAAGGCCCAATCAAGAGCCAGAATACTTCTTTTACAAAAATATCTTTTCTCTCTGCATGACCACCAGATTATTGCAAGAAATTTTGGGCTATTGACAATGTAGTAGTGGATAATAAACACAGCTGTATCTTATGTAGCTTATAAAATACAAATGTATTAATATTATGAGAATAATTATGCAGGACCAATATTGACCAATGAATTGCATTGTATCTTTTTGTGTAATCCTTACATTTTGTTCAATACAGAGATCAACTTAATACCTGTTTGAATGGCTGTGTGCCGGAAAGGCAACATTTTTAAAGATCAAAGAACATTGTAGCCTCTCATTAGTGAGGATTAAGGGCTCCCCCAAACAGGTTATTAATTAACTGTAAAGGTAATATTGTACTGGTGTAATAAATTTTATTACATGAATATAATTTTGCGTGTTTTTGATTGGTTTAAAAACAACTTTTGGGTCATGATAAATCCCAACAGTACTAAAATTACATTAAATGTTCGTAGGCTGCACGATTCTGCTGCATAGTAGTCAAGCGGAATACAATATCGACCTGGTTTTTATGTTTTAGCCAATCAGAATAGCCGTCATAACAAATTCATTTGTCCAATCAAATTGATTGTATTAATTGTACATCGTGCATGACAACAACAAATGGGAGAAACGTCAGCTCTGCGATATGTTGATTCATTTATACTCTTCTAAATATTTGCAACTGTAATTTCAGGATTAACAGCAAATTGATATCAGAATGCAGAATTAAATAAAAATATTAAGGGTAACAACAATTACAAAATGTAAGCAGGGGCTCCAGTAGAAAACTAGACTAAGTCGATCTAGCGATCGCTGATACCCCCGCTTTTGTGAAAATTTCTAATGTTTTTCGTGGACTGTGACCTTGAAATTTGACAGATTTCCCCCAAAATCAATAGGCTTCTTACCAACCTGATATATAACAATATCCCAAAGTTTCATTCAAATCACATGCAAACTTTTTGAGTTGTCATCCGGAAACAACTTTTTTGTAAAAATTTCTAACGTTTTTCGTGGACTGCGACCTTGAAATTTGACGGATTTCCCCCAAAATCGATAGGCTTCTTACCAACCTGATATATGACAATATCCCAAAGATTCATTCAAATCACATGCAAACTTTTTGAGTTGTCATCCGGAAACAACTTTTTTGTAAAAATTTCTAACGTTTTTCGTGGACTGCGACCTTGAAATTTGACGGATTTCCCCCAAAATCGATAGGCTTCTTACCAACCTGATATATGACAATATCCCAAAGATTCATTCAAATCGGATGTAAACTTTTTGAGTTATTGTCCGGAAACAACTTTTTTGTTAAAATTTCTAACGTTTTTCGTGGACTGTGACCTTGAAATTTGACGGATTTCCCCCAAAATCGATAGGCTTCTTACCAACCTGATATATAACAATATCCCAAAGTTTCATTCAAATCGGATGTAAACTTTTTGAGTTATTGTCCGGAAACAACTTTTTTGTTAAAATTTCTAACGTTTTTCGTGGACTGTGACCTTGAAATTTGACGGATTTCCCCCAAAATCGATAGGCTTCTTACCAACCTGATATATAACAATATCCCAAAGTTTCATTCAAATCACATGCAAACTTTTTGAGTTGTCATCCGGAAACAACTTTTTTGTAAAAATTTCTAACGTTTTTCGTGGACTGCGACCTTGAAATTTGACAGATTTCCCCCAAAATCGATAGGCTTCTTACCAACCTGATATATGACAATATCCCAAAGTTTCATTCAAATCGGATGTAAACTTTATGAGTTATTGTCCGGAAACAACTTTTTTGTTAAAATTTCTAACGTTTTTCGTGGACTGTGACCTTGAAATTTGACGGATTTCCCCCAAAATCGATAGGCTTCTTACCAACCTGATATTTGACAATATCCCAAAGTTTCATTCAAATCGGATGTAAACTTTTTGAGTTATTGTCCGGAAACAACTTTTTTGTTAAAATTTCTAACGTTTTTCGTGGACTGTGACCTTGAAATTTGACGGATTTCCCCCAAAATCGATAGGCTTCTTACCAACCTGATATATAACAATATCCCAAAGTTTCATTCAAATCGGATGTAAACTTTTTGAATTATCATCCGGAAACCAAATGTGGACAGACGGACGGACATGAGGACCACTATATACCCCCGACTCTGTCGAGCGGGGGTGTAAAAACATCCTTTGTTTTTCTGATCAAGTGAGATGGTGGTTTTATTCATTTAATAAAACAATTAATCACTTTGATATACGGTTGCTATCAGGATTGATCAGCCCTCAAAAATGTATATTCACCTCGCCTAGCGGCTCGGTGAATATTACATTTTCTCTGGCTGATAAATCCTGATAGCGACCTATATCAAAGTCATTAATTGTATAATATTGATTATGTGATAGTATTTGTATAATTGCATTGTGAATTTAAAAATTTTGCCTTCAGCCAATATTACTTAACAAAATTAGAAATTTTTTAAATTTTAAGAAATATTAAGTATAAAAATACTTTAGATAATAAATAGATATTTGTATATTTTCAAACAATATATTTTGAATACTTTTTTTTAATCATTTTATTTTATCATTATAAATACATTCATACATAGTCTGTAATAGTGGTGGGTAACTTGGGCATCTGCCTTCTCTGTACAATATTGATTTTGCAGAGGTAAATGTCGATATCTTCTCAACAAAATCGTTGCCCACATGTCATGCCTTGACTTAACTGGCTGGTATTGGTCTTAGTTCTTAATGGAATTCGGTCGATATCAGGTGCATCATGTCTTTTGCTACAATTTTTGCTTGGTCAGCAAAGTGACTGTGTTGTTGCTGTCCTAGTCCAGTAATAGTGTCGTTCTTGGTGATGTTACTGGATGGGCATGCTGGTATATTTCATTTTTGGTAAGTTCTTCACCACGGGTAGATTTTACCCGGAAAGATAACCATTGAAGGCTAAGTTGTTGCCTCCTAATCTGTTGGGCATGTACTTGAAATTTAACTGTGACATAACCGTGATTTACTTTGAATGGCACGAAAAGTATTCAGTGGGAATATTTATACCAAGAACCCAAAGCTTGTTAAGTTACGGCTTGGAGAACTCATATTTTGAAATGACAGTTCATGAAAGTGTAAGCAGTAGTCAGAGTTTAGTATTCATAAATTAAGCAGCTTGGTATACTTACTTACTATACTTATAATTAAAGTATATACTAATAATTATAGTAATTAATCCATTATACATGTATTACAATCAATTTGTTAATTTTCACATTTTTAACCAAATTAAGTGTGATGCTTAAAATATTAATTTATTTATTTGTCATTCTTTTTTACCTTAATAACATAATAATAATAAGTTCTAAATACATGTAATTTTACAATTTTAAAATTCACCCTTTTCTGTTATTTTAGGTTATTTTTACGGCCGTATTGCATTTCCGAAAATTTTAGGAAATTTTAATATTTCATTTCCGAAAATATTTTTTTTTCATTTCCGAAATAATAGTAAATTTCTTTTCCGAAACTTTTAATTAACACTTCATGATTACCTGCGCAATAACGGCCAGCGGCAATAACATAGGTAAAAACCAGGTAACCTTCAATTACTTTAACCTTTGACTTGTTGTGAGTTGATCTCTGGTCACTTTTAGCTCACAAAATTTCAAATATCTGTCTTACGTACATGTAGTTGAGAAAACATGGAGATAATACATACGGAAACTAACAGAGGCAAGAAAGCTATTATTGTGGATGGTTACACATATAGGAAGATAAATATTCTTAAAAGTGGTGATGTTGTTTATATATGCAGCGTGGATAAGAAATGCACAAAGTCCATAACAACAGATGCTGAAGGAGTAGCCATTATAAGGACAAAAAATCAACATGTCTGTGAATATAACCCATCTGACAGAAAATCTGAGGCCAAACAACTACGTGTGAGATCTCGAAAAAATTCTGGCGATGTATCTAAACGTCCGTCTACAGTGGTTCGAAATGAACTTAAAACTTTACAAGAAAGTCACTTGGAACCCAAAGATATCAAAAATGCATCTCTTGCACTGTACAGAGAGAGGAGAAAACTGCAACCCAAACTTTGGTGAGAAGAGCTGAAACAGAAAGACTGCGATACAGCATTGACAAATATAATGACTTCAGGACTGGATCTATCTCAAGACTGAATTACATTTCGGCACTTGGATACAAGTTTTCAGCTGTAACAGATTTTTAAGGATTTTAAGACTGTTTTTAACTCCAGTGTAAATATACATGACTTTTAGTGCTACCAGAAGATATTAAAAGACTTTTACAAACATTTCCTGCTCGAAATCCTACTTCCACCTCCCCGTGGTGAGCAGGGGGCAACAGGTTTAGCCTGGCTAACGGAATAGGTATTAAATATTAGTTTTCGGAAATGCAATAAAAAAACTTTCGGAAATGATATACTAAAAGTTTCGGAAATGAAAAAAAAAATCTTCGGAAATGATATGCTAATTTTCGGAAATGCAAAACAGCGATTTTTACCTATGATTATACCTACACCCCTTGTTGTACCCCTTTGTAACCACTAAAACAACAAAACTTAATTATGTGATTTAAAAAATGTTGGCATTCTGGGAACAACCCATTTGAATAACATTTAATAAAAATTATTTTATTTTAATATTAAAATTCCATTTTGAATGACAGATATAAAAATAGAGTTTTGTCCCATGAACCTTAAGATTTTTAATTTGTAAGGAAATTTTTTTAATCTTTTAAATTTTCATAATATTAAAATGAATAAACTAATAAAGTACAACTCAAACTATATTTAATGCAATAGGTACTTCATTTTTAAACGGAATACATTAAATAAATCTATTTTTTAATATTGAAATTTTCTAAAGCCTAAGTACTTATTAAAAAATTGGGTATTTATAGATCTCATGATACATAGTTAACATAGACCTCTGTATACCAATGGTTGATTTAATCGTCTTTACCTGGTGCAATATGTGCACCAGTTTATCAGAGTACGAAAGTACGCATAGATGCATATATATAAAAATGCTAGTGTTTAAGTCAACACTGGTATAGTGGTCTATGTTTTTGTTTACATTTGTTTGAAATTTATTAAAATAGAAATTCAATATATTTTTAATAACTATTTTAGAAATATTTTAATAAGGCAGGCTAAAGAAAATATAAAGCATAATTGGTGGTTAATTATTTGATATAGATGATTTTGGATCCGTTTATGCTAACTGACTAAGAAGCATTTTATGAACAGCGTAAACAGATTCAAAGTCCTATATATTCAATAATTTAACCAACAATTGAAAACAATTCTTATATTTTAAATTCAATATTATAAAAATAAATAACATTAAAGAACAATATTCAACAAGCAACTAAATGATAGTTGCAATGTTATCACTTGTTGTTTTATGGAAGAATACAGTCAACGTCATCAATATAGTTTATAGAGTCAACATTATCAATCAGTCACAGCTATGGCATGGCTTAAATACTAAGTCAGACCATACGAATGAGACCTTTTTGACCAGCTATTGAGTATTTAAAGGAAATTAAAATACAGGAAAATGAACTTGATGAATACTTATGTTGTAGTCTAATTGACACAACAATTTTTTGTGTTCAAATTTTTTTTTACAATTTCATTTTAATATTATATTCTCTGGGTGGTCATGGGTATCTCTGTTTCACTATTTCCATTTTATGTAAAAACAAATGATAAATATAGAATTGGCAAATTGTTGAAAAATTACTTAACGCGAAACTTCGCAAAAAAAACAAAACAAATTTGGTGTTATTCTTTTTATTAAAGAAGCTTACTGAGCACACTCACATACCCCACAATCTCACAACCTATCAAGTTCCATAAAAAAGTATTTTCTTAGTTTAAGCGCATATGAGTTGTTTCATGCATATATTTTTTGATAATTTGATAAAGGGGAAATAACTTCTAAAACTAGAGGCTCTTAAGAGCTTGTATCGCTCCCCTGACTAACAAAAAAACTTCTAAAGAGACATGACTCTTGGAAATTTGATATTCAATGCTAAAGACTTAATGAGAAGTTGCTGTTTCTATGAATGTTGCCATGTTGAATTTCCAATCCGCAGCAATTTGTAAGACATTTTTTTTAGTATCCTATATGTCTCATAATGGTGGCCATGTTGGATTTTGTATCGGCCCCAAAAACTCCGACTTTGTAGAGGACCATTGAAGCTACATTTCTGCAATATTAAACAATATGCCAAGTGGTTTGTCATGAAACAAATTTAGAAATTTCAGCCCATTATTATGCATTTCTGGCCATAGCTGTCATGTCGTAATTCAAATCATCATAAAAACTGAAGAAAATTTAAAATGATAACTCCAAGCTGCATTTCTGTTTGTTTGTTTGATGGTGTTTTACGCCACTTTCAGCAATTTTTCAGCTATATCATGGCGTCCAGTTTTTATTGGGGAAGGAAGCTGGAGTACCCGGAAAAAACACCCGACCTGCGGTAGGAAAACTGGCAATCCTTGTCAATTAAGATTTGAGTCGAGTGCCAGCAGTGAGAATCGAACCCACAATCTCAGTGTTGACAGACCACGTGATCAATAGTAGACAAACTACCTTGACCACTCGGCCACCGAGGCCCCAGCTGCATTTCTGCATAGTTGGTTTAAATATGTTAAATATGTAGAATAGTTTCAGAGAGAAGAGGCCATTTATGTTTTTCTCATAGTTACTATGTTAAGCGATGTTCAATTGTGGCAGCAATCTTATCTTTAGGATTGAAACAAAATACTTAAAATTAAAAGAGGACCATCTGAGGTGCATTTCTACAATAGCACATATCCTTCTGCCAAGCAGTTTGTAAGAAATTTTTTTTTTTTTAATTTCAGCTTATAGAAATGCATTTGCAGCTCTGGCAGCCATGTTGAATTGCCTATCGGCTTGAAAAACTCATAATTTGGTTTCATTGTATGGAAGAGAAATCGTTTGTATGTTTTTCCCATACACAGGCAAATTTACTTCAAGTGAAGTAAATTTAACATGAATTTCACGTTAAATTCACATGAGTTCACGTTAAAATTTTAACATGAATTTCACCTGAAAAAATAGATACTTTGGTAATGTTTTTTTTAATTATGAAATACACATGAGTAGAGAATTCTTCTCAATATAAAATACATGTATGTATTAACTTTTGTTGCTATGCATACTTATTTTTTAGTAAAATCACTATCTTGAAATTTCACATGATTTTCACATGAAATATTTCACGTGATTAAAATTTGCCTGAGTAGGGTCCTATGTTAAACTAAATCCTGCAATGGTGGCCTTCTTGGATTTTGGATCAGCACAAAAAACTCAAACTTAGAGGACCATCTAAGGTAAATTTATGCAATTTCTAATCAATCTGCCAAACGATTTATATGAACAAAATTTTTTTAAACTCAGCCAATCAGAATGCATTAATGGCCCTGGCAGCCATGTTTAACATTTAATCAGCAACAAAAACATTACTGCCAAGTTTGGTACCAATTGGCCAAGAGAACTATCTGATAAACATTCACATACAACATGGCTTGAATCCGCTTTACAGATTCAGAAAACATATGACATTTGAAAATAGAGTCCTCTGTTAAACTTGGTCTAAAATGGTAAAAGTGGCCATTTTTACTGTCTAATACTGGCATAAAAATTTTTTTTAGAGGACTATCCCTTAAATATTCCTAATTACTTTCATGTTGTAGAGAAGTCTTTTAAAAAAATTTCCCATAGGGTCCTGTGTTAAACTAAATCCTGTGGTGGTGGCCATTTTAAATTTACAATTGGCATAAAAAACATAAACCTTATATAGCACCATTCGATGAATACTGGTGATAAATTCTGTTTAAATTGGTAAATCAGTTTCAGAAGAAGCTTTTTAAAACTTTTTCACTTAAAGAGTCCAATGTTAAACTTAGTCTGGGGTGGTAGCCTTTTAAAATTTTGATTTGCCTTAAAAAGATAAACATTTTATAGGACCACTCAAGCAATATTGCTATTAAGTTATGTTTCAATTGGTTTAGAGAAGAAGGCTTCAACAAAATTTTCCTTAGGGTCCTAAGTTAATCTAAGTCCTGCATTGGAAGCTATTTTAATTTACTGATTGGTATAAGAAAATACATAAACTTAAAGAGCACCATCCAAACGATATTGATAGTAAGTTTTGTTTCCATTGGTTAACTGGTTTCAGAAAAGAAGCCTTTACAAAAATTTCCCTAAGGGTCCTATGTTAAACTAAGTCCTGCAGCGGTAGCCATTTTAAACTTCTGATTGGCATCAAAAACATAAACTTTATAGAGGACCATCCAAACAATGTTGTATTTAAGTTTTGTTTCCATTGGTTAACTAGTTTCATAGATGAAGCCTTTTAAACTTTTTGCAGTAGGGCCCAATGTTAAACTAAGTCCTGCAGTGGTGGCCATTTTGAATTTCCAATTGGCATAAAAAACACAAATTTTATAGAGGACCATCCAAACAGTATTGTTAGTAAGTTTTGTTTTATTGGTTAACCAGTTTCAGAGAAGAGGCCTATTTAAATATTTTCCCATAAGGTCGAATGTTCAACTAAGTCCTGCAGTTGCGGCCATTCTAGTTTTCCAATCAAAATAAAAAACACAAACTTTGTAAAGGTCCATGCAATAAACATTCTGACCAAGTTTGGTTTCAATTGGCCAAGTTGTTTCAGAGAAGAAGATTAAAATGTAACTAGAAGCTCCTAGTAGCCTGTATCACTCACCTGAACCTGAAACCAATTCAACAACTATGAAATTCCTTTTTATCCAGCTTTTCTTTCCTATAAGGAATTGTTCCAACATTTCTGCAAAAATCATTTATTTTGACTTTGTAAGGGAAATAACCATATGCATCAATAATCATTTTGCTGATCTTGCTTGATTAGCTCAATAATTTTGTATGGAAAGATTTTCTCTAGCTCTTATGATTTTCAAGTTACTAAGGAAAAATAAAAAAATAGGCAGTATTGTAGAGCTTTTGAAGCTTAGGAGGGAGGTTTACTTCAAATTTTCTGAATCGGTTATACTTTTTTAACTATCAGCCAAAAACTATCTTGACCTCCACCCCCTCCATTCTATTTTAAGCCAAGTAGCCATGTTGGTGGACAGCTGTCATGATTTGCACAATGTTGGACATCCTAAAGATGATGTGTGCAATGTTTCAAAGCAGTCCTTTCATTGGTTTAAGACAAGATTTTTTAAAATCAATTAAAATTAATTACAAAAACGTTCAAAGAGAATAACTCCTAACTGTTTATCAGACAATCTTGACCCTAAAGTCATTTTTGTAGCTCCCATAGAGTTGAACAATTAAGCAATGCTAACTTTTTTCTCTAGTTCTAATAATTTTCAACATTTTTAGAAAAAAAAGGCACAAATCATCAATTTTGACGATTAAGGGACAATAACTCCTACAAGGGGATGGGTGGTTGTACAACTTCAACACAATGGACAGTTTTCTAGATCTTTCGATGCTGAAGAATGAGTGTCTCTGGTTTTCCTGTATCTGTTATACTTTTTGAACTAAAAGACAAAAACTGTATTTTGACCCCCTCCCCTGTTCTATTTTTAGCCATGGCAGCCATGTTGGTTAATCTGCAGTGATGGTTTGTGTAGACGTGTTAGAGGACATTTGACCCATGATGTGTACAAAGTTACAAAGCAGTCCTTTCAATGGTAACAGAGGAGAAGATTTTTTAAGGTTCATTAAATCTTATTAATAAACAGTTAAGCTCCTAAATGGTTCATCAGACAATCTTGACCCTAAAGTCATTTTTGTAGCCCTCATAGAGCAGAACAATAAAGCAATCCTAACTTTTTTCTCTATTTCTAATAATTTTCAAGATTGTGAGGCAAAAATGACAAAATCATCAATTTTGACTATTAAAGGGCAATAACTCCTACAAGGAGTCATCATACAACTTTGATCTGATGGAGTGTTTGGTAGAGCTTTTGATGCTGAAGAAGGAAGGTCTCTTCGGTTTTCCTGTATCTGTTATAATTTTTTAACTGTAAGGCAAAAACTATATTTTGACCCCCTTGTTCTATTTTCAGCCGACGCAGCCATTTGGGTTGGTCTGAGGCCATGATTTGTGAAAACTTGGTAGAGGACATTTTACTTATGATGAGTGCAAAGTTTCAAAGCAATCCTTCAGAGGTTTTGGAGGAGAAGATCTTTCCAGAAAATTTAACAACAATGACCCTTTGGGTTAGGTGAGCTAAAAGGTATACAGACCCTGATGACAACAATGAACGCAAAGTGATAACTAGAGTAAAAACACCTGTGAGCAATGCTCACCATTGATACCCCCCGCTTCACAATTACTTTGAAAATTCAGGTGTTCTTAATTATGAAATTGAAACTTTATCTAGTTAAACGTGAAGGCGAAATTGCAGATAATACATGTAACCCTCCCCAATCCCCCAAAGAATGGCATCCCCTATGTCAATGACAAAGTCCATGTTTTTCTATGGCAAACCTCCAATAATATTCTGATCAAAATGTTTAATATCCAATGCACAATGGCAATATGTGACCAAGATTCTATATAAGTTTCAACAAATTCCATTCAGTGGTGTAGGAGGAATTGCAAATAAAAGATGGGTATCCCATTATGTCCATTACAAACTCCATGTTTTTCTATGGGAAACCCCAAATATCATTCCGATCAAAATGTTAAATATCTCCTGCACAATGGCACTATGTGACATGGATTCTGTGTAAGTTTCAAAAAATTCCATTCAGTGGTGTAGGAATGAGTTGCACATAACAGATGGGTATCCCTTATGTCCATGACAAAGTCCATGTTTTTCTATGGGAAACCCCAAATATCGTTCCAATCGAAATGTTATATATCTAGTGCACAATGGCAATATGTGACAACATTTTGTGTAAGTTTCATCGAATTCCATTTAGTGGTGTAGGAGGAGTCGCACATAAGAAATGGGTATCCCCTTATGTCAATGACAGTACGTGTTGTTCTATGGGAAACCCCAAATATCATTACGATCAAAATAATAAATATCTCCTGCACAATGGCACTATGTGACAAGGATTCTGTGTAAGTTTCAACAAATTCCATTCAGTGGTGTAGGAGGAGTTGCACATAAGACATGAGGACCCCTTAGGTCAATGACAATGTCCATGTTTTTCTATGGGAAACCCCAAATATCGATCCGATCAAAATGTTTAATATCTCCTGCACAATGGCACTATGTGACAAGGATGCTGTGTAAGTTTCTTTAAATTCCATTCAGTGGTGTAGGAGGAGTTGCACATAAGAGATGAGGACCCCCTTAGGTCAATGACAATGTCCATGTTTTTCTATGGGAAACCCCAAATATCGATCCGATCAAAATGTTTAATATCTCCTGCACAATGGCACTATGTGACAAGCATTCTGTGTAAGTTTCATTAAATTCCATTTAGTGGTGTAGGAGGAGTTGCACATAAGAGATAGGGACCCCCTTAGGTCAATGACAAAGTCCATGTTTTTCTATGGGAAACCCCAAATATCATTCCGATCTAAATGTTAAATATCTCCTGCACAATGGCACTATGAGACAAAGATTCTGTGTAAGTTTCATCAAATTCCTTTCAGTGGTGTAGGAGGAGTTGCAAATAATAGAAAGTGTAACGGACGGACGGACGGACGGAAGGACGGACGGACACCATGAACACTATATACCCCCCGCAAGCGGGGGGTATAATAATAGCTAAAATGCACTAATGGAGGTCCGCCATCATGTCACCAGATGATGACACTAGAAGTCCAATGACAGCCATGTACCTAAAGTTGTGGTATGATAAAATGTGAAATGGTCCATCATTATCAATGGTTCTTTATCAATATATAATGCAAAGCAGAAGTTTGTACTATAAAACAAGGTAATGGCACGAGTATGTTTTGTATTCCTGATCAGAGATAGAAACCTGACTAGTGTAACACCAGTTTAAAGATTTCTACTTTATCTCCACAACAGCAACAACTTTGTATGCAAAGATCATTTTGAATATTATTGTTTTGAGGGTAGTTTAATGGAAAGGTGATTTTTATTGTCTAGACCTTTATTTAAGTGACCTCATTTTCCATTTTGTCCTCGAATATAAGGGTTTTTTTTTCATAAATGTAAATTTGTTTGTTTGTTGAATGATGTTTAACGCTACTTTAAGTCATTTTGCAGCTATATCATGGCGTCCATTTTTTATCGGGTCAAATATCTGTCAACTCCAATCTTAACTAACAAGAATGCCAGTTTTCCTACAAAAGGTCGGGGGACGTCATGATATAGCTAAAAAATTGCTGAAAGTGGTGTTATTTCACTCTAGAGGTGTAACAGTTGAGAATATAATAAAACATCAAAATGCAAATATGTTTCTTTTAATTTTTTGCGAAGTTTCCTGTTTAAAGTGATATAAATCATTATTCATACAAACAAACATTTGTTTCGAAACTCAATACCTTGTTACTGATTAGCCTAGCAAATTTTATAACCCTGGTATCACTTATGCCATTTATTTGTAAAAGATGTGCTTCCTAATTTCTTAAAATTCATATTAAACTTTTGTACAACCTTAACCTAATTTCATAAGTTTTAAACCTGATTTACCACACTTTCAGTTTAATAGAAGTATCAATGACAGCTGTTTAGCACAGCACATTTTATTTTAAAATTAATATAGCTGCATGGAAGAGTTATACATATCTGACTTAAAAATGATGTTTTATAAACAAACGGAAACAAGTAAAACAAAGAGAATGACAAATAACCAGGAATTATTTATCCCTACAGTCTTTTGTTAAAAATAGTACATGTAACAGAATAGAGTTATGTCCCATTATTTGGATATGTGCTCTTTTATAAATAATTGTTTCCTAAATAACAAATTTAAAGTAAAATTAATGTTGTATTTCAAACTAATGATAACATATATTAACATCAATGAATTTGGCCCTTCATAGACAGCTGAATCACTAAATTTAAATAAAATTAGTTTTCAAATATGTAAATTCACAGAATTGAAAGTAGCTTTTTAGGAAATTTCTTGGGTATTTATAGAGCTCAGAACATTATTTATGTATAGACCTCTATACCACTGGGGCCGCTAATGACACTGTACAAGCAAATCAAATACTAGCTAAATCAAACTGAATAACTTAACAATAACTGCAAAATATCTGTGCTGCGAAATACACTGCCAAAAACGGCATAAGTCCCCAGTGGTGAACTGGCCTATGTTTTGTTTGTAATTCTAATATTATTATAGAACATCAAATTTATTTAATTTTTGTGTGTAAATTAATATAAATAATTTATCCCTTTAAAATTATACCAGCGAAGTTCTTGTTTCGAAGACAAGCTCAAAATAAAATGTACAAGATTGGAATATTTACAGAACTGAACATTAATGTATACAAGTGTCTGTGTGCAGGCCTGGGTACACTTATAAATTATCAACCAATAAATAAAAATTAGGTAGAATCTATTTTACAATCTTTTTATATTTCATCTAAATTTAAGATCTTTTTTAAACCTATGTAGTTCTATTGTTATAAACAATGTCTTAATGCTATATAATTATAACAACAGATGAAGTGAATTATAAATAAAGTATAAACTCATTTCCTTACTTAAAACTGCATGAATCTATGTAAACAGTTTTTCCAGCTCTATCATGTAAGGCTAAATTTTTCCTCACACCAGTTTCTGCAACTATTCAGCAGCTCAGAGTTTTAGTTGTTATTGTCCATAAAATACCTTAACAATATTTTTTTTATTTGCTTTATTAGTTGTCATTTATAACTTTTGGACTTCATTTTACAAACATTACTATAGGTCTAGTAACTGAAGATTTGGAAGAGGTTCATGATGGAAGTCTGGAGGGGTGACATCAATAGTTTATGGGTAATGCAAACGGTAGTAATGCCTCTTCCTTATCCTGGTCCAAATTTGTTCTGCAGGTAACTGAAACAACTGGTGTTCTTTATTAGTCAACAGTACAGTTTGTGCTAATAATAATTTGATAACAGGGTACATCATTTAAAACTGGTAGCCAATAAAAATCAGTCCGTTTAATATAGATTTTAAAGCAACAAAAAAAATACACGGCTGTGCCAATGAGTACATGATAATATAAGCCTGTATGTAGATAAGGACAAAAAATATACACATGATAAGCCTGTATGTAAATAAGGACAGAAGATATACACTTCATGGATGCATAATTTTACCTTCATCAATGAGATATAATTAGATCTATCAATATCAATAATGCCAAAAAATTTCAAGATAATTGCTTAGAACTTTTTCGAGTTCAAGTCTGAAAACAAAAAATCTCTTTTTTTTTCAAGTACAAAGTTTCATAACTAAAAGACAAAAGTAAGCTAACATCTATTAAAATAGACAATGGCCCTAAACTTCAATTAAAATTGGTGAAAGCATTTTTCAATTCAACTCTGAAAACAAAGTCCCATAAATCTATAAAGAAAAATCTTTAATTTACCAAAAGGTACACAGACCATGAGGCTAAAATAACCAACAACTGTGTACAGTTTGAAGAAAATCTATGAAAGAGTTCTCAAAATACAGTGTGACATGTACCTATAGAAGACGGACATGCTGACAGATGGACAGATGTTTGCATGACATATTACATCTGTCAACGACAGGCATATAAAAATACATGTCATTAAATACTAATGTTGTACATTGATGAAATAGATTAATCTTTCATTAAATAAAGTTACTAAAAAGGAAAAAATGAAATTTTGTTTTTTAACTATATTTCAGTTTTAAGAAAGACTGGGGGTAATATTAAATAATGATCTGGTAGAAAAAAAAATTGTCATGGATAAATGTGTTTAACTTTATGTCTACTTTTTAATACATGCATGTTGTTGTCTGCCTGTGGCAGATATTCATTAAGTTTTATGGAATTTATGGGAGATCAATAACAAATTATAATTCCTTAAAATTTATTCTTAAATAGTCTTTCGTTAAATCACATTCATCCTTATTCCACAAGTTAAAATATTATTAAATATGACTGAAATACAAATGACAGCTGTGTACTTGGATTTCTGTATGTAAAATTTACCAATAACTAGATTACAGATATTGAACAACACATCATCTAAATGTCTATTTTTTGCAGAGAATATTAATCCATAATTGATTAATCAAATAACAATTAGGAAGACAAAAGGAATTATCTACATTTGCAGTCTTTTGCTATAAATAGTATATAATACAAAAATAGAGTTATGTCCCATTATAGTGACTATCTGCTTTTATGAATAATTATTCCCTTAATAACACATTTGATGCAAAATTAATGGTTTTATTCCAAACAGATGATAACTGATATTAACATCAATGTATTTGGCACTTCATTGACAACTGAATCACTAAATGTTAACAAAATTTCTTTTTAAATATTTAAATTCTAAGAAGTGAAAGTAGCTTTTTGGGAAATTTCTTGGGTATTTATAGAGCTCAGAACATTATTTATGTATAGACCTCTATACCACTGGGGCCGCTAATGACACTGTACAAGCAAATCAAATACTAGCAAACAAAATTACTACTTACCTGCAAAATATCTGTGCTGCGAACTACAATGCCAAACGGTATAAGTCCCCAGTGGTAAACTGGCCTATGTTTTTGTAACTATGCATTTCTTATATTTTTATAGAACATTTAATTTCTTCAAAAGTTTTTAAATAAATAACCTTCTAAAAATTATACAACAAACTTCCAGTTCTGAAGACAAACAAAATAAATAAATATGCAAGTAGTAGTTTTGTTTATATTGGAATTTTAATTTACAGAACTAAAGATAAATGTCTACAAGAGCTTGCATGCAGGTAACTTATAAACATATGTTTATCAATTATCAGTCAATAAAGCAAAAATTGTGTATGATTAATCTCTTTCAAATTTTTTTTTTAAATCTTAATTTAGGATATTTTTTAAAGTTCAAAACAATGTCTTCTTGCTATATAGTTATAACAACAGAAGAATTGAATTATTAATCAAGTAAAATCATTTCCTTACTTAAAACTGGATTGATGGTCATAACCAATTATTAAAACCCTTTTTAAAGCTATATCATGTAAGGTTAGTTTTTTCGTCACACCAGTTCTGCAACTATTTAGCTGTCGGCTCTTATTGGGAGTTAAAACCAAAGAACCCAGTACAAATCAATCCTTTACCCTGGAATAAAAAACTGTCACCATAGTGTGAAGGTTCACAGTACACATCCCCAGGTGATGGATAGAGGATGCCCTCTTATTAAGGGTTGTCAGGTCATAATAAGGAAAGACTGACTATAGACCACAGTGGGCAAATTGTTTGGAGAGGGCTTTGCTCTTTGCACGCTAAAAACCCCTTTTGAAGATTGTTGCAGCTGCAATAAATGGCTTAATTTTCTGCCCCTATAAATACCCCATACTTGTTCAGTGCATTAAAAATTCATACAATCAATACAAAAAACCACAATTTTGTAAAGAACCAGCCAATGAACAAATACAACAAGGTAAATCTGTGAGGTTATGCTCACTAGTGATACCCCCACTTACACAAATATGACTTTCAAAATATAATTTACGTTTTTCATATGTATAAAGGGTATCAAATTTTGTGAGTATTCTGTAATCAGGAAATATGTGACCAAGGAGCATAAAATCGCTATACACCATATGGTACTATAGTACAATATGCAAAATATCAGTCTTCCGCATCCTATATTGCTTAGAAAACTGTAACAGACGCGTCAACGAATGAACATACAAATGGACGGATGGACAAGGGTAAAACATTATACCCCTCTTCTTTGAAGCGGGGGTATAAATACATTATCAAAGAAACTCATATAGCACAAGAAAAGAATTTATGCAACAACTATATTGTGAACAAGAAAATGTGTCTCAAGGACAATGTCCTGCTTGGCACATATTGGTACAACCCCCCTTTTTCTAAGTTCACTCAAGCATGAAGTAATGGGTGCAAACCTACACAAATTTGATTCAGTGATGAGATCTTATCATGTTGTAACTGTGTACAAAGTTTCATGAAAATATGAAGTAATCTTCATAAAAAAATGATTCAATGTAAAAGCAACCTTATGTGCGATGGACAAATAAAAAAATAAACGAACGAACCGACAAAAAATGTATGTCCCCAACTTTTGTTGGCAGGACATATAAAGACTGATGTCGACAAAAGTATGGACGAATAAAATATTAACAATATTAGAAAATATTTTATCAAGGGAGACAATCTTGTTTCAATTTATTTCCCATACAGAGTACAACAAACACATATAACTGTGTACACAAGCTTAATTTGTGATGTGGGTTGTTAAAAATACAGTAGCTAATATATTTTGCTACTTTTCTACACACATCATCATCCTCAAGCCTTCAATCAGCTTTGCAGTTTTTAAGAAGGCATTCATCATAAAAGTGTCCTATGTTGATCAGTATGAAGCAAACATTCACTTTGAATTTCAAATTAGCATAAAAAGTATAAACTTTACAAATCAGCATCTATTGAATATTGTTGATAAGTTTTGTTTTATTTGTTCACCAGATTCAGAGAAGAAGCCTTTTAAACAGTACAATTTTAAGACAAGACACCTTTTAAGATTAAAGCATTAATTTGGAATTTCTGAGCAGCATAAAATACATAAACTTTATAAAGGACTACCAAATGAATATTGTTGACAAGTTTTGTTTCAATTGGTCCAATGGTTTCAGAAAAGACTGAAATGTACAAATGACTTCACAGCCACTGACACAGCAGACGACATGATGACAATATCTCACATTACACTTCAGTTCTTCATAAACTAAAACTATATTGGAAAATAACAAGTGACATTTTCAAGTCAATTTGGCAGAATTTAAATTATGCAATTTTATCAATGTGCAATATGTTACAATATGGAGATAAACAATTTAAATGTACACAGAATAAGACAGAAGGATTTATCTGTTACCTTTTTTGACTGGTACTGGTACAAACTTGTCATTGTCAAATTGGACAACATCACCTCTGAATATACATCTTGACTGACCCTCGCTCATATCAGGGTTTCTGACCATTCTTCTGTTGCCATAGAGACCACCTAAAGGATAATTTATAGTTATCCTTATTCATTACTGAGTCACTAAGCATGTTCATTACAACTTTCAGCAATATGTCAGCCAGTTCGGGGCAGACACACGATGAACATGGATTGTTGTTGTGGTAGAAAATTTAAAGCTCAAGTGGATTTGCTCTAGCCATCCACAGTGGGTGGCCAATAATGTCCACCTTTATTTTGAATGAATAATGAACATAAATGTATGGATCATACATTATGATCATTCTAAACCAATCCATGATAAGAAGTCTGCATAAATTAACTAAATAAGATGTTTCATAAACCAGTCACATTCTATATAAAAATTTGTTTTTTGGAACAAAAATGTTTTGGCAAAAAAGCTTAGCAGGTTTCACTGTGCTCAGGAGTGATTATCATAAAGCAAAAACATAGTCCAAATGGTGGTAAGTCTCACCCATTGCACACTTCATTTGTGGATGTATGGAAAATGTCAATTGTGAGTGGTGTTTGTTCTATAAAATAACACTTGTATACTAAATTATTACATTATATATAATATAGTGTTGCTGCACTGTTAGCAGCTCCCAAAACATTAAATATTTTTGGTCCTCTTATCAATTTGAAATTCTAAAATAAGTCTGTGGTAAAATCCTGTAAATTCCTTCGCCTATAGGAATTGATGTCATATATAATTTGTACACAAAAACATCATATATTGAATATGGTGTCACATACTGCTCTCACTCTTCAAAAACCCAAGTCCTTCCTATCTCGCTTTGCTACAACTTACTGACAGTGGTCGCACTATACTTAAAGTTACTGTGCCTGTGTGGCAGTTTTTTGTTTGACAAACGATAACTGCTACCATGTTTTGTCGAGTTTATATTTCTTTTCTAGATCCAAACTATCATATTTTGAAATCATCAATTATTTTCTAGATTTAATCAGCGTTTTTAATTGCAGCGGATTTTTCATTTTGATAGGTTGATTTTCCACAGTAAGTCGGGCATTTTTTTTTCAAGCGGTCTAATGTTGTTAACAAACGTTTGTCTGCAATGGTATTTGGAACACAAATCGAGAGACTTTTCCCGCCTCAAATGCAGACAACATTTATCCAAAGGATGTCCAATAAACAACAATTTTCTCATTTTCCATAGTAAAATTTGACCTAAATTATAACAGAAGTATACGCTATGAACATTATATTGTTGTTTTTTCAAAATCCTTTGGGTAATGTCGTCTGCATTTGAATCAAGAAAAGTCTCATGGTTTGTCCTAATACTATTGTAATTGATGATTTCAAAATATGATAGTTTGGATCTACAAAAGGGATATAAACTCGACCAATCTCGGTAAGCAGTTTTCATTTGTCAGCAAATGACCATCGCACAGACATGTTAACTTTAGTTTAGTTGAGATTTTATCCATTTAAATTAAATCAGCAAATTGGATACAACTCTTTTGAAACTATGAAAAGTATGCAATAAGAATTTTAGTCATGCATGTTTTGCATGAAAATATTAAAAGGTAAAATTTAAAACTGCCATTTGTGACAGAAAGATATTCATCTTTTTCCTAGACAAGGTGTGAGAGGTTTGTTTTTCAAAATAAAACAAGACTAGTCAGTTGAAAATTGATCGATCGCTCTTCATGCAAAAAACACAAGTTGTCCCTCATTTGAGTTGTTGTAATCCCGTTGATGAAAGTGCTAGTAGCAATTAAGAATGTGACCGGTGGTGGGTTTCTGACAATGACTGCCTTCAAATTTTTACATTGTTTCAAAAATTTTAAATCACCCTGTTAAATCATAAATAATAATGTAAACCAATTAATATTCAATTGACTGATTCATAGTTACAAACTTTCATGAAATTGACATCATTGAACTTAATATTCACAGATCTTCTGATTGGTGTAAAGGGCACAAATTTAATTTGAATGTGGTTTGTTGTCTTTTGTTTTTGTCTATAGATTTGTGTAGCTTACTGAGTCAGATTAACACAAATTCAAACACAGGAAGTTTGGTCTGTGTTTACTAAACATATTTAATTTATGACAACAGAAAAAAACAATATCAAAACTTGTGCTTGCATAACCAAAACATGTATTGAAAAGAATAAATTTAAAGCTGAGGTGTTTGATTGTATGTTCATATTGCTTTCATAATAAGCTGTTTGATTTGTTGACCCCAGACAGAATTAAAATTATTATTTAAAAATTATTGCATCATTTTAGTTGCCAAACAGGTGGCAATGACAGGACTTGGAAGATAAATACAAATAATCATATTCTGATAAAGAAAAGATAACAACTGTTTTATCAATCAGAATTGAAATCATAATTTAGTATCCACAAATAAAAATGTAACACAAATATGGCATTGGCAAATATACTCATTCCTCACCAATCAATTTCCCCCCAACCTTTCCACAGAAATAAATTTTCATGATTGTAGCCTCCTCATGAATGCCCCGAACTTTTATGTCATGCAAATTTGATTGGTTTACAGTACATAATTTAAGGAAGCTACGACTTAAACATGGTCAGGAAATGTAGCTGTAAAGATACAATGCTGTGTTTCAAAGGTTACTTAAAGGAGCAAAGAGCTCACAAGACAGAAGCATTCCTACCACATTTATGTAATGTTTACTTGCAAATACTTAAGCAAGAAGATAGGACTTTTAACAATTACCCTTCAGGATGCAGAATGAGAAACTGTTTTTCCCAAAGAGATGATCAATTTCACCAGATTGTACTTTAAACAGTTAGAAACAGAATTTACTGATTTCAGAGTAATTTCAAAGAGTTTCATTCCTTATTAGTTAATTTTAGCACATCCTTACTTTTGTGTGATCCTGGATAAAAATACAAACAACCATTTTCTATTGTTGCGTCTTCCAAGGCTATCCAGTATCCATAAAGTTTCATAGGATCTGTGTTCAGGAACGTCGAGTCTTGGTGTGGAACAACTGAAAGAAGAACTTGGACTTAAGTACTGTATCTCACTGAAAATTCACAGAGTACAAATATTGCCATAATAATAATAAAATGATTTGTATAGAATAACTTAAAGTGTTGTTTGTGAAGTATCCATCTGGTACCCAATACTAATAATGAGTTAAGGGGAATGGACAAATATGCGTACTTTACATTTTATGGTTCGTGTGTCCTCCTTATGTTCCAAATCCAAAGTAAGAACATATTGTCTTTTGTTGTCCCCTGGGGACATCTCTTAGCCATGTCCATTGAGGGTTGGTATAGTGACCTTGGATGTAAGGGATCTCCATTTTGAACACTTTTTAGTCATTATCAGAGAAACCATACAAGGTCTATTATGATAAAAGTTTGTTTGCAATGTTTAAATTCATTTGATTGGTTTGTGACGTGTCAGTGACATACCATGAGTGATGGTTAGTTCATTGTTACTGATGACATCAAGTTGTAAAAAATACACAGTTTTCTGGTAAGTATTGTTAGTGATAGCAGGTTTAAATATTAAAAAAAAAATAATGATGTATCTGATTTAAAGTAGTCCCAAAATGTTGTGAGCAAGTTGTGCTAGACTTAAAGCTTGATTGACAAGAATTGTGCTGAAAGTGGTGTTAAACAACAAACAAAAATCGAAGAATGTGTCCATGGGACACAGATGCCCCCTGCTAAATGAAGTCCCAAACAGGAAGTAGTTGTCCAACAGGTCATACAACTTGTGATACTGAACCACCCTGCCAAATTTCAAATTGTTCTCATGTACGTTTTCTGAGAAAAGCTTGACGGACTTTTCATACTCATGTTAACACATTTTCATATCGGCCCAGTTGCAAACAGGAAGTAGTATTCCAACAGGTCTGAAAGTTGCTTAGGACGTACAACTTGTGATACTGAACCACCCTGTCAAATTTCAAATTCTTCTCATTTACAGTTACTGAGAAAAGCTTGACCGAAATTTGTACGGACGGATTGACGGACAGACGGGCATAAAAACCATTAATCATTTAAAATATACAATGCAAGGCTACAGAGGAACTGACCTAATCCAAAAACTTTATGGATGTCATAATATATACATAATACAGTGTACATGAAATAGAGATGAAGTGACCCCTACCAGACCGACTGTACTATTCATCAGCAAACTATGTCATCTTAATATACCAAATATAGCCACCCACCATGCATGGTAAGAGGAACTGCCCTAATCCAAAACTTTTTCATAATCTCTGTAAAAATTGAGGTCATGGTCATGTGATACTAGTAGGTGACTGACTGGCAAGTACTCCTCATAAGCTACCCCTAGACCAAATTTGATGGACCTTAGGTGTAACCTTACAAAGATATAAAGCAAAATGTCAAGTGTTTACATCACCACTGCTGCCGTATTCCCATATATGTGTTGGCTGCTATTGTTGATACAAAAACTAACACCAAAGAATAAAGCAATACAACAAGAAACAAAAAACAGCCAAGTGTACAGAAAATGCCCTATTTTTCAAAACTTTCTGTTTTTAAATTACCTGCACATACCTTCACCACCTATACCTGGTTGCTGTGGAAACAAAAAATAAATATATTAGTTTCAAAATATATAGTATTGTTGGCTTTAAAACAAAATTGCCTTTCTTGTATCAATAATGGTGTCAAAAATATACACCCTGCACATATAATTAGGGGAAAACAAAAAAAATCAAAACATGTTAATTCAAGCACTACACATTAGGAATTAGTACAAAAATATTACCTGTATTTTTCTTTTCTCTCAACTGAGACGTATCTAAACCAAGAAAGCAAATTCTGCAAACTCTATTTCACCCTTTATGATAATGTTACTTTTGTGACAAATCTATTGTTTATAATAAACACTGAATGTGATTGAATAAAATCTTATTAGGTCAAAAGTGAAAATATTTAGTAGAGGTCAATTTTATGTTAGTTAGAGCTACTCAGCATTTATGGTGTTAGGACGTACCTCCGACATTATTGAGAAAATGAGCTGAAAACAAAGTTTGCACTCAAATGTGAGTCTTGCTTCATGCATATAAAATGCCTCAATAAATAAAAGTGAGGAAGTGATTACTGTGATAAAGAAAAGTTGAGTAAGAAAGCAATCCCCTTTGCAGTTAAGATGTACGGTACACACTTGATGCAAAGCCTATGGTAGTCAATGGAATGCTGCAATTTTTGCATGGCCAATGCGTTGTCATCATGCAAAATTCATTCAAATTCTGCCCATGAATCACTAATTTTGTAAGCATGCAAATTTGCGTGTAAAAAATATTGGAATTTTTTTATTTCCACGGTATTCGTGGATGCCACCGAAAAATGACCAAAATGTTGTGTGAGGATGATTATACATGTTATTGGTATACGTGAAGGCTATTCAAAAGAATTTGAATCCATAAATTGTTTATACAAGTACATGTATGTTCAATTTTCTTCTTTTGTACAAATTATATATTAAGGATACTTTTCGCTGACGTATATTCGCATATCATGATATGATTAAACCAGCCAGTAAATTTATTCAATTAAAACAAACACTGAAAAACATCGACTGCAGTGGGGATTTTGACAGAAAAATTAACTGAAATTGGAATTGTATACATCTACTAGCCAGGTCTACATTTACTGTTTTCAGAACAAAATCAGTTCATTTTTTTAAATGTTCAATACCCGTATTGTAAAAGAAACAAATATTTTTCACTAAGTGAATAAGTGTGTAGAAAAAAAAAACATTTGTGATTTATTAACCCTAAAAACAGAAGAAAATCCTGCATTTATTTATACTTGTGTATGTTACTTAATCCTATGAGCCACTTTGGATATCTATCACGTTGTTTGTCAGTTAGAAAAAATGAACCTTGTCTTTCTAGTTTCAGAAAATGCATAAACTTTCATGATATCAATTACACTGTTAAGTTTGTTATGTTCATCGTATTATGTGGGACAATACCTCTGAGAAAAAGTTTATACGTAATGTCATTTTGCAAATAAATCCACATTTATCACCGAAAAAAAAGTTCACTTCTAAAAACAAATCAAGGTGCATAAGATTTGTATGTCACTTTGCGATTAAAGGAAATATTTTGAATTCAGTCTCAAATTTTGGAGACAAATATTTATGAATATAATAAAAAAAGGTACAACACACAAATGGGACAGTAAATAATCAAATACACTTGCTGTACAGCTTAATATGGTTTTCTAATGACCGTTTCTACCTTGGTCAAAGTTTTGCAATTCTTTTTCATCATGGATCAACAAATCTTGTTAACATCTTTATTATAATAGTACTTTTAGTAACAAGTGTGGACACAGAAAAACGTCTCGCCTGCATTCCGCATCAGTAACGAAAATAAATTTCGTCATAAGCATTACGTAAATAGCATTAAATATCAGCAGCGGCCTGTATACAAAATATTGTCACCATACCCTGCATAGTTACAGGGGAACAGCCGTAACCCAAAAACTTTAACGTAGTCACTGGACCGTGAAATTGAGGTCAAGGTCAGGTGGAACCTACCAGACAGTCATGTACTATTCATCAGCAACCTATTTACCAAATATTGTCATCCTACCATGCGTAGTTACAGAGGAACTATCGTAACCCAAAAACTTTAACGCAGTCGCTGGACCGTGAAATTGAGGTCAAGGTCAGGTGACACCTACCAGACAGTCATGTACTAGTCATCAGCAACCTATACACCAAATATTGTCATCCTACCATGTGTAGTTACAGAGGAACTGTCGTAACCCAAAAACTTTAACGTAGTCGCTGGACCGTGAAATTGAGGTCAAGGTCAGGTGACACCTACCAGACAGTCATGTACTAGTCATCAGCAACCTATACACCAAATATTGTCATCCTACCATGCATAGTTACAGAGGAACTGTCGTAACCCCAAAACTTTAACGTAGTCGCTGGACCGTGAAATTGAGGTCAAGGTCAGGTGACACCTACCAGACAGTCATGTACTAGTCATCAGCAACCTATACACCAAATATTGTCATCCTACCATGCATAGTTACAGAGGAACTTTCATAACCCCAAAACTTTAACGTAGTCGCTGGACAGTGAAATTGAGGTCAAGGTCAGGTGACACCTACCAGACAGTCATGTACTAGTCATCAGCAACCTATACACCAAATATTGTCATCCTACCATGCGTAGTTACAGAGGAACTGTCGTAACCCCAAAACTTTAACGTAGTCGCTGGACCGTGAAATTGAGGTCAAGGTCAGGTGACACCTACCAGACAGTCATGTACTATTCATCAGCAACCTATTTACCAAATATTGTCATCCTACCATGCGTAGTTACAGAGGAACTATCGTAACCCAAAAACTTTAACGCAGTCGCTGGACCGTGAAATTGAGGTCAAGGTCAGGTGACACCTACCAGACAGTCATGTACTAGTCATCAGCAACCTATACACCAAATATTGTCATCCTACCATGTGTAGTTACAGAGGAACTGTCGTAACCCAAAAACTTTAACGTAGTCGCTGGACCGTGAAATTGAGGTCAAGGTCAGGTGACACCTACCAGACAGTCATGTACTAGTCATCAGCAACCTATACACCAAATATTGTCATCCTACCATGCATAGTTACAGAGGAACTGTCGTAACCCCAAAACTTTAACGTAGTCGCTGGACCGTGAAATTGAGGTCAAGGTCAGGTGACACCTACCAGACAGTCATGTACTAGTCATCAGCAACCTATACACCAAATATTGTCATCCTACCATGCATAGTTACAGAGGAACTTTCGTAACCCCAAAACTTTAACGTAGTCGCTGGACAGTGAAATTGAGGTCAAGGTCAGGTGACACCTACCAGACAGTCATGTACTAGTCATCAGCAACCTATACACCAAATATTGTCATCCTACCATGCGTAGTTACAGAGGAACTGTCGTAACCCCAAAACTTTAACGTAGTCGCTGGACCGTGAAATTGAGGTCAAGGTCAGGTGACACCTACCAGACAGTCATGTACTAGTCATATGCAACCTATACACCAAATATTGTCATCCTACCATGCGTAGTTACAGAGGAACTGTCGTAACCCCAAAACTTTAACGTAGTCGCTGGACCGTGAAATTGAGGTCAAGGTCAGGTGACACCTACCAGACAGTCATGTACTAGTCATCAGCAACCTATACACCAAATATTGTCATCCTACCATGCGTAGTTACAGAGGAACTGTCGTAACCCAAAAACTTTAACGTAGTCACTGGACCGTGAAATTGAGGTCAAGATCAGGTGACAGGTGACTGACTGGCAAGTACTCATCATAAGCTACCTCTGGACCAAATTTGATGGACCTAGGGCTTGGGCTTACAAAGATATGAAGCAAGATGTCAAGTGTTTACGCCGCCGCCGCCGGATTCCCATACATATGTCTCGCCTCCAGCGACTTTCGTCGCAGGCGAGACAAAAATAATTTTTATTAATACAAATGAAGATTCATACATTTATTTTAAATGTGTGTATTCATTTCTTGAATGACACACCTTGTGTAAATACATGATCTACACATGCCAATTCTCAAGGTGGGAAACACATAATGCAGTATAAAAAGCAGAAGTTCTCTTCGAACATCGTACTTACATTTTCTCAATGCATTTTCTAGAAATATACAGAAACTGTGGATCTATTACAATATAATGATTTCTTATTTTATTTTGGAATGGAGTATTGTTTACTTAGAACGAATAAACGTACCCTCGCTTTTTTTTTTTTAATTCGGCCTATTGGCATCAACGGTGCATCATAAAATATTCTGTGAATATATACGTTTTTAATACTGCAGTTTTGTGTATATTTCATCCAAATTCTACTATGCAGTTGTGTAATGGAAGGCAACGTCTGCATTCAAAGCAGGCGTAATTCCTCCTTTTAAGGAGAATACAATTATGTACATTCTAAAATTATTATAATGATAGTTGGGTGGAACATATTAAATGAACAACATAGACTGAATTCTTCTGCATCATTGGTGCAAATATGTCACAAATCCTGTTTTTAAGTACTATTTTGACGTGTTTTTTGTTAGTTCGAGAATCCTCTGCCATCCAACGCTTTTTTCTTTTTTTTTTGCGTGGGACATCAGAGAGAAAAATATCTAAAGAAGAATATTTTATATAGATTAATTGGATGAAAATGTTTATTAACATCTGGACACGATGAAATTTGCCGACTCAGACCTGTGTCGTAAAATCCGCTGTTTTGCTTATGGAGAGCTCTCTGACGTCCCACGCAAAAAAAAGAAAAAAGCATTGGACGACAGAGGATTCTCTGACTTGTTTTTTGTTTGCGTGTCTTTTGCGGCACCTCCATAGTAAATGAAAACAGAAATTTTTTATATTTGCACCAAAGAGGCAGAGAATTGATCTACATTGTTCATCATAGGCAGGGATTGAAACAAATAAGATCTCAAAATTATAAACAGTGTTGAATACATGGGTTTAACTCTATCTCATAGCTACTCAGCAAATTTTTATATTTATTAATTTGGGTGGCCATTGCATTATCCCACTAATTTTATTTGCAACTGCAGGGAAAATCACAGCATCACGCTGACTGTACTGTGACATTTGCATCTTCGTACAACGATGCACAGTAATTATAAGTGCTCTGTGAAACTAGCATCTGTTTGAAATCTTGAATATGAAGTTACAACTAACCTTTTACTGGATTTTATTTCAACACATATAATTCAATATAAAAACTTAAGATGCTTGTGAACATCATGAGTTTCTGATTTTAAAGTTCTGCAAATTTGATATACCGGTAATTTCTATATGTCATATAGGAGGTTTTTTTATTTGTTATTCAGAGTCAGGGTTTAACATATTCCCCCTACATGACCACCTGACCAAGGTGTCTTGGTGTATCAAATTACAAACATATTCTGACTATTACATGTATTTTTGTTATATCACAAGAGAAAAAATAAAGAAATAATCATAAGTTAAAGTTACTATTAAGTTATATCTCGCATTCCCTCTCACCTTCACTTTCTTTCACCTTTCTTTCACCTTCACTCTTCTTCAAATTCCCTCTTTTTCATACTCATACAATTCAATATAAAAGTTTAAGATGCTTGTGAACATCAGGAGTATCTAATTTTGAAGTTCTGCAAATTTGATATAATTCCTTTATGTCATATAGGAGTGTAGAGATAACAAAACCCACAGTTGATGGATAGTGGTCCCATGTGTCAAAAACGCTACACATGGGAAAAAAAATTATGCAGAATTGTGTACAATATATATCGATTACTTAAAAACTGTTTAAAAAAATTTAAGAACCATATTTTTCGGACTATAAGTCAAGCCTTTTTCACTCAATACAATCCATTATAAATGTTAAAAAATCTAAAAACCAATAAGACCTATATTTCACATTGACTTATGATACAGATATACATACCTTGAATATATACATACTCTGGCATATGACTGGATCAACAAGTTTTAATGACTTAGCAATAGCCTGTGGACACAAACAAAATGGTAAAATATGAGATGAGTTCACAAACATTATATGAAATATAATGGTATCTTAATAATAGAACTCGAGTGTATAAATTGAAGTTAAATGTGTTTGGCCTTTAGCTGGACGAAATCTACAATTTATGCCAGAACATTCCCCAGTTTATTATCTCCCTTCCATCAGACACATTATTCTGACTACATCCAGTGCCATGTGCTATAGTAGACTAGCAACAAAAACCAATCATTATATTGCTGAACCTCTTAAGGTTTTACACTTCTTTCAGCATGCAGTTTGGTGAAAATCCTTGATCTTCAGCAGAAAAATGGCTATCATTGTAATTTAAGATAGGGGTCAAGAATGCCTTGCTCCAAGCCTGCGAAGTCGTGCTCAGTTCACAATCCCGGTGCTGACATGCCAGTAAATATGGTATGGTTAACTACCAAGACAACATGGCCATGAGGTCCTGTCTGAGATTGAAACATACACTGAACTATTTTTTCATTAAATTTACCTTCATTTTGTCACTAAATGTTACTTTTTTATAAACAGGATTCAACACATGCAAAGCTGAAAAAAAAGAATTATGGTAATGTAATTATCACATATAATTATTCTTATTTGCAAGTTGGAATTTTGTGTTTAGAAGTCATCATTGTCAAAACCAATACATGTATCATTATTTGCAAATATAAACATACTGATTTTTCTGCAAATTCTATTTGATTTTGGTATACAAATTCAATGACTTAAACAGTACAGAGAAAACAATAGTGACACCTAGCTACCAAACTGTAACATACTAGTATGGCTTTTGAGCAACCTATATATACTACTGTGATCATACCATGCATTTTTAACAAGGAACAGACTTCATCAAAAAACTTTAACATAGTTAATGACCAATAAATTGAGACTGATGTCAAGTGACATCTACAAGACTGTCATGTACTGCTGATGATGAACCAATATATATCAAACACTGTCATCCTTGTATCATGCATTGTTAATAAGGGAATCACTTAATCTTAAATCTTTAACTTAGCCACGGGGACATGAAATTGAGGTCAAGTTCATGTGACACATACTAGCATCAGATTGTTATGTAGTATTCATGAGCAACATAATACAATAATATTCTTACTACCAAGCCCAAATACTGGGGAAATGACATAATTCAATAACTTTAATGTAGACTATGGAAACAAGTGTGGGGTGAGCATGCTCACAAAGGGATACCCCCGCTTTGCTTTCAAGTCCAATTATCTCCCTTAATGATATCTGAGGTCAATAAAAATCCTTCATGCACATCTACATATAATGTACTTCCTTTATAGTAAGTTGTGCTTTCAAGGGATGTGAACAGATGGACAGACAGACAGGGTGATTCCTATATTCTCCCCTAACAAGTTTTTTTTTTTTTTTTTTTTTTGGGGGGGGGGGGTTATAGTTAATCAAAGTGCAGACTGCACTGAAGGAAAGGTTGCTTTGTAAGTATGAAATGAGATTCCTGCCTCATGTCTGACAGGCAATAAAACAAACCAATGTAAAATAAACACAGGTAAATTTAGAAGCATATTAGATATAAATTAAAAAGACTAGAAAAAACTTTGCAATCCTCATAATTGATAGCCCCAGCCCCCCTATGTCTTGAATGGCAATGTCCAGGGCTTTGCTGTTGGAAACTCCAAAAATAGTTTTGCTCAAACTGTAAATATCAGGTGCACAATCCCACCATATGACAAAGCATTCTGCAAAAGTTTCATCAAATCCCACTCAGTGGTGCAAGAAGTTGTGGATAAGAGATACATGTAGGTATCCCCTACATCAAAGAATGGCAAGTCAATGTTTGCTATGGGAAATCCATAATATCATTCCAATCAAAATATAAAATATCAGGTGTACAATAGCACTATGTGACAAAGAGTCCAGCAAAATTGCATCAAAATCCATTCAGTGCAACAATACAATTGAAGATGTTTATATTAATAAATAAGACAAAATTGCTGCTGCCCATTTCAGACATAAAAATCGCACCTGTTATATAGTTGGAATATAACTTGCATCAAGTACATGTACATACAAATGTATATGTAAATGTCTCCCTATAAATGTAGGTGATGGCATAAGCTTCTAAAATATTCAAAACTAAAATAATTTATTTCTGTAATACTCCAGGGCTTCAGTTGCCGAGTGGTTAAGGTAGTATTTATCTACTATTGATCGAATGCCTGTCAGCACTTGTTTGAATCTTACTGCTGCCAGGGTGTGTTCAACTTCAGTCTTGATTGACAATTAAATGCAACATCGTCTGTAACGCAGGCAATTTCGTGAGGTTAACATACACGGAAAATTGGTATGTTTTTTGGCTTGTTACGATGGGTGGTGACCAATTTCGACTCATGTAACGAGCAATATTAATGGTTCAGCATGAATTACCAATTATAAAAATTAATCAAAAGGACCGGAAACAAATTGTGTCAGCTTTTACTGCGGAATAATGGTGAGTGCAATTGATCACCGATGTCGAATAACTATTTACTATTCTCGTGTTACAAACACCAAAATACCTTTTTCAATATATTTTTATCAGTTAGAAATTGTTATATTAAACTAACTACTTGTATTTTATTTACGAAACTTCTACATGCCATTCTCCCAACCTTAACAGTTTTTATAGATGGCGCCGCTCTGCAAATCTGTACATCGACAAAGCACACACTTTTGTGTTGATTTTCATTTAATTTAACCAGGAAACTATAAATCAAGTTAGTTGTACTAGTCCCAGATTAAACATTTAAACAAGGGTGGACACAGAAAAACGTCTCGCCTGAATTCCGCATCAGTAACGAAAATAAATTTCGTCATAAGCATTACGTTAATAGCATTAATTATGAGCAGCGGCCTGTATACCAAATATTGTCACCATACTATGCATAGTTACAGAGGAACTGTCCTAATACAAAAACTTTAACATAGTCGCTGGACCGTGAAATTGAGGTCAAGGTCAGGTGGAACCTACCAGACAGTCATGTACTATTAATCAGCAACCTATATACCAAATAATGTCATCCTACCATGCGTAGTTACAGAGGAACTATCGTAACCCAAAAACTTTAACGCAGTCGCTGGACCGTGAAATTGAGGTCAAGATCAGGTGACACCTACCAGACAGTCATGTACTAGTCATCAGCAACCTATACATCAAATATTGTCATCCTACCATGCGTAGTTACAGAGGAACTGTCGTAACCCCAAAACTTTAACGTAGTCGCTGGACCGTGAAATTGAGGTCAAGATCAGGTGACACCTACCAGACAGTCATGTACTAGTCATCAGCAACCTATACACCTAATATTGTCATCCTACCATGCATAGTTACAGAGGAACTGTCGTAACCCCAAAACTTTAACGTAGTCGCTGGACCGTGAAATTGAGGTCAAGGTCAGGTGACACCTACCAGACAGTCATGTACTAGTCATCAGCAACCTATACACCAAATATTGTCATCCTACCATGCGTAGTTACAGAAGAACTGTCGTAACCCAAAAACTTTAACGTAGTCGCTGGACCGTGAAATTGAGGTCAAGGTCAGGTGACACCTACCAGACAGTCATGTACTAGTCATCAGCAACCTTTACACCAAATATTGTCATCCTACCATGCATAGTTACAGAGGAACTGTCGTAACCCAAAAACTTTAACGTAGTCACTGGACCGTGAAATTGAGGTCAAGGTCAGGTGACAGGTGACTGACTGGCAAGTACTCATCATAAGCTACCTCTGGACCAAATTTGATGGACCTAGGGCTTGGGCTTACAAAGATATGAAGCAAGATGTCAAGTGTTTACGCCGCCGCCGCCGCCGGATTCCCATACATATGTCTCGCCTCCAGCGACTTTCGTCGCAGGCGAGACAAAAACAGAAATTCAATGCGAAAACCGTATGAAACGATGACCACACGATCACACAAAATAATCATTAAATCACTTCATAATAACGTCAAATATTATTCGACTGGTGTCACTGTCAGTACTACATTTGTCGGTTCAGTGAACAGCAATCACGAGGATTGCCAAATATCGCGTTGATTTCCAAAACCAAAAAGTGTAACGAGTCTGTCTCTCACGGATGAACATGGAATATTAGTTTAAATCGTATTATTAGTTATCAGTTATACAGTAAATGAGACATAATACGACAGGACATGTATAGTAAAGTTGTTCAAGATAAATGTGGTGCACCGATTCATGTAACTGATAGATTTCTCCAATGTGACCTATATTTTACGAGTGTAAGGTTTTATTACATGCCGGTCGCAGTAGTTTCTATATATCTGAGCGTTAGCAAGGGGAAAGTTTGCTATGCAATGCAACCTTCCCAAAAATGAGATCATGGTCAGATGAAACAAACCAGACTGTGATATACAATTTAACAACAGCCTTTATTCCAAGAATTGTCACTCCACCATTCATATTTACTGAGGAACTGACCTTATCCAGAAACTTCAATATGGCATTGTCATTGAGTCATTAATTAGATATCAAGGTCAGATGACAAGTACTTATTATAAGCTACAATTGGACCAATTGATGAGCCTTATAGTTATGGTTACAAAGATACAAATATGTTATGTTATATACACAAGTGTGGACACAGAAAAACGTCTCGCCTGAATTCCGCATCAGTAACGAAAATAAATTTCGTCATAAGCATTACGTTAATAGCATTAATTATGAGCAGCCGCCTGTATACCAAATATTGTCACCATACTATGCATAGTTACAGAGGAACTGTCCTAATACAAAAACTTTAACGTAGTCGCTGGACCGTGAAATTGAGGTCAAGGTCAGGTGGAACTTACCAGACAATCATGTACTATTAATCAGCAACCTATATACCAAATATTGTCATCCTACCATGCGTAGTTACAGAGGAACTATTGTAACCCAAAAACTTTAACGCAGTCACTGTACCGTGAAATTGAGGTCAAGATCAGGTGACACCTACCAGACAGTCATGTACTAGTCATCAGCAACCTATACACCAAATATTGTCATCCTACCATGGGTAGTTACAGAGGAACTGTCGTAACCCCAAAACTTTAACGTAGTCGCTGGACCGTTAAATTGAGGTCAAGGTCAGGTGACACCTACCAGACAGTCATGTACTAGTCATCAGCAACCTATACACCTAATATTGTCATCCTACCATGCATAGTTACAGAGGAACTGTCGTAACCCCAAAACTTTAACGTAGTCGCTGGACCGTGAAATTGAGGTCAAGGTCAGGTGACACCTACCAGACAGTCATGTACTAGTCATCAGCAACCTATACACCAAATATTGTCATCCTACCATGCGTAGTTACAGAGGAACTGTCGTAACCCCAAAACTTTAATGTAGTCGCTGGACCGTGAAATTGAGGTCAAGGTCAGGTGACACCTACCAGACAGTCATGTACTAGTCATCAGCAACCTATACACCAAATATTGTCATCCTACCATGCGTAGTTACAGAGGAACTGTCGTAACCCAAAAACTTTAACGTAGTCTCTGGACCGTGAAATTGAGGTCAAGGTCAGGTGACACCTACCAGACAGTCATGTACTAGTCATCAGCAACCTATACACCAAATATTGTCATCCTACCATGCGTAGTTACAGAGGAACTGTCGTAACCCAAAAACTTTAACGTAGTCGCTGGACCGTGAAATTGAGGTCAAGGTCAGGTGACACCTACCAGACAGTCATGACGTACTAGTCATCAGCAACCTATACACCAAATATTGTCATCCTACCATGCATAGTTACAGAGGAACTGTCGTAACCCAAAAACTTTAACGTAGTCACTGGACCGTGAAATTGAGGTCAAGGTCAGGTGACAGGTGGCTGACTGGCAAGTACTCATCATAAGCTACCTCTGGACCAAATTTGATGGACCTAGGGCTTGGGCTTACAAAGATATGAAGCAAAATGTCAAGTGTTTACGCTTAGTTAGTAAACAGTAGATTGAAACATTGGTCTGAATGTTTAAAAATATAAATAACTTTGAGTATGTAGCAATATAAAAACAGTCTATGAAAACAAAGATTTGATATGAATGAACACATGAATGGTAAAACGAGGAATGTACCATGGAATCAACAAGGGTTACAAACTTAAATATCAACTATTTTGATCTGTGATCTTAAAAAAAAGAAATTTACCTTAGCTGTAGTGAATACTGAAAATAATAAACCTTATAATAACAGGCCGTACATGTTTCACTAATTATTATTAATCCAATCAAAGCATTGACAGGTCAGATCTGTGAGGTCTATATTCTCAACAATATATGTAAACAAAATGGTCCCAAAATAACATCAAATACATTTGATAAGTAGTACTTTTATAAACACGTACCATGTCCAATTTTATTGAGTGACAGGTGCTTGTCTACTTTGAGTTTCCCTGAAAAGAAAGAAGGTAATCAAACCATTACGTGACAGACAAAGGCTTGTTTGTTTTGTTTTAATGAAGTTGGATGCCACATTCAGCTATTTTAATGACGTCCAATTTTTATTGTCAATCCTTGTCAGTTAAGATTAAAGTCATGCACACACGGCCTAATAGTTAGGCTTGAACTCACAACTTCAGTGATGTAATGCCAGTGATCAATAGTAGATGACAAATACTTCAACTGCTCTGCAACCAAGGTCCAAAACAAATACAAACACTTGGCAATTTTTCTCCTCTCATTGAACAAATGATTTAAGAAATAATACATTGTGGCATTAATATATACATGTACTGATTTTACCACCCGTTTGGCCGTATATAGATGTATTAACTTTTTTTAACAATGTAACCTATGAGTTGCCTGACTTGTCGGCCATTAATGACACTAATATGATTATGATATCTCTAAAATATGTGAAAAGTTATTATGACTTCGCCATAAAGTGTGTTATGACCTTGATTACAAATATTTACACACAGTGTGGACTCAAAGTTTAAGGCACATCATATTATAGAATACATCATTTGACTTGTTTGGGTTTTTGTCTATAGCTGTATGTAGTTGATTTATAGATTTATATTAATTAATTATTTTTGTTTGTTTGAACTGAAATTCAATTACCCTGTTTTAGCAACTTTTAAGATATCACAGGCACACTCAGCAACTCTTCAGCGTAATAGCAAATGACCAGGAAAAGGAAAAAAAGATTCCTGGTCTGTTCCCATTTTAAAGGTCATGTGGAAACCCTGATCACACTCTGACAAAGGTTTGATCATTAGTTGGTACCAGCAAAAATATGCCCCTAAACAAAAAAGGCCTCCAAGACTTTTATAATAAATTTTTCTTTTAAATGAAATGAGTTGAAAGTTAAAGATAAAACTTTAATTCAATTGATATCCTAACAATATTTTGTTAATTGTTGTAAAATGAATCTATCATTAATGTTTTACCTTGTTCATCTCTAGCCCCATCTTCAAAGAAAAATCTAATCTTGTCCCCGCTATTTAAAAAATAATCATCAGATGTCTGAAAAAAAAAGAACAAATACTAAAGTCTGAGTGATCAGCAGAACGTACACTATACTGTACCTCACATGGATTTGGATTTTTTTTTTACATTGTTGAAGAGCAGCATGGTCATTCATGTACCACAGTAGATGTTTCATGTAGAAAATGTACAAAGAATGTACAATTTCTAGGGCCTTTATATGTGTGCACATGAATGTATACAGCATTTTATTGGATTCTTCACAAGTATCAAACCAATCACAGAAAATGTTAGTCCCAAATGTAATCAACCATGAAGAAGTGGTCACTTTAAATGTGGGTTTACTGATCACACCAATAATTGTAACAAGTGTGGACCCAGAAAAATGTCTCGCCTGCATTCCGCATCAGTAACGAAAATAAATTTCATCATAACATTACGTAAATAGCATTAAATATCAGCAGCAGCCTGTATACAAAATATTGTCACCATATCCTGCATAGTTACAGGGGAACAGCCGTAACCCCAAAACTTTAACGTAGTCACTGGACCGTGAAATTGAGGTCAAGGTCAGGTGGAACCTACCAGACAGTCATGTACTATTCATCAGCAACCTATACACCAAATATTGTCATCCTACCATGTGTAGTTACAGAGGAACTGTCGTAACCCAAAAACTTTAACGTAGTCGCTGGACGGTGAAATTGAGGTCAAGGTCAGGTGACAATTACCAGACAGTCATGTACTAGTCATCAGCAACCTATACACCAAATATTGTCATCCTGCCATGCATAGTTACAGAGGAACTGTCGTAACCCAGAAACTTTAACGTAGTCACTGGACCGTGAAATTGAGGTCAAGGTCAATTGACACCTACCAGACAGTCATGTACTAGTCATCAGCAACCTATACACCAAATATTGTCATCCTACCATGTGTAGTTACAGAGGAACTGTCGTAACCTCAAAACTTTAACGTAGTCGCTGGACCGTGAAATTGAGGTCAAGGTCAGGTGACACCTACCAGACAGTCATGTACTAGTCATCAGCAACCTATACACCAAATATTGTCATCCTACCATGCGAAGTTACAGAGGAACTGTCGTAACCCAAAAACTTTTACATAGTCACTGGACCGTGAAATTGAGGTCAAGGTCAGGTGACACCTACTAGACAGTCATGTACTAGTCATCAGCAACCTATACACCAAATATTGTCATCCTACCATGCGTAGTTATAGAGGAACTGTCGTAACCCAAAAACTTTAACTTAGTCACTGGACCGTGAAATTGAGGTCAAGGTCAGGTGACACCTACCAGACAGTCATGTACTAGTCATCAGCAACCTATACACCAAATATTGTCATCCTACCATGCGTAGTTACAGAGGAACTGTCGTAACCCAAAAACTTTAACGTAGTCACTGGACCGTGAAATTGAGGTCAAGGTCAGGTGACACCTACCAGACAGTCATGTACTAGTCATCAGCAACCTATACACCAAATATTGTCATCCTACCATGCGTAGTTACAGAGGAACTTTCGTAACCCAAAAACTTTAACGTAGTCACATGACCGTGAAATTGAGGTCAAGGTCAGGTGACACCTACCAGACAGTCATGTACTAGTCATCAGCAACCTATACACCAAATATTGTCATCCTACCATGCATAGTTACAGAGGAACTGTCGTAACCCAAAAACTTTAACGTAGTCACTGGACCGTGAAATTGAGGTCAAGGTCAGGTGACAGGTGACTGACTGGCAAGTACTCATCATAAGCTACCTCTGGACCAAATTTGATGGACCTAGGTCTTGGGCTTACAAAGATATGAAGCAAGATGTCAAGTGTTTACGCCGCCGCCGCCGCCGCCGGATTCCCATACTTTGTCGCAGGCGAGACAAAAACAGAGCCTACCAATGCAAGAAGAAGATGATAATAAGTTAACATTGATATCCCTATTAAAACAAAAAACCAGCTTTATCTGCAATAAAAACTGACCTGAAACAAAAATGCATTAAGTAATAACATTTTTATATAAATAATAATTCTAATATGATGTCCTGCTTTAGCTATGTAAACAAAGCCGTGTCAAAATTCCCATAAATTTAGTTTGCACATGCGTAAGTCACGTGTTTTGTGTAAATGTAAAAACTGACTTACAAATGCCGTTTGTTCGTTATTGTTAATAATTTAGTTATCTTAGTCTGAATTCTGAGATTTATATGATTTAAACTACTCCCGATATATTATTTTTGAACAATTCTACATTCGAATTAATATGACGTCACAATTAGAATTTCGACATCATATTATACTGAACTAAAAATTTCAAACTGGAACAATACAATTTCTTTAAGATTTCTCAATATTTTTTGTTTAAAAGGTACGTATATTCGATCAAATGACTAGAATATATGTTTATGACAATTTTCTTTGCTTTAACATACTGTTTTGGGATATATCTGATTAGTTGCAAAAAACAGTATTACCATTGAAAGCGTCTTCTTAGAGTCGCTTCGAAATTTTAAAACATTTGTTAGATATATTAGAATCGAAATATATTATTGCAAGCTGGCTTTATGCGAATTAGAACATGGTCAGACCTTATATTTGTCTTCATTTTATACCTCGCTATCGGCATATCGCTCGGTGTAAAATATTGACAAATGTTCTAATTCGCATAAAGCCCGCTCGCAATAATCTATTTCTTCAATGAAAACATAACTTATTTTTGTACTTAGTAGCACAGCAGTTATAACTTGAACCCTTAATTAAAGGGATACATCTGTACTCCCTAAATCATCCCTGTACCTCCAAACGGGTGCCCTTCTTTTAATGTGTACTAAATTTCCTTTATATTAACATAATATTTACTACAGTATAATCCACTGATAAAAGCAGACAGGCATTTAAATATTCACTTGTTTACAAAATAAAGAGTAAAAGTTGAATGGACATTGGTGGACTGCTAATTGTGGGTGGAAATCCACCTGAAACATATTTTTATAGTCTAGTATACAAGATCTAACTCATCTGATAGATTTTTCTATTTCTACCCATCAACAGTTAGCAGTCCACCATTGTCCATCCAACTTTGACCCTTTATATTATGACATAAACATGCACTATATTACAGTATATACATGTAGCTGTCATAAAATTTAAACAGTACATGTACCAACATCAGTTTTAAAAATGTATTTAAGTCATACATACATGTAATGAATGTAATGTTTTTAGGGATACCATACATTATACTGTTCATTCATTCTCTTTGAGATAATAATGTGAAAAATTCTGTAAGATGATTACCTAATTCTAAATAAGTTGTTATTTTTGTTTCATATGTTGTTTAAAATTTTTTATTATATAGATAGAGATGAAATATCGAATTTTCCGAGTGACAGAAATCACGGTAAATCACATGTGAAAACTATCATTTATTTTCACTCTTGGGTTTTTTCTCGCCAAAATTGCAGTTGGTTTTGTACTATACAGATATTCATCCGCCGTTCATAAAATTTAGGATTAAGCATTAAAATTTTACCGAAACAATTTTGATCTATATAATAAATAGGATAATCAATTGGGCATCCTGAAAATACGTTTATACTCGTGCCGCATAAAGCATCAGATTAAACTCGGGCGGAACAAGTTCCACGCACTCGTTTAATCAGATGCGTTATGCGGCACTCGTGATCATATTTTGGATATTCACTCCGCCCAATTATTATCCTATAAATATTTAATATTGACTGAAATCACAGATATCTTTATCTGTCAAATATGGCACTCTCCAAATGGTCAACAAAAATACACTAATCAAGGCACAAGTAGTTCAAGGCCACTGATATCACATTATTTTTTAAAATCTGTCTGTATTAAACCATGATAGCACTTTTACTTTAGTTGTAATAGATTTTTTTCACATCTACATGAATGGTAGTTTTTTTTTGGTTTTGATTCCCTATTCCCAACAGCATGTCATTTTTTCAGAAGAATCATTTCCAGTAACAGTTAACTAATAACCTCTTTTAATACGAACCCTTTTCATTTCTAACGTTGTGAAGACTGTGTTATGTTCATCTGGGTTCATTCCATTGACAATGTTGTGGCACTCTTGTCGTAACTCATCTGCCTCTGACTCGGTGATGAAATCATCAAGAAGGAGATACCCATCTTCCAAAAACTGATACAATTGAAATACATACATGTACATTTATAATGTATATTTATACATTTTAAGCACTGGATTTAAATTACGTTGTTGTCACATGACTTTTTTTTCAAAATGAAAGTGAAATGTTGGAATGGAAGGGTATCGATGGAAATGGGCTTAGAAATATACTTAAATCAGCTTGATTAAAAGGGTGATGAATATATTTAAAGAGGAAAATAAGCTTAAGAAGTGAATTATATATAGTTTAACCTGAGACAAAGTCTTTAGTTGAGGAAGTATGATTTGACACGAGACTGGAAAGAGATAAAACAATAACGCAGAAATGACAGTATCTAGAACAATACGATACCAATTATTCAGTTAAAATTCTTACAATTATCCTGTAACAGTAAATATTTTTTTTTATAATAAGTAGTGTTTTATTTGCCTAATTGTATTATTGTGACCAAGTTTTATCATTTAAAAATACTAAAATCAGTTAAAATCGCAAGCAATTGTAACGGTCGCCATTTTTTATGTCATTTTGACAACTTTATACTTTCATACCATATATTATTGTAATGCAAAATTACAAGTTTAAAAGGTATAGACCATCCAATTCATTTTTTTTTGTGTTGCAGCACATGCGGTGTGACTTTTTACCCAAACACATTAGAATAACATTTTTTGCATATCTATTATGTTTAAACATTTCATACTTAGTATACTATGTTTTTGATGGGAAATAAAAGTGATGTCGGTGTTAAAGTCGATCTTAAGTAGCCCCTTATGATCGTGAAAAATGTATACCAAACACTCATTAAAATGACATTGTCATATTAAATAATGAATATTAAGTAGAAATTGCAATTAACCCAAAAATAATTAGAGATCGAAAGAGTTGTGTGACTACGCACTGCAGTCCTTTGATGTCTTGATTTTAGAGTGCACGATGTGGTGCGAACAATATTGCATTTTATATATACACTTTGACAGGTGATCTTATTGATTAACAATTATTACTAAATCAACATTTAAGTAGTAACTGGCTGAATCTGAAGTATTGTTTGATACATGGCTTTATTTTTGTTTTGTTTTACAAAAACTTTGAGGTGGGATATTGTGCCTACAAATTTAATGTAGCAACTACAACTTTGTTACCATGGATAAATTACTCAAATTGAGAAATATATGAATTCATATAAATAAATGCATATGTTCATATATCAAAATTCATTTCTATTTTCACACTTCATGCATGCATGTTTACCTTATTCTGGGATTTTATTGTAAAAAGAGCACTGATCGCAGTCGTGCGCATCAAAAGATATAGAACTGTACTGTTTATTTGTATTGTCGATTGCGGCATGTGTTGTTGAACATAACTTTTTTTCAATTTTACTACTTTCTGTGATATTTATAAGTGATTTTAATGTGTTATATTTACCATGTTTTTTAAAACTGAAATTTTAAATGTGCATTTAAAATTTGTTGTTGTTGTTTATTTTATTTAGTAAGAATAATGTCATTTTAATGAGAGTTTGGGTAATACATTTTTCACAATCATAAGGGGCTTCATAAAGATAGATTTTAACAGGGAAAATTGACATGTTAACTTCACTTTTATAAAAATTTTCCAACAGAAATATAGTATATAACATGTTTAAACATAATAGAAATGCAAAAAATGTTAGTCTAATGTGTGTTTGGGTAAGTTTGGGTAAAAAGTCACACCCGCATACATGTATATTATTTTTGTTGTGAATTTCCAGATATTATAGGATTGCATAGCTTATGGAGAGCTCTCTGACACCCACGCCAAAAAAAAAAACCTTGGACGGCCAAGGATTTTCTGACTAACTTGTAGTATAATTAAACTCATTTATTAGCATTAATGCCATAAAAAATTATCCTGACCCCAAGTGGCTGTGCATGTATAGTGGAATATTGTAGTAAGGCAAAATTAATAAACAAAGTAAAACGAAGAATTTTGAGCAAATACAGAATATAAAAAATATATAAAAATATAGAGGACTATAAATGTATTATTTTCTGAGGCCAACTCCGTGTGTTTATAACGATAAGTACTGTAACAAAAAAGCTTATACTATCGTATGTTAAAAGAAATACATTCGACAGGTGGCTAAATAATACACGGGTTATTTAATATACATCACCTTAATCAGCTGATCTTCAGTCAACGCCATTTCAGTGGATATAAAGCAAACCGGGGAGCGAAACACTTCAAATTACACATAAATTTCTCCGTTTGTTGCAGAACGCCAAGAAACGTTTGATATTTACGAGCAAGTACAACAGCACTTGGCGTATAATAGATAACAAGTTCGCAGATAGAAGTACTGAATTTACTGAAGTTATGGTTAGTTGAAAGGATATATTTATTGTAGAATTAATGTACAAATTATTTAGGTTGTAGTAAAGAAAGTCACAGGAAAAAAGTCACGGAAAAAAGTCACAATTAATAAGTTGTATTAGTATTTTATGTGTGGTTTTTTTTATAGGTTTTTGCAAGATTTATTCTTGTGTATAAAAAGTAATATAATATTTTAAGACATTTAATTTTAAAATTTATATCATAACACATTAGCAAAATTTTATCATATGAAAACAAAGGAATAAATAAGCAGTTATTGGTCCCACATGTTCATTTTTCACTACAAATTATTTAATAAATAAATCACTAAAATTTTGAAGCCATATTTTTAGCCTGGATCTATGTATATTTAAATTTTTTTCTATAGTTGTTTATCCTATACTTTTCTTTGGTATACATTTTTTAACTGTTAACCCAGCACAAAAGAGCTGTCAACAGTAATGTGTTTTTACTAAACTGTTTCAGGGACAGTATATACTTAGTATAGACTGTCCCTGATTTTTATAGACTTCTTCTTCTTCAGTTTGCGACAAAACTTCAAGGTATTGAATATTACTTGACTTGAAATACAATTTTATTAATGGTATTAAATAACTAATAAGTAATAAAGTAATAAACAAGTCTTATATAAAAATATGACTATAATTATAATAAACATAAAAATATTTTTATATTATGACAACACATGTGACCAAGACAACTTATTAATTGTGACTTTTTTCCTGTGACTTTTTTCCTGAGCCTTTTTTCCTATCAAAACTGTGACTTTTTTTCCTGTGACCTTTTTTCCTGTGACTTTCTTTCCGTTTACCGTTATTTAAGAGATTTAGGGATGCAGCACATATTCGCTGAAAATAATGTGTCAACGAATTTTCTTTAAATTTGCCATATAGTTAGTTTATAATGCAACTGCTCATAATTCAAAATACAAAAATTGGGTTTAACCGGTTTCGGAGCTTATTTTCGAGGGGTTGAGCACTGAAATTCTAAATTTTCTAAAAGATTATACAGAGAAGAGAATTGAAAAAGCACTAAAATAAAAGATTACCAAAATTCTGTCGGATGAAATTTTCTTAATATTTGATATAATGTCAAGCAATTATTGTACATTTAAGTGATGGAAAGAAAAATAGGGGTCTCTGTATTAAATTTTTTGGCCCTCGGGATATAATACTGGTCAAAAAGTGCAAATGGGGTATTTTGGTCAAAATTACCTACCTTGTTAAAAGTTTCCTTTTCATTATTTTTGCCAGTACCGAACTCATTTATGCAAAAACTGTTTATTTCAACCATTAATAAATTAAAGTAATTATATAGACGTAAGACTTTCATTATTATTTTAATTTTATGGCAATTTAGAGTTAATAATGCAAGAACTTTTCATTAAATTAACCATGAATGTGATATCTATTTTCAAATTTGTAAAAACAAAAATGGCGGAAGGTGTCCTGCATCCCCATAAACGTTCACATCGGCGCATTAAAGGTCAAACTCTTTCTTTTTGCTTTATATTTCTTTTGCAAAGTCTAAAGTCATATTTTGACACAAAATGTAAAAATTATGAGTGATCCAGAAACAACATTTTTTTTTAATATTACGTAAGTTTGAATTATTCCGTAATTAAGGTACAGATTAACGTAGTACAGATGATTGATTAATTTGATTAGGGTCCCACACCGACAACTTTATGCCCTTGGTCGAACTTTAGTACAGATGTGCTCACGCACACCCATATGTAGTCGTTGCGTCATCCAATCAAAACACCAGAAAAAAGATGGGGGTAATGGTAACATAACATTCTTGTTTAACGTTCTTGTTTCGGGCGTGCTGATTATGTGTCGGATGCTTGTAACGGTCCGGTAGACCACGAAAAAACACACTTCCGGGTATCGAACCCATGATCACAGTATTTTCAGAAAGTCGTCTAACCAAGTAAGCCAACTGTTACACTCCTATTTAAGTACAATAAAAATTGCTTGGGCACAACAATGGGACGTAGAGGTCTATAATATGTTAGAATAAATTAAGTGTGTGAGATGTTTGGTTCAAATTAGAATCAGTCATATTCTACGAAAGATGATTATTAAAGGATCCGCAGTCTTCAAGGATCCTGATGTGACAAAACCAAGTCTCACATTCATGCCCTTATGTTGTGATTCTTGCAGATCAGGCTAAAACTAGCAGCATAATATATGTATAAGTGTTAAAATATATAGTAAATAGTACATGGTTTGATAAAAATATAGGTATTAATAGTTCACAAGGCAAACCTTCTTACACAATCATCACACTTTCACACTTTCGAAAGAGGAGATTCTCAAAAATAATTTGATCTCCCGATCCAAGATAGTTGCGATCTTTCATCCGTGTAATGAATGCTACAATTACGCAATAATAGGTTTGTGTTTGTTTGAATAATGTTTCACGCCACTTTCAGCAATTTTCAGCTATATCATGTCGTTCAGCTTTTATTAGGGGAGGAAACCGGAGTACCCTGTGAAAACCCCGACCTCCGATAGGAAAACTGGCACTCCTCTGTCAATTAAGATTGGAGTCTTGCACACCCTGCACGCAGTGAGACTCGAACCCGCATCCTCAATATCGACAGACTACGTGATCAATAGTAGACGAACTACCTCAACCACCCATAAGAATACAAGAAGTTTTTTATTCAAAGCTATCCCGCTGTGGTCATCATTATTAATTAACAAGATTTCAAAATTTACTAGAAAACACTCAGACACATATACAATGTGTAACAAGAGGTCATGGTAAATAACATGTGTACAATAAACATAATAGAATGAGCATGAGATGTACATATAACAAAACAATAACATTGTAATAGACAAGAAAAAAAATATAAATGAAAATCATTGATTTATACATGTATATAAACACATTAACTCAAAGGAGAACAGACACTTTTCTTTTAAAAATTGACAGTTTTTTGTATACTTCTGTGTTACAAAGCGACAGAAGGCCTTCCATTTTACAATAGCTTGGATTGTTGGCGTAGTATTTTGGGATGTATTTGTTTCTTAGGTTTACAACATTATTAAAAACAGATAAATATACTATGATATTAATCTCAAATACATTGTCTACATTTTCTATACAAATTCTTTTATCTTTAGGTACATTATACCACATCCTAGTTTCAATATGTAGACCTAAGTTTGAAGTCCTTAATTTGGTAATCCAAATCCTACATGATTCCGGAAGTTTAGTTAAATATTTTTCAATTTCCAAACTCCTATTCGCTATTCGAATGGGAAATTGAATAACGAATAGGAAACTGAATAACGAAAAGGAAATTGAATGTCGAAAAGGAAAATGGTTCATTTTCCCATTCAAATAACAAAAAGGAAAGCGAATGACTATAGAAAAAAAACCATACCATTTTCCTTTTCGAATATCGAAAAGTAAAAAAAACGAAAAGAAAAACAACTTCAGTTACGTAATCAGGTTACATAATACAGACGACTGTATGATTGTTACAGGTACTGTCAATGACACTAGCAACTGGCAATGGCCTATTAATTATTTGCACATATGGGAAAATATTAACTTTATTTGCTCTCACTTCGGCACCAAGTCTCGTTGAGTAATGAGAGACCCTAAAAACGAGCGGAATAATTTCAGCTATTTTACATCAAGTGTTATGTCATATACATTTTTGCAAATTTAGAAACTCAAATGGAACCCAAGGAAACTCACAAATACCCATAATATTAATATAGTCCAAAAATGGACTTTGCACATTCAGCTAAAGAAAACAGCTAATACATTAAGTATATTATATAGATAAGTTTATATCCAATTCTATAAGACACAGAGCTCCAATATCAAAATTCAATCGAAAAATAAATCCCCTGCCCATGCTAAAGTTCGGCACAGCCAAATGTAAAAATAAGAACTTAAATTTCCTCTCATTTACAGGGCTGTTTTTAAATAGGATACATATACAGAAAAGCATTGATTGTTACTGGCAATGAAACATGCAATCAGATTATAGAATACCGAAGACCGACATTGATTGATTGTTAATGGTAATGACACGGTCAATCAGGTTAAGGCTTGAGAACACTGAATACTTACAATGACAATGATGAAAAGGGTACAGAATACCAAAGACCAAAGCAATGAAATGGGCATTCGGGTTACAGAATGATGAAGACTAATATTGAGTCTTAATAGCAATGACACGGGCTATCAGGTTACAGAATATCACTGACTCATATTAATTGTTACTAGCAATGACACGGAACAACGTTGAAGAATATCGAAAATCTAACATCGAGTGCAACTGGCAATGAAATGTTCAATCAGGTTACGTAATACTGAAGATTAATACTTTTACTGACATTAACACGGTCAAACATGTTACAGTAAAACAAAGAGAAACTTTGTTTGTGCCTGGCAATGACTATACAATCGAGTTACCAAATACCAAAGACAAGCACTTATTGTTGCAATGACACTGAAACCAGGTTACAGAATAACGAAACTTACCAGATTGTTACTATCAATGACACGGGCAACAATGTTACAGAATATAGAAGACAAACATTACTGGCAATGACACAGGTAGCCAGGTGAAAGAATAACGAAGAAGCAGCATTGATTATTACTAAAAATTAAATGGGCAATTGAGTTAAAAAAAATACCGATGACCATACACATTGATTCTTATTGGCAATGTCATGGGCAATCACGAAAGATAATATATAAGACAAGCATCGATCGCTACTGTACATGACACAGGCGACCACGTTACAGAATAACGAAGACTTTTATTGTTACTGGCAATGCTACGGACAACCAGTTTACAGGATACCTATTGTTACTGGCTATGACGCGGGAAATCTAGTTACAGAATACCTAAGACCGACATTGATTGTTACTTGTAATAACAAAGGCGACCTGGCTATCGTTACAGAATACCAAAGACTTATATTGATAGAGGTAACCATGTTACAGTATAACGACGACATGCAATGAATTTACTGGGATTGACAGTATATCGACGACAAGCAATGAATATACTGGGATTGACAGTATAACAACGACAAGCAATTAATTTACTGGCATTGACAGTGACAACTGACTAGCATGCATTGTTACCGGCAATAACACAATTAAGTTACAGAATACCAAAGACCTGCCGAATTTGATACTGCAATGACACAGGTGACCGCGTTACAGATTAACGATTGCTTCTGACAATGACACGGGCCTTTAGGTAACATAATATCTACAACCAACATTGAGTTCTTTCTATGACCACATAGCAGGGTGACGATGGCGAAGACCAGATAATTGTTACGATCGATTAAGTTACATGATACCAGAGACTTATACTGGTTACGTTCAAACCTGTGTTTTTGTTTCTGGCAATGACACTGGAAAATGAGGTTACAAGCGGTCAAATTTATGCAATTTACTGTTATCATTGTTACTAGCGTTGAAAAGACGACTATGTTACATGACACAAAGACACATTTAAATTTTATTCGGCAATAAAACGGGCTAGAAAGTTAAAACATACCGAATGCCAGAATAATTATTTTGAATGACAACGGCAAAAAGATTTAAAGTACTTAAAAGAACAGTTTAAGACACCTGAGTATTGATTTGATTTGCTTCTATGCATGATAATTAATTACATATGTGTTAATGCGAGAGCTTATCTGCTGACCAACAGGCTTCATAAGTTTTTTCTACAACAAAATAGTATAGCTCACATTAAAACCTTGCATTAAGATTGGGCAGCAAGCCGTATACATCATCTATATTGAACGTCTACAGCCGTATAAATAAAGCATATTTGCCTCTCGTATGGTGCCCTGGGAAAACTAAGAAAGATGGCGCCTTCGTTCCGCTTCGATTTCAAAAAGTACGCAAGTGCATCCATGTCTAACCCGAACACGTTTGCAACGACGTAAATAAAATGATATCTAATATATTTGTTTAAATAACAGAAAGGAAGTAAATTAAGAAAATAACTACTCAGCGATAGAAGGGACCGGTTCTGGCATAAATAATTTAATCACAGGTCACAAATACTGTATGATTGTGTTGTGTCACCTAGCAACTTGTGTCGACCCGCAAAAACAACAAACGAGAAACGTGTTTTCAAGCGCAAAAAGCTGTACCTGCACTACCTGCAAACTTTTACCTTCAGTTTAAGGATAAGATTTGGGTTATTTATTGAACAGCAGACGATTACATTGTGAAAAAATAATTCGTTGTTTTTTTATATCATCCTCCCATGTCAGGGGCTTTGACTACACATGTTTACACACATAGGAGGTACTGTATCTTTTTCCTAACACTTACACTTATGGAACCGAATTTCTTGAAAAAGCCATAGTTTTGCATTTTGTACAGAATTACTAAGACACTTAACCCTTGTGACTTACAAAATGTAGGTTTTTAGATTATTCTTAAAATTGTACAATAAACGTCCATTTTGTACTTACTCAGTAGATAATATTAATCCTATGTCCACATTAGCTATTGTCAGTAAATGAGTCTTTAGGGACCTATTACTTTTTGTAGAGGTCGGTGATGGTGGAATTTTGTTTCGGACTTGTTTCTGACAAAAACTTTGTTACCCAGAATAAGGACCCTACAAGCAGTAATACCAAACTAAATAAACAACATGCATGCGTGGGGAAAAAGAATGGATTTTATGCAGTATTCTATTTGTAGACCACACATCATTCACTATTTCCATCCCTAAATAAAGGCATTGGTTGGTTATTTATACGACATGTGCCTTTCACAAATGTAAAACAATCTAGAAATTAAAGATGGTAATGTTTTCCTGTTGAAATTTTTAAAAAATAATATAACATCATGAAATTTATATGTAGAATCAGTACTTGTGTGTACACTCCGGCCAGGTACTCCTGCCTCCTCCCTAAAAAGCTGGATGTCGATCATGATATACATTTAGCTGAAAAATTGCTGAAAGTGTCATATAACCTTATTTAAACAAACACACTGTATGCAACTCATAGATATAGTAAGTTACAAACCACTTTTCGTGTTTCAATAAACCCAATTTCAAATTCATCTGTATTCTACATTATGTATCTAAAATATTACCTGTTGTCATACACAGCGGCAATGTAATCTCCCTCTGTAAATTCAACTGTTGATTTTTCATTGCCATTTTATTTTAGATAATTGATTTGATTCACTCCGATAAATATCGATCACTCTTACATATATTTTCACTAATTACTGTCTCCTGTTGTCTACAATCATCTCATTATTTTTACACGTATTATATATACATGTACCAACAAAATAGTACATCTTCAATGTCACTTTATCACTTTCAGTTTCTGCTACTAGTATAATACTTTAGACTGACGGCTAGCCTACAAATCTGAACAAGACATTTTTAATGCTTAATTTTTAAAGCGTATTCACAAAGAAGCCTTTCACATCTTGTATAATAATCTTCAATGACTGATAGCTCCATGCAGATATTCCCCCTCCTTTTCTTCCGCCCCAATGCATCACATGCTTCACCACCAGGTGCCGTGACCGGCCACAACCAAATGGTACGGTGAGCTATTCTCAGTACTTGGCGATGAAGGCTGTAAACTATTCACATTTCAATCTACTTCTTAAAAAATCACTAATTGGAACCTAACTTCGCAAGAATGATTATTAGATTGTTCTTTACGAAGATTTAGATTTTATTGGCGATTAAACATTCAACATGGCTGCCTGGGCCATTGGTTAAAATTAACAAAATCTCCTGACAAAACACTTAGCAGATTGATTTGTGATATTGCGTCAATGTACCTCAGATGTCCTTTATAAGAAAAATAGCAAGTAAAGCGACTGAACAAGAGCTGAGTCGAAGGACAATTACAAATCCGGATTTAGACAAGTATATTCAACACGAAACAAAACCAAAACACAAAAACAGAAACTAATTAACCCGAACCGAACAAAAACATGAGTTCATTCATGTGCTCCAGGCGAATAATCAGTGTTTACCTGTAATTAGACACCCTTTTAGATGTGCTGTCTAGGAAAAGTGAAATTCAGGTAAAGGAAAGATCGACTATACCTATGCCATGATTCCGACGGTATTGAGAGAGGGATTTTCCATAACGATCAGTTAAGTCATAGTGACGGCCATAGAACTTCTAAAATGATAACAAAACCTAGGTACAACAAACCCTTGTTTGAGTAGTTTAGAGGTTATGAACAGTGAGCAGTCAAACATCGAAATACCGATCGCTTGTTTGTTTGTTTGTTGTTTGAATGGTGTTTTAACGCAATTTTCAGCATTTTTTCAGCTGTATCATGGCGTCCAGGTTTTATTGGGCGAGAAAGCCTAAGTACTCAGAAAACCCTGAACTTGCGGTAGGAAAACTTGCAATCTTTGACAACTAAGATTAGAGTCGAGTACACCCTGCTTGCAGTGAGACTCGAACCCACAGCCTCAGTGTTGAAAGACCACGTGATCAATAGTATGATTACTAACTAATTTAACCACTTGCCCCCCCCCCCGGAGAACCCAAATACCGATCGCAGTATGTAGCAAAACGTATACGTCGGAGCTGTTGCAATCATTGAACGGAAAGTTTACTTTTGGAAAGTCATCACGTTTGTAGCAGAGTCTAGTATGTAGTTTTCCAGATTCTACTTTTAAGCCAGACCTAAGTGTATTTGTGGTTTCTTCCGTAAATGGCCGATATCTGGTACAGATGAGCTCACGCGCACACATCTGTACTTACTGCGTCATCCAATCAAAACGCTAGACACAAGAACGTTGTTATGGAAGCATAACAACGTTTTTGTTTGACGTTCTTGTTTCCGGCATTCTGATTGGATGTCAGAGACAGTGGAGTCTAAAACAATGGAGAGTCTATAGGATATAGCGATGTGAAAGTTGTTGGTTTACGGAAGAAATAGGTACTTTAATGCGATTTTGTGAAAGCCCGTGTGATCTTTCACTCGTGATAGAAATTTTTATGTCTTTTGGCTCGTTTCGCTGCGCTCCACTCGCGAAAAGACAGAATTTCTATCACTCGTTAAAGATCAACCGGTCTTTCCCAAAAACGTATAGAAGAACCTATTAGTCTTTAATTTCAAGCTTGATATGGTAGATTGCATGCAAATAGTCGCAGATTTTTGCATTGTTATGGGACACGACATCATCAAAATATAAAGGTCTGAGCCGGTGTCTTTTCTTTCTTCTTCCGATTGCCTTCTACGAACTTAACCTCATAAGAGTATAAAAAGGGGTCGGCGATCGTTGAGAGAAGCATAATTTAATTTACATTTATTATCTAATTTAGAGTTTTTTTTATGGCGAAGTACCTTCTGTCATGGCTAACTACCAGGTACTTATATCGTCTCACTCAGTTTTTCTTCAAAAAAGTGTTTAATGGTGTTTGGAAAGAGATCCAGCCCTTAAGATGCTTATAATGTTTTTTTTAAATTTTTTTAGTATCCACATTTCAATTATAATGTGTCTCCTGGAATAGCATGAAAACAATGAGGGGAGATCACACTATTCGACTTTAATATGAAGACCAAAGGATGTCAAAACCGATCTGTGATTTTTAACTTTTTAAGCCGACCCGAAACCCAAGATGGTCGCCACCGTGGAAAATTACTAAACACATAACCCTTTTTGAAAAACATACAAATCTCTTCTCAGAAACCGCCCTCCTTCACATTTTAAACAAATCAAGAGTAGTTAAAGGAATGACAGATTATTTATTATAATTATGATTTATTCAAAACCAGTGCTGCTAGTGCTTTTACAAACCGACGATAAATAGATTACTGTTTGTTTTACTTCCTCGAATTCATTATCTTCAAGGGATCGATGAATAATATCGATCTCGCAAATAAAACTATAATAGGTTCTTGCATAATTTTTGTATGGGAAAGGACGTGTACTCTTCCGAAAATTGTCAATTTCCGGTACAGATGACACAGTATAGATGAGCTGACGCGCAATCTTCTGTACTATTGGCGTCATCCAGTTAAAACGTCATTAACAAGAACGTTAACGTTGTTACGGCAATTACATAACAACGTTCTTGTTTAACGTTCAAGTTGAAGGCGTCCTGGAACGAGTGAAAAGACATAAAAATGATGATCACAGGGCTTGATCAGAAGTACCCTGAAAGTACCTATTTCTTAAACAGAGAACATATGTTGTTTTTTTGCATAGGGTTCAATACAAAAAAAGAGATCGTCTAAAAATTTGGCAGCTATAACAGACAGACAATCTGACATAAACAAATTGTATTATTGGTAGAAATAAACATTAAATTAGATAACAGCAGCTTAATACAATTCAATTACTTATTCATAACAGTTAATTATACTTAATTAATTACCAAAATTACAATAATAAAGAATAATAGTAACTATCTTTCGAACTTCTAATGAGAACTTGGAACAAACGATGTATTTATTCAATGGTTGGATCTGTTCTAAATTATGCGTCAGAAATACGGGTTTTTACCGAGCAAAGAATTTGACAGTATTCTAATTCGTTTTTGTAAATATATTCTGTGGCTAGGTAAAACTGTGCCAACTGTCTTTTTGTATGGCGAGCTTTGACACTTACCTTTATATATTCTAAACATAAAATTTTGAAATATTAGATACACATTGTAACTTAAAAACCTGTATTAAGTCTACAAAATGTTGTATATTGACTGTAATAATTGCAAAATCAACTGGGCATCGAATGTTTAAGATTTGTTTCGTAATCTTGGATTGAACAATGTATGGATATCTCAAGACCCAAGTACAATTTCAATAGAGTCTATCAAAATTCGTATGCAGAATATATAAGTAGAATGTAGCAAACTCCATATTTATAGAAGTTTCAAACTAGATTTCTGTATTGAACGTTTCCTTGATTTTTGGTAAGAAATTAAAAATTGTAATTTTTAATTTCTTACCAAATTACGAAGTGGCACCCTTAAGTTAAATGTTGAGGTCGGACGATACAATAATACACAAAGAAACGACCAACTTTGCACTAGTTGCAATATGAATGTATTGGAGGATGAATATCACAACGTTTTAGTTTGCCCTACATATAGATTTCTAAGAACTTTACTTTTATACTTGGCCAAATAAACACAAATTTTATACTACTATGAAGGCTTCAAGCAAATCTCTCACATTAAGACTATGTAATTATTTAAAAGCAGCTTGGAAAGTTACGAATTGTTTGTTCTCTTCTGTCTGATTGTTAATTTTATATTGTTATAATATTTATTTATTTATTTATTTATTTATTTATTTATTTATTTATTTATTTATTTATTTATTTATTTATTTATTTATTTATTTATTTATTTATTTATTTATTTATTTATTTATTTATTTATTTATTTATTTATTTATTTATTTATAGCAAATAAACCATTCATTCATTCATCCATTCATTCATTCATTCGTTCGTTCATTCATTCATTCATTCATTCATTCATTCATTCATTCATTCATTCATTCATTCAACATGTATTTATTGCGTTCACACCAAGTCGGCGTACTCTGGAACTGTACATACAAAATAGCCTTTTATTCTGTTATTGATTTTTCATGGGAAATTGTATAATTTTCGGACTTCCTTATCAACAGATATTACCATATTATTTTCAAAGTGAATATAAGTAAAGGAAATGAGGTATTTCTTTGACATTTTACATCTTAAATTGAATCGGTTTCAAATTTTGATAAATTCAAAACTGTTCATGAATACAGTAAACTTAATAATTACAATGTTATGTTAGTACTTTCGTTTTCGTTGTTTATGCCTTGTATGTTTGTTTGAAAGTCGTATTTTATAAAACTGTTTTTGATAAAACTGTTCAGCTTTATTTTTTTATGCGCGATACCTTTTGATAAAATACTTAGCATATTTAATAGCTGTCCATATATAATATAACTAAGATTGGTTCTTTCTCCTACTTTCGTTTTTAATGTTATTCAGCGTGTCCAAATTCGACGTATAATAATTAAGGTTTAAGATATTCTGATTGATCTTTGCGAAATCCCTGGTAGTATTATGATTGGCTGCAATAGATCATCATCGGAGGATAAAAGAATAACACACAAATTAGATATCTACAATATTCTTTGAGTTATTCTCATGTAATATACCGTTTTTGATGTATCTTATCACATAATTTATTTAGGGCACTTGCCTCGACACACGGTCTTTCTCATTCAACATTGTTAGAAAGGTATTAAACTCGACCCCTTTCATAAATTTACGTTTAGTGTGAGCTTGCATCCCAGCTCAGCACTGCACATGTTTCGTTATGCATCTTCTTTTTAATCCACCCCATTACGTTTTAAATATTGCACTTTCAACTAAAAGTGCCATAAATGTTTATGACACGTGGTTTAGGAAATCATGCGATTAGCACTACAATTTTCATTGTCGTTAATGAGAGCAAATATATCTTGAAAATGATATATTAAAATTAATTTAAAGGATTGTATTGCAAACCTCAAAATAATATCACCTTATAAATGTTACTGTATAAAATCCTGGATTATATATGTCATCTAGGCCCTTTAATTCAGACTATCAGGGGACAACAAGAATGAACCAATAAGTGTTTACAAATGAAGGTGAAAAATTAATTGTACAGTAATCTATGGGGTTGATCCCTGCATGCATCCTGGCACTGTAATAAATTAATGTAGTTGTATATATATATCATACACATTGGGAGAGTACAGTTAGGAGTATAAGAGCTAGAAAACAAATTTAGTAATACATATGATTCAATCCAATTAACCTTGTTAGGCAGTGTTTGAATTGTATAAAAACAAAAACATGTGATGAACATGTTTTAATAAAACACTTTTTTATTAACAGCTTACTAAAATATCAAAACAACTAGTGACAACCACTCAGATGGAACCAGTACAACAACTACAACAAACTGTGGTGACAACCACTCAGGTGGAGCCAGTACAACAACCACAACAAATTGCATCCATCTGACAACTACTCAGATGGATCCAGTACAACGACCACAACACACTGTAGTGACAACTAATCAGATGGAACCAGTACAACAATCACAACAAACTGTGGTGACAACCACTCAGACGGAACCAGTACAACAACCACAAACCACCGTAGTGACAACCACTCAGATGGAACCAGTACAACAACCACAACAAACTACAGTGACAACCACTCAGATGGAACCAGTACAACAACCACAACACACCGTAGTGACAACCACTCAGATGGAACCAGTACAACAACCACAACAAACTACAGTGACAACCACTCAGACGGAACCAGTACAACAACCACAACACACCGTAGTGACAACCACTCAGATGGAACCAGTACAACAACCACAACAAATTGTAGTGACAACTAATCAGATGGAACCAGTACAACAACCACAACAAACTACAGTGACAACCACTCAGATGGAACCAGTACAACAATCACAACAAACTGTGGTGACAACCACTCAGACGGAACCAGTACAACAACCACAACAAACTGTGGTGACAACCACTCAGGTGGAGCCAGTACAACAACCACAACAAATTGCAGTGACAACTACTCAGATGGATCCAGTACAACGACCACAACACACTGTAGTGACAACCACTCAGATGGAACCAGTACAACAATCACAACAAACTGTGGTGACAACCACTCAGACGGAACCAGTACAACAACCACAAACCACCGTAGTGACAACCACTCAGATGGAACCAGTACAACAACCACAACAAACTACAGTGACAACCACTCAGATGGAACCAGTACAACAATCACAACACACTGTAGTGACAACTACTCAGATGGAACCAGTACAACAACCACAACACACTGTAGTGACAACTACTCAGATGGAACCAGTACAACAATCACAACACACTGTAGTGACAACTTCTCAGATGGAATCAGTACAACAATCACAACACACTGTAGTGACAACTTTTCAGATGGAATCAGTACAACAATCACAACACACTGTAGTGACAACTTCTCAGATGGAACCAGTACAGCAACAACAACAACAAACTGTAGTGAAAACCACTCAGATGGAACCAGTACAACAATCACAACAAATTGTAGTGAAAACTACTCAGATGGAACCAGTACAACAGTCACAACAAACTGTAGTGAAAACCACTCAGATGGAACCAGTACAACAACCGCAACACACTGTAGTGACAACTACTCAGATGGAACCAGTACAACAACCACAACACACTGTAGTGACAACCACTCATATGGAACCAGTACAACAATCACAACAAACTGTAATGACAACCACTCAGATGGAATCAGTACAACAACCACAACAAACTGTAGTGACAACTACTCAGGTGGAGCCAGTACAACAACCACAACAAACTGTAGTGACAACTACTCAGATGGAACCAGTACAACAACAACAAGCTGTCGTGACAACTAAGATGGAACCATTACAACAACCACAACAAACCGTAGTGACAACTTCTCAGATGGAACCAGTACAACAATCACAAGGAACAGTAGTAACGAATGCTCAGATGGAACCGGCAGTACAACCACAACAAACTGTGGTTACAACTACGGAGACGGAACCAGTACAACAACCACAACAAACTGTAGTAACAAATACTGTGTTGGATCCAATTAGCCTAGAACAGCCGAGAGCAGGTGGAAATAACCCAGTGGCCGACTTTTCATGTCAGATATCTTGTAACTCAGATCTCAGGTATAAACTATTATTTGCTAGATGGAGAACATAATTCCTCTGCTGGAGAAGCCAAACATATTATATTATTCTTGTCAAATATTCATCATCTGCATTAAGCATTGAAAAGCTGTGATATTAATTTATTTTAAGGGTCCTGGTCAGGTAGTGGTTAATGTAGTTCGTCTAATATTCACCACATGCCTGTCAACACTGAGTCTAAGGTTACTGGTTTAAGTCTCACTGCAGGAAAGGTGTGCTCGACTCCAATCATTATCGACAAGGATTGCCAGTTTTCCTATTGAATCTCGCTTCCTCCCCCAATAAAAACTGAATGCAATTAAATAGCTGAAAAATTGTTGAAAATGAAATTTAACAACATTCAAACAATCAAAGCAAACATGTACTTATTATACTATATTTTAAATACTAATATTCACAGTTTTCAAGTAATATTATGGTAAGGGATTTTTTTTCATTTCTGTAAATAGTTCATCGTCTGCATGCTCTATAGATTTGGATTTGATCTAATCAAATTTTTTACCTTTGTTGTCCCAATTTTGGATTTTTTAGTAATTAGTTTTTTTATTTTAAAATATAATTAAATGTAAATGTTTTTATGTTGAAAGTTTTGCAAATTTTAGGAAAGTACAACCTACCAGTCTGACAGTTGGATCAAATTTAGACTTGCATGATCATCTTGTTACCAAGATGACTACCTTAGGCTTACACCTTTTGAATAGGCAGAATTACATTTGTTGTCCACTCTGTAGCAAAATAAAGAATTTTTATGGACAAAATAGTCAGTATAAATGGGGGTTTGATGGGGTTGTGTTCTTGTATCAACATTCCATCCATACTTATTCGAAGTATTGAAAAACTATATTTATCAAATTTATATTTGCTTTAAGTAAGTTTTAAAATAACAGATTATATATAATGTGCACAATAGAAATTTTCTTATCACTCGATGTCGATGTAGAAAGTAAACAACATAGATTGAGTGTTTTAATCTTAATAGATTATAAAATCTGATATTGAATGGGCTGTCTCTAGCATTTATTTTTTCTTTCAGGTCATGTGATACCCTGTCTGCAGCTGAATCTAACTTTCTGAGGTTTTGTCACCTTGTTCAGAAGATTGCTCCGCAGGCTGTGAGATGTCGCTTTGATCAGGAATTTCCTCCCCATGAACTTAATGCTATAATACAAAGAAATATGACATTGTTAATGGATTTAAAACGTCAACGAGTTATTTCAGCAGCACAATGGAAACTTATTCTTCCTTATGGTAATTTACCTGAAAATGTAATGTTGTAATGGTCACACTATTGTAATAAGCAAGACATCTATGCACTATATATGTTAATGTCACCTCAAAAAAGTAGCTAATATAAATTTTATATTATATTCATGTCTGTAGTGTGTACATAAAGTAACATATATTTAGTATCCTCAAATCATACGTTGTCAGAAAATATAAATTTATTTATACAAGCCTTAGAAAAAGGTAGAAAATACATAGCTCAGCCGAACAACTCTATCATTTATAAAAGCAAGTTTAAATACACATTATATTTTTTGACATTGTCCAAATGTAGTTTTTATCATGTGATTTACTACATTGAATACTAAAAAGCATAAAAAATTTCTAAGCCTATTTCTGGGTTTAAAATTTGGAACGTCATCAATTGATTTAACATGACGTAACAAACAAATATAATATTTTACAACTGCTGTGCACCAGAACACTCAATACAGTTGTACAAAATGTACTACAATATGTTTAGTATAAAATTCATAGCTTTTAATTGGTTAAGAATACTTCCATTCATTGAAAATTTGAAGTTGTGTCAGCTAATAAAAATCACGAGCCCAAGCTTCCTAGATGCAAATAGGATTAATTTCAATTAAAAAAAATGCATTCATTGTGCAGTTTTTTTATGAAATTATTTTGAATTAACATAAATAGTTTGCTTATGAAATGTCATTGTTAGAATTGAATGAATAACAAGATAATATTGTTTTATTAATATTTTCTTACAGGTGCCAAAGTCACATCTTCAAATTTTGACGTAACACTCATGATTTGTTTTTTTCGTCATTTGTCATCCATAGCCCCACAATTTTGTAATTATGACTCACTGCCGCCATCTAGTGATGAAAGCTTGGGTGCAGATTTTGCACGTGCCAAATATTACAGAAATTACATTGCTCACTGTCTAGAAAAGGACAGAAAGTTGGACAATTTTGAATTTCCAATTTGCTGGGAAACTGTTAGCAAGGTAAGCATTATCATTACAAAAACTGAATTAAATGTACAGATTTATTCAAGTCCAGTTGAATTATATTATTTCTTTTAAAAAGTTTTCAAAATTCACAGGCTTCTGTTTTTGTTTTAGACGACATATTATGGTCTATAAACGTATGTCTGTCGTTCCGCCTGTTGTCCACATGTCACACTGGATCTTGAGAATGCCTTCATACATTTTCTTCAAACTTTACACAGTTGTTAATTATGACTGATTTATCGTTTAAGAGTTATGGGACTTTTTTTTAAATGGGGATTTTTTTTTCAGACATTAACTCGGAAACACTTTCATAAATTTTTTGAAAGTTTGGGAAGTTGTTTTTTTTATAGAAGCGAGCTTGCTTTAGTTTTTGGTAAAATTGTGATTTATCATATTTAAGCCATGAGACTTTTCAGTTTTTAGACTATAATTCGAAACACTTTCATCAGTTTTTCGTGAATGATTAGGTACTGTTTATTTTGATAGATGTGAGCTTCCTCTCATTTTTGATAAAATCATGAGTTTGTTTTTAAATACGCTTGAAATTTTGGGGCATTGTTGATATTCATAAATGTGATTGTGTCTCAACTGTGCAGATAGAATTATGCATCCATAGCTCTTATCCTTATATGTGCAGACTGGCGTATTTTTACGTCTCACATTCCTTCTAAAATATGACTGTAATATGATGTCACAGATTGGAAACGAGGTCAGTGACTTTTTATCTGTTTAAGTTGAAGCTAGCATCATTATAAATATACGCTAATTGTGAAAAGGAACTTATATCAAGTTTGAAGTCGGATTCATCTTATAAGGTCTAAAATATTAATTATTTCTTGCAATATTACATAACCAGAGTACACATAAGAATCATAATAATTAATTTCACAGTGACGTAACATTGCCCACAGTAAGTCTGTCAAAGCACGAATACATAGGGGGACGAGAATTATGGCATGTTAACTAAGGTTGCTACCAGTATATAAAATTTAAGAGTCATTAACTGAATGTAATTTACATATGAACCCTTGATATTTATAATAAATCATAGAACATAATTTATTTTTATTATATGGTAATATTTTCATGATATATTTTAATATAAATTGTAAAAGATGAACTTAAATCCTGAACTTGTTTATATCTAATACTTGGTATTCGAATTTTAATATGAACATACATGTACCATAGTTGCGTTAATAACTTATCAATGAATATTTCTTTTTTTATTTTTGTTAATGTCAGCTTGTCTTTCTCATTGAACCATTTCAATATATAAAACTATCATTGATTCCTGGTAGTCTGAGAATCCTCTGCAATCCAACGCTTTTTTAGACTTTGATGGGAGTGTGGACATCAGAATGCTCTCCGTAGACAATTAAAATACCGGATTTTGCGACATTTTACAATCTCCGTATGTTATAAAAATATTCAAATCGCTTCTCTAGATATTTTTCTTCATTGTGTAATTATAGAATCATTTTATCTTTTAAATGTTATGAATTTAGAAATTATTCAAAGCAGTATATTAGTACTGAAAGATGCCATTAAAATATCGTAGTTCATTATGTTATTATAGTGCAGATAGTTTGAAGAAAACAAATTTTAGAAGTTTATTAGATGACAAACACAATAATTTCACACATTTAACAAAATTGTTTATGTCCTGCCAATGAAAGTTGGGGGACATATAGATTTTCGGTCTGTTCGTCCGTCTGTCCGTCCCTACTCTGGTTTGCCTTTGAATTGAAATTTTTTTGTTATGTAGATGAATTCACTTCTTCGTGAAACTTGAAACAAAGTTACAGTATGATAAGAACTCTTTATCGGCAAAATAATGTAAGGCTTAGCAGAACATTTCAAGCTTAATTTAAGTGAACTTAGAAAAAAGGGGTGTTACCAGTATGCGCAAAGCAGGACGTCAGTGTTGGGGAGACTCATTCTTTTGTCTTTGATACATTTATTGCAAAAATGGATTGAATATCCATTTTTATTATTTCACAAGTGATTTAAGGAACAAAAACAAATCAATTTTCAAGTTATATAAAACAATTGCCGTTGGAATTGTCTATTATACATGTTAACAAGTATTGGCTTTCCAAAAAAGCTAGCCGTCTCTAAGCTTTTTTTTCTTTGTGGACAAAAATACGTACTGTTTTTTTAATGTTAACTGAAAATTTAAAGAAGTTAAATTGAAGTTTATACATGTAAAAAAATAAAATTAAGCTAATAACCTCTATGCCCCCCCCCCCTTATCCACTAAATGTAGGGCCCACCAAATGGTGCCCCAATGGGTATGATAACACTGACCAATCAAACTGTAAGATGAGGAGACGCCAAATTTCACAAAGGGGGAAAAGGCAGTTGCGCGTTTTCCAGCATCCTGTAAAGACTAATTTTTAAATTCTACTGTTTTCAACTAATACTACGTTTATATTTCTTTGATTTGGATTTACTTCGCTTTGTCTTTTAAGAAACATTTCCAGCAATTGATATAACACGTTTAGTTATATACTGTTCCTGATTCTGTGTCTCGATCATTTGACAAAAGGATTTATATATATTTTGGACTTTATAAAAAAAACTACGTTTTTACGTTCATTCGATTTGTATCCGGTAAGGTTAAACTTTATTTTTGTTCTCATCTGAAGAAGAATAAGTTCAGTCAACCGTTATTTCCGTTCAAAAACTTTATTGTCAAGAACATCAGGCAACATGGGCCCGACACGTTCAGATAAGAGAAATGCACGTGCTCAATATGATCCTCAATTGTTGGAAAATTGGACAGTCGAGCGCCTAAAACAGGAGTGTCGCAGAAAAAATATTCGTTTTCCAACAAATGCACGCAGAATGGCATTAGTACGGTTATTAAAAACGCCAGCATCCATATTAGGAGATGTGTGCGAGGTGGCCGAAGAGACTAGTGCGCGATCCCATGATTCCACATTGGAAACGCCCACACCGGATGTAAACAATGGTCAGCTGGATCGTCAAAACAAAACTTTGGTCGATGTGGTGTCGAGTCTTACTTCGACAGTCCAAACGTTACAATCCAACATGAGAAGCCTGACAAACACAGTGCACGGCCTGGTTTGTGAAAGAAGAGTGAACGTAGATATTATTCCTCAATCGGCAGCAACTAACAGTCGGAGGGTGGAATCAAGCATTATACAAGATCGTTCTGGGACCGGCATCGGAGATATGTTCGGCGGCGAGTTCAATTTAGAAACAGCATATCGATCTTTCAACAACAATATGCCTTCGGCGGCAGCAGGAAGCGAAGCACAACTGAGTCGGATGTCTACTGTTGTAAGAACAACCCATGGCTATTCAGCAGAGTCACTGCCGTTCGTGAAGTCCATCTCCCCCCAACTACGAAAGAGCATCGTGTCAGGTAACGATATAAATTTAGCTGCCTTGTTAGTTCCTTTTTTACGGGTTCAGGTATAAATGAGGCATACAGCTCCGTGAATAGTGAGGAGAAAGCTCCTAAACACGATTCTAGGATAAACAGGAATTTGTCAATAGGCGAGTTTATCCAAGCTTTTGGAATCTATAAGAATGTGATGTGTGAGGCTTTTCCACATAGGAGAAAGGAGCTGGATTCATACGAAAGAGATGTCATTGACATGGCATACCGGTACCCAGGCCAAGGATACTACGAATACCACAAAAAGTTTGCGGCGGAGGCAGCCGCTCATCTTAAGTTTAACAACGTGGTTATCGATTGGTCAATTCGAAATAATCGTCTTTTTTGTAATATAATTTTAAGTGCTAGGCCTATCGTCTGTGGCAATTGTAACAGCCCGTTTCACATTACTGTAAGTTGCAATCAAAGAATGTACAATTCCCAATACTTTAGTAAGAGTAGAGGCAGTGATCAAGACCTGTATGGAAGGGAGAGAGTGTTTCACATGGGTCGAGAGGTTTGTAATAATTTTAATGGGATGAAAGGTTGTTCAAATGTCAGATGTAGAAATGTACATGTGTGCTTGATTTGTAAAGGTGATCATTCAAAAATGCTATGTTCAAAAAACGAGATGCAGGCCCCACACAAAAACGGGGCCATGAGTCAGAAAAAAATGTAGATCTGGCAAATGATATTAATTTTCATACTGTCTATACACCAGTCAATATAGAACGACTAGAATATGAATTGCAAAATTTTACAGATCTTGAATTCAAAGAATATCTTTTAGATGGTCTTAAACATGGATTTCATACAGGCATTAGTGAATTGCCATCTATTAATTTCATTTGTAAAAACTTAAGATCAGCAACTGTACAGCCTGAAAGTGTTTCTTGTTTGGTAAATGAAGAATTAAGAAAAGGTTTTTTATTAGGTCCTTTTGATCATATTCCATTTGAGTCTTTTAGAATAAACCCTATTGGTGTTGCAGAAGGGAAATATAGTAAAAAGAAAAGATTGATAGTTGATTTATCAGCACCACATGAAGACCCAGAGAATTTAAGTCTTAATGAGCTTATTGATAAAGACAATTTTTCACTTAAATTATGTAACAATAGATAATGCAATCAGTATTATTAAAAAACTGGGTCCTAAAGCTTGGCTTATTAAGACAGATATCACCGATGCTTTCAAAATAATTCCTATCAAGAAAGAACTTTGGCCTTATCATGGAATAAAATGGGATGAAAAATATTATTTTTTTACTAAATTAGTGTTTGGATCTAGATCTAGTCCTAAGATTTTTGATACATTGTCATCTGCTATTTGTTGGATTGCTCAGAATAACTATAATATAGAATATATTTTACATTTATTAGATGATTTTTTAGTTATTCTCCCTGAAACGGCATATGCTTAAGATGTAATGAATGACTTGTTGAAAAATTTTCATAATTTGAATATTCCATTGTCGGTTAATAAGACAGAAGGTCCATGCCATGTATTAGAATATCTCGGCATTTATCTTGATACAAAAAAAAAATGGAAGCGCGTCTTCCTTTAGAGAAAGTAGTAAGGATTCAGCAAATTATTGAATCATTTTCTAAAAGGAAATCTTGTACTAAGAGAGAACTACTTAGTCTTTTAGGCCACTTAAATTTTGCTTGTCGAGTTATTTTACCTGGCAGATCTTTTGTTTCTCATTTAATTAAATTGTCAACAACTGTTCATAAATTGTCACATCATGTACATTTGAAATCATGCAAACCAGATCTGGTTATGTGGTCCAGGTTTTTAAAAGAATGGAATGGAGTTTCATTTTTTATCAATGACAACATTGTTAAGGCAGCTGATATGCAATTGTTTACTGATGCGACTAATACTTCGTTCGGAGGATTTTATTTGAATCAGTGGTTTCAGGGTGATTTTCCACCAGAAATTTTGCAAGAACAAACATCTATGGCATTCTTTGAATTGTATCCTATTGTTATGGCATGTGTGTTGTGGGGGAGAAGCTGGACAAGGAAGAGAATTCTATTCAATTGTGACAATTTAGCAACAGTAGGGAGATCTAAAATTGGCAGTATCATAAAATTAATGCGAAAATTGACTTATCATTCAGCTATACACAGTTATATTGTTCATGCAAGACATCTTCCATCTTCGGAAAATACTATAGCAGATTCTATTTCTCGTTATCAGGAAAGGAAGTTCAGATCTTTGGCTCCGTTTGCAAATCGAACACCAACACCATGTATTCCAGGTGCAGAGTTGATGATGGATTGAGTGATCAGTTAAATAACCTTTGGGATGCATCTTTAAGCAAAAGTACTCTTAAGATCTATACTTCTGCTATGAAGTGTTTTAGAAAATTTTTAAGTTTAAGTGGTTGTAACAAATTAAATGAGAATTTTCCTATTTTTGAAGAAAAGCATTTGTTATATTTTGTTACTTATTGTCAACATACTCTCAACCTTAAGTATGACACAATTAACCTGTACTTGGCAGGCATCCGTTATTTTTATATAAGGTACCTAGTATTGATGTTATGCTGAATAATGTACAATTGCCAATTATATTACGGGGAATTAAAAAATCTCAAGTAAATGTTAAAAAAGAGAGATTTCCAGTTACTGCTAATATCCTAATGGAACTTTGTATATTGCTGAAATCACAGATTTTAGACAAATTTACTAGTTTAATGTTGTTAAGTGCCTTTACTATGGCTTTTGCAGGATTTTTAAGATGTGGAGAATTTACAGTTAAAAATGCCTCTGAAAGAAAAAATATCCTTCGTATAAAAAATGTTTGTATTGATAAGAATTTAGAATTTTATCAGTTGCTTTTACCTACTTCTAAATGTGATCCATTCCACAAAGGTGTTAATATCACAATTTTTGAAAATAATTTTCAAGCTGTGAGGTTAATGAGGCAATACATTGATATAAGAATACAAAGTGGGGCTTCGGAAGACTCTCCACTTTTTATAGAAAATGAGTTAAGTTTAAATCCTTTAAGTAGAGATAGATTTATATATTTCTTGAAAGAATTATTAACCAAACTTGGTTACGATGAAAATAAATTCAGTGGTCATTCATTTAGAATAGGTGCAGCCACATCAGCTGCTGCAAATGGGGTTCAAGATCATTTGATTCAAGCTTTAGGTAGATGGTCTTCAGATTGTTACATAAGATATATAAAAACAGATTTAAATTCAATCAAGACTGCCTAGCAAGAAATGTGTACATATTCAACTATTTGAAAAAGGTTTCATATAGTTTTTGTGGTATGTGTGGATACACACTTGTTACTTGTATACATAAATATATACTATTTTTATAAACATTGATTGATGTATTATATTCTTGGGGGCTTCACTCGCTTCAACTTTGTTTTACTCATTCATTTGGCCTGCATATTTATCATACGGTTAAATTATTTTTCCCCCAATTCAATAATTCATCAATTTTTTGGGATAATGTAGGTATACTAGTATCTAGATTGCAAAGTTAAACACAGTTCACAATCATACAACATATAACCTGAGATGTTCTTCCTCAGACAGTTCACAATCATATAACATATAACCTGAGATGTTCTTCCTCAGACAGTTCACAATCATATACATAAAACCTGAGATGTTCTTCCTCAGATAGCTACAATAATGTAGCTCCTTTTTTTGATGGACGGAGCTACAAAGAGGTCCCATTACTCGTAATGGAGCAGCCCGGGAGTGATTCACACCCGGGGGTTTTATGCATATTATAAGCAATTACACTGTTTCCCTGGTTTGCTACATACTTTTTTATGTATTTGCAGTTTTACTGATATTTCCACAACACCGTATTCGTTAGTTTTATCACTTTATTCGTAATCATGGCATTGTTTGACAAAATATGAATTCCGGAAGTGCATAATTTCGATAATATCAGAATCGATTTGGTAAAAAATGTAATTCCGGATGATTTCAGCTGTATTCATTTGCATTATGATCATGTCCCCTTGTTACAAATTTTACCGATACGATTCCGAAATTCTACACTCCACAATTTTAATTATGTCAACAATGCCACGATTACGAAAAAGTGTTAAAATTCAAGTCAAGTCAAGTCAAGTAATATTTATTTATAAGTCGGTACAAGTTACAAACAAATAACACAAGCTCTAATGAGCTTTTAAAACCGACATTGCATTACAAACATTACACACATATATAATAATGACATGATGAACAAACAATAAATAAAAAGACAGCGCTACATTGAAGCACATGCGGAGGACATACACAGCAAAGCAGTACATTTATAAATAAGCACATGCAAAAATGCATTTGCGTATATAGCATCCTATTTAAGCAGACACACATACATAGACATAATATTAAGACACATAAAGCTAATAAAAGAACAGATTTCATGCAAACAAATAAAACAAGACAAAAACATAAAAAAGCATTAAAATATTAAAAAATATATGGATGACCCACCAGTTATGACCTAGTTCAAAAGGTAACTTTTGCTATTTGCAAAAACTGCATTTACATACACCCCCTTCCCACTTGCCAATGAGACCCTTAAAATGTTCCAAAGACATTCCCTCCCTAAATTCCTGTGGTAGATTATTCCATAATTTTGGAGCAGCATACCGAATTGAGTGTAGGCCATATCTGGTGGTTCTTACCCTAGGTTGTTCCACTGTATTTGTATATCTGAAAGAATATAAATTTGCTTTAGGTTTTATTAGATCCTTTAAATATGCTGGTGAATTTCCATTAATGATTTTATAGGTTTGTATGGCTAGTGATCTTAAGCGCCTGATTTTCTATTGTGGCAAGTTGGATCTAGATAATAATTGTTCATATGTTGATGTTACATCATTATAAATAAATCGTAGAGCTCTTTCTTGTATATATTCAATGTGCTTAGTGCTTGATTCACTTCAAAAATGCCATACTAGTGGACAGTAATCAAAATTAGATAAAATAAAAGAGTAATATATGGTCAATCTGCATAGTCTATTCAGATGAGTTCCAATCCTTTTCAATACATTAAGCTGCTGAGATGCTTTTTTGCAAATTTTTGAAGCATGAGATTTGAAGTTTAGACAGAAATCAAAAGTAACTCCCAGCAGTTTACTTCTTCATCACATTTAATAATATTACCATCCAAATCAAAAGATATATCTTTATCAAAGGTCTTCTTTCCAATGGATATGGCTTGGAACTTATCAGGATTAGCCTGCATTTGATTGTTACAAAACCAGTTTATAAGTATTTTGCTTTCAGTTTCAAGTGTTTTAACAAGATTTTCAACATTATCGTCAGAGTATGACAAGGTGTTGTCGTCTGCATAGTTGTATAGAGAACCCTTTTCAATATGGTTAAAAATATCGTTAATAAAAATATTAAAAAGCAGAGGACCTAAAATTGATCCCTGCGGGACACCTTTATACAAAGACAAAAAAGAACTATAGGTTGATCCAATTTTAACACATTGTTTTCTATTATATAAGTAGCTTTTGAAAAGTTCGAGTGCACCGTCAGAAACACCATATGATTTAATTTTTAACAACAAAAGATTATGTGGCAAACAATCAAAAGCTTTTGATAAATCCATCAAAATGGCAGCAATAAAATTATTTAATTAGACATTGTAGACATATCAGATGAACGGCGGAGGAAAGAAAACATATTTATTTAATAAAGACAAAGGTTAAATAGCGGAAAATATGTGTAAATCCCAAAAGTGTTTTTGCTCCATTACGAGTAATGGGACCTCTTTGTAGCTCCGTCCATCAAAATAAAAAAAAAGGAGCTACATTATTGTAGCTATTCCTCAGACAGTTCACAATCATATAACATATAACCTGAGATGTTCTTCCTCAGACAGTTCACAATCATACAACATATAACTTGAGATGTTCTTCCTCAATCAACAAACAAGGCGATGCTCTTCCGCTTTTCTGAACTAATTTATTTCTGTAGGTATGTACGTGTACATGTACCTGTCCATCTTATCTAAAATCTTGTGATGTTCTTCCACAAGTTCTTTTCAGAATAAAAAATTTATCGGGCCAATTAATAGTTTAAGTGTTTTCACAAATACAGGTACATGTGCATATAGTAGGTTTTTAGTTGAAGCGGGTAGCCCCTAAAGAGCCAAAGGTTAGATTTTTTATTTTGGGTATGAATTTCATATAGAGGTAGTTTTACATGTATGAAGCAATGTTCAATATATTGTGTATTGACAAAATGTATACATTGTTGTAATTGGCTTACATGTTTATAATTTTATTAGGAAATATTAATAAAAATATTTCTACTATATATATATTTATTATTTTTATATATCAGAAATGCTTCAGGGTCTCAGCAGTGGGCTTGGGTTACATAATAAGTGGCACCTTATACATGGTTTATCTAAGTAACAGGATTTATGAAACCTATACAGTACAGTATACATACAACTATCATCAGAATTTACAAAACTTATACAGTAACAGTATAAATGTGGCTGTTCACAGAATTTATGAAACTTACCTGGGTGTCTTGCGTGGTTACAAATAGAGACAAATTAAGGCTAATAAAACCTACTATGCACAGTTATAAAAAATGGATAAATGGTATTATTTACATCATTTTATTATAAGTAACACAATGTTTAGATAGCCAAATCAGGCAACCGCAAAATATAGGTCAGAGCAGAGACATATAATTACTGTGCACAAAAATGTTAGAAACAATAAAATATTAAACACAAATATTTTCACACAACAACTTGATGCGGTCGGTCCAGACGTAGTGCACGAATATCGATCAAAGTACCCATTAAGCCATTTACAGTATTATACAGGTAAACAAAAACACGTTTAATGAAATATGCGCTAAATCTGTGGATTCTATATTATTTACTTACCTTTCTGATTTAATTAACTAATTATATGTCTCTGGTCAGAGGCAGCAATTGAAGCATGCACTGTGCTAAGCATCTCTTGATGCATCATACGTGGTAAGATAGTTGATGTGAACCTTGTAAGTAAGCAGGAAAAGAATTAACATTTTTCTCAGGACTATGCAGAGTCATTTGTTTTTTCGTGTTTCTTCGTTTAAGTTTTATGATACATTTTATGATAAATATACACAAATCAATCCCACTTTCCTTTTAAAACAGTTAGATTCCCATTATCTTGCATATTTTTCCCTTTTTTCATCGTAACCGATTCGTTATCATGCGGGGTTTGGTTTTCACCCCTAACTTTAATTTAGCTTTGCTTCTTTGTTAGCCAATTGGCATTTTTCTCCCGATTTAGCCTATTACGATTGTTACCGCCCCGTAATCATGCAGGGTTTTCATCCCTAACTTAGCTCTGCTTATTTGTTGGCCAATCGGCAGCTATCTCCCGATTTAGCAGCCAATCAAGACACAGCATTGCTTATCTGTTATCCTTGAGGTACGACTGGTTTCCGCAGTTTAGCTTTTGATTATTTATCGATCAACAAAGTTGCATTAGGTAAAATGTTTTGACCTGTCCGTCAGTCTGTTTATCTATCAGTCTCTTCGTCTTGAAACTTGATAGGAACGAAGGACACCATATGTAGTTGTACATACATGTATCTACAGAAAATTAAAATCGGATATTAAGTCCAATATCAGCATCACCGAAGAGGAATAGAGGTTGCACTGGAATCGTCATTCCGTTAGTCTGTCAAACGCGTTCTCTGGTATTTCCGGTTAACCCTTCGGTCATTGAACTGATATTTAGAAAATTTCATATAAAATAACAGTTTTCCGGACTTGTTCCTAAACCTGATATTGAGCTGATACTTAATTGTTATAAGAGTCAACCCAAGAGTTACTGATCAAGTTAGAATTTTGTCATCCTCACATGTCAGGGTTTCTGTGTCCTCGCGTGTCCACGAACCCCTGACAAACTTAGCTAGGAAATTCCCGGGCTAGAAGTCACTATTTTAATTGGCTACATTATACCTGAATGTAGCCAATAAAAAGCTCGCTTTCATTCACGACTTGGTTAGGGGATGTCGATTGTAATACACCAAACGGATGTGTTGGACAGACCATGTGAAAATCAGTGTATTTTGTACAGTAGTGTTAATAGTTTGTTATTACCGCGTTATTTATTAGTTGCGTTACGTTTTCTTCCCACACAAGAATGAGTAAGAATGACTATTTCCAAACACTTGCTTCTTTCAAGCAATTTCATTAGTTGATATTTTGAAGTTTTGACTTCATATGAAATTTTTCTTGCCCGGACATTTCCTAGCTAAGTTTGTCAGGGTTTTGTGGACACATGTGGACGCAGGAACCCTTACTTGTGAGGATCGAATTTTGTTTAAGTCCAATGATTTTTTTCTCGCCTGCGACTATAGTCGCTGGAGGCGAGACATATGTATGGGAATCCGGCTTCATATCTTTGTAAGCTCAAGCCCTAGGTCCATCAAATTTGGTCCAGAGGTAGCTTATGATGAGTACTTGCCAGTCAGTCACCTGTCACCTGACCTTGACCTCAATTTCACGGTCCAGCGACTACGTTAAAGGTTTTGGGTTACGGCAGTTCCTCTGTAACCACGCATGGTAGGATGACAATATTTGGTATATAGGTTGCTGATGAATAGTACATGACTGTCTGGTAGGTGCCACCTGACCTTGACCTCAATTTCACGGTCCAGCGTCTATGTTAAAGTTTTTGGGTTACTGCGTTCCTCTGTTACCATGCATGGTAGGATGACAATATTTGGTATATAGGTTGCTGATGAATAGTAAATGACTGTCTGGTAGGGACACCTGACCTTGACCTCAATTTCACGGTCCAGTGACTATGTTAAAGTTTTTGGATTATGGCACTTCCTCTGTAACCATGCATGGTAGGATGTAAGTATTTGGTATATAGATTTCTAATGATTAGTACATGACTGTCTGGTAGGTTTCAACTGACCATGACCTCAATTTTATGGTCCAGTGACTAAGTTAAAGTTTTACGATTAGGTTCGTTTCTCTGTAACCATGGATTGTATATTTTAAATGATAACAATTCAATGCTATTTACGTAATGCTTATGACGTAATTTTTTTCGTTACTGATGCGGAATTCAGGCGAGACATCTTTCTGTGTCCACGCTTGTTTACAAAATAATGTCCTTGGACAGTGAAAATTGCTTAAACATAACTTTTTCTAAACAGTTGGAGATATTGAGCTATAAGATATATGTTATGCAATTCAACCATCATTATTTACAGATTAAGATTAAATTTTACTTTGATCCTATGGTTTTTTGACGAAATTATTACGAAATAATTTATAACTTTTGGACAAAGAGCATTTCTTAAAAATAGCAGTTTTCAGACTTTTGAATCTCGAATTTATGATGTTATACGTGCTGAATTGATGCACCAAAAATATTTGGTTTAACCCCCTAATTGCATCTCTATAGATATATATATAAAGGAATTATAGGTTTGCACTCGGTCCGTCCATAAATGTCAACCATCATGAATTACAGATGAAGCTGACAGCCGTAAATAATTTTTTTTTACGAAATAATGGCCCTTGGATTGGCTGGTAGTGGACTTATTATAGCATATCCAAAACTACCAACACTTGTTTTTAGAAGTTGTGTCCCTTTAAACTTGAAATTAATAAAGGACACCATGTGGTTGTGCTTATTGACAGGAATTATGATCAAAGATTTTTTGTTGGAGTAAGAACTTTCTCAAAATACATGTATGAAACAGCTAGTAAGCGCTTCTTCTTTGAAATTACCCATCAGAATTGTATGAAACCTAATAGGAATGAAGGACACCATATGCATTATGGACAGTAAATTAAGAATAGACATTTTTGTGACAAAAAATTTCCTTGCCTTTTTTATGATCTCGTATTTTTTGATGGAGTTAATGCCCTTTGAACATAGAAACTTCTCAAAATATATATGAAACAACTTGTAAGAACGTCTCGTTTGAAACTACTAATTAGTTTTATGAAACTTGGTAAGAATGAAGGACACCATGTACTTGTGCATATCAGCAGGAAATTATGAAGTAATATTATTTGTAGGAGTTATACTTATAAATTTCTCAAAATAAATGTATGTAACAACTCGTAAGCGTTTCTTCTCTGAAACTACTTATATGTATCAGATTTTATGACACTTGGTCGAAAGAAGGACACCATATTTAGTTGTGCATATCAACAGGAAATTGTAACAGCATATTGTTTGCTATGCCCTTTGAATTTAGACATTTCTCCAAATATGAAACAATTCATAAACCCTTCTCCACTGAAACGAAGAAATTATGTAGAAATGAATAGCACCATGTTTAGTTGTGCGTATTGACAGGAAATTATGATTCCATATTTTGTAGGACAATTGTAAGCAATTCTTCTTGTATGTGATGTTTTGTGTATGTTAGTGTCCTTACTAAGGTTTAAATCTTTAATTGAAAAAATGTGGGATGTTGGTATGAGATGCTGTGTTATAACTTTATAGTTTGTACATTACAGGCTGTGAGTAGAATTGGAGGACCTAGTTATGAGCTTGAGTGTTCTAATTTGTTAGTGTGTTCTCTGGATCCATCTTATATGGATTTTTTCCTGATGGAAAAGGCTGAATTGATAGAACGAATGGAAATTCTAGAGCGTCAAAGGAAGGATCCATTACCTCCGAATGTAAGAGGTAAAAAATTTAAGTTAGAGGAGTATAAATTTAGTAATTTAACAAAATACATTACAATATAGTCGTAGGTCATTATGCACATGTGTATCATATAAAAGTCTTATATTAAAGATAATATCATACAATTAATGACTTTGATATAGGTCGCTATCAGGATTTTTCAGCCACTGGTCTGAGTCGGCAAATTTCATTGTGTACAGATGTAAACAAACATTTTCGTCCAGCTTAACGTCAAGCAAGTTAATTTAGGCACTGGATTTAATCAGATTGTTGCCTCGTGATCATTTGTTCAAAATGAAAGTGAAATATCCGAATCTAACGTTATCGATGGAAATGAGCTTAGAAATGGACTTAAATCATCTTGATTGAAGGTATGATTGTTTTATTCATAGAGAAAAATATATCTTAAGAATAGAATTATATATAGTTTAACTGGACGAAAATGTTTGTTTAACATCTGGACACGATGAAATTTGCCGACTCAGACCCGTGTTGCAAAATCCGCTGTTTTGCTTATGGAGAGCTCTCTGACGTTCCACGCATAAAAAAAGCGTTGGACGGCAGAGGATTCTCGACTACTGGAGCACAGGCTTACATTTTATTTTTGATGATAATCCTGAAATTCCAGTTTCAAATATTGAGAAGTGCATAAATGAATCAATAATTTTATTCTTAAAAACCTCAAAATTTTCGTTGAAATTTTTCGATTTTAGATGGAACTGAACGTGCTTCCGGCAAACTAAGTTGCTCGCTGTGTGTTTTTTGCATATTTCCCCTCAATTAATTGTTTTATTTGCTCATCATCAACCGTTGCAAATCACGGAGCTGAAGTTTCACCTATTTGTTGTTGACACGCACGATTTTTATGTAGCAGATGTCAATTAATTGTGTACAATACAATTAATACAATCGATTTGGTAGGACGAATGAAATTATTAAGACGGATATTCTGATTGGCTTATACATAAAAACTAGGTCGATATCGGATTCCGCCTGACTACTATGTAGCGGAATCGTGCAGCGTACAAACATTTTCATATTTGTATGTAATTTTAGTACTGTTGCGATTTATCGTGACATTAAAGTTGTTTTTAACCCAATCAAAAACACGCAAAATTCTATTCATGTAATAATCCAATTTATCACAGGTAGTTAGCAAGATTACTAAGAGATTATAAGCAGACTTTTCAAAATCAAATGATATTACTAGAAATAATCATAAATTAAAATGCATTAATAATATGCCCAAATTATGATTAAAGGATGTCAGAGTGAGATTTTTACACCCCCGCTTCGAAGAAGAGGGGATATACTGTTTTACCCTTGTCCGTCTGTTCTTTCGTCTGTGCGTACCAAAAATTTCTGTCGCAGTTTTCTTAGTAACTACATCATATAGAAGCCTTATAATTTGCATATTGCTTTATCCTATAGTGCCATGTGGTGTATAGCGATCTCATTCTCCTTGGTCATCTACTTCCTGTTTACCAATTACTTTTGGCGGGTATCACTAGTGAGATTGTACATGCTCACAGATACACAGATACAATTGTTTATTTATTTATGTTATGATTGCAATGCATTAAGCTTTAATTATCAACAACCAAACAGGCAAAGACTAATAATTGTCTTCAACTATATTTATTACAGGTTCTATCTTCTTGCTACCTGGTTCAGTAGCTACATTTGACTGGCGATCTGAACTGTGCTTCCTTCAGAGACATTCCAAACATTTACATAATAGAAATTTATTTAAATTAAAAAAATTTTAACAATTAAGTTATCATAATAAAATTGTATGATTTCAATATCAACCGGAACACTTTAGCGCCAGCTGATATCGCGCACTTCATACCTATCATTTCTTTCCTTTTTACGTGTTAACCAGGCTTTAACCCATTTAGAACCAAAATTTCTGTTTTGATGTATAAGTTCAGGGAGAATGGGCAAGTTTTAATTTTCCGACAATACAGATGGTAAAAAGGGCCTTCGATCTTCTGATATTTTGACGGTTGGTTCGTCTTCAAATGTTTCAAAAACAGAATGTTACCTTCCTCATATTGCGTTTGTAGAAAAATCTCCATGTAGTTTTCTTGAATTTTAAGTTTTATTTATGTCAACTTCATAATTCGTTTCGCTCTGCTGTATGCTTTTTTTTCATTAATAGTCGTCGGTAGAAGCGTCCAAATTGAACTAATGTTCAGTTAAGTCTTGTATGACTGCAAGAAAGTCGATCTATTTAGATTCTTGGAAGATAAGTCGATCTATTAAGATTCTTGGGAGATTCAGCCACTATCAAAATGAGTTTTGTCTGCACGCCTATCATTTTGCCGGCACTTACACCATAACAAGGTGCAACCGGCAGCCTTTCACCGTGTTCGCTCTTTCCTGCGAGTCTTGCTCAAGGCTGCAATGTAGCGTGCAAGATGTCTTCCAGTTGCAGTAATTTGCATTGAAATCGCATCACATGGCGATGTCGCCATGTTTTAGTAATTCGATGGTATATGTTTGTACTGATATATGTTCACAATAGTTCATAGATAAGCCAATTAGGAACGACCTTTAGTTTCATTAATTAAATGCCCAGTTCAAAATATTTTCATTGCAAAACGGGTTACTGCAAAATGTGTTTTTGCTACAAAACGCCGTTTTGCCATAAACTTTTGATGTCGCCATGTATCAGAACTTCGATAGTATTTGTTTGTGCTGATATAGATTTATATTAACAATAGTTCGTAGTAGCCAAAACATTATTATGAACGATCTGTAGTTTCACGAATTAAATGTTCCGCGTAAAAAGTGTTTTTATTGCAAAATGAGTTGACTACCACAACCCGTTTTAAAATAAACTTTTTATGTCGCCATGTATCAGTAATTCGATGGTATATGTTTTTGCTGATAAATATTTATATTCACAATAGCTCATAGATAAGCAAAACATTATTAGGAACTACCTGTAGTTTCAATAATTAAAAGTTTTATTGCAAAACGGGTTATTACAAAATGACGTTTTATTACACAACGGGTTGACTACTCAAACCCGTTTTTACAATAACTTTTGATGTCGCCATGTATCAGTAATTCGATGGTATATATTTGTGCTGATTAATGTTTCGCTAATATTATTTTTATTGCAAAACCGATTGACTATTCCAACCCGTTTTGCAATAAACTCTTTACGTCGAAAAGTCTTGTTAAAAGATATGTTTTGTACAGGTTTATTTTGATAGTGCATAATAAAGCCTAAACTTTACAAGGAAGAAGTAGTGAAATTTAAAGTTTTTTTTCGAAACGGGTTATTGTAAAATGCGTGTTTATTGTAAGAGTGGTTGACTAATTCAACTTGTTTTGCAACAAACTTTAGATGTTAAAATTATGAGGAAACAGAGCATACATTCTTATACTAGTATATTTTTAGCTCACCTGACCCAAAGGGTCATGTGAGCTATTGTTATCACTTTGCGTCCGTCGTCGTCGTCGTCGTCGTCGTCGTCGTCGGCGTCTGTAAACTTTTTACATTTTAATCTTCTTCTCTGAAACCACTTGGCCAATTGAAACCAAACTTGGCCATAATGTTCATTGGATGGACCTTTACAAAGTTTGTGTTTTTTATTTTGATTGGTAAACCAATATGGCCGCCACCTCAAGACTTAGTTTAACATAGGACCCTATGGGAAAAAAGTTTAAAAGGGCTTCTTCTCTGAAACCGTTTAACCAATCAAAACAAAACTTACTAGCAATATTGTTTGGATGGTCCTCTATAAAGTTTGTGTTTTTGATGGGAATTGGAAATTCAAAATGGCCGCCACCGCAGGACTTAGTTTAACATAGAACCCTATGGGAAAAAGTTTTAAAAGGCTTCTTCTCTGAAACCGGTTAATCAATGGAAACAAAAACTTACTAGCAATATTGTTTGGATGGTCCTCTATAAAGTTTGTGTTTTTTATGGCAATTGGAAATTCAAAATGGCTGCCACCGCAGGACTTAATTTAACATAGGACCCTATGGGAAAAAGTTTGAAAGGCTTCTTTTCTGAAACCAGTCAACCAATGGAAACAAAACTTACTAGCAATATTGTTTGGATGGTCCTCTATAAAGTTAATGTTTTTTATCCCAATCGGAAATTCAAAATGGCCGCCACCGCAGGACTTGGTTTAACATTCGACCCTATGAGAAAAAAGTTTAAAAGGGCTTCTTCTCTGAAACCGTTTAACCAATCAAAACAAAACTTTCTAGCAATATTGTTTGGATGGTCCTCTATAAAGTTTATGTTTTTTATGGCAATTGGAAATTCAAAATGGCCGCTACCGCAGGACTTAGTTTAACATAGGACCCTATGGGAAAAAGTTTTTAAAGGCTGCTTCTCTGAAACCGGTTAATCAATGGAAACAAAAACTTACTAGCAATATTGTTTGGATGGTCCTCTATAAAGTTTATGTTTTTTATGGCAATTGGAAATTCAAAATGGCCGCTACCGCAGGACTTAGTTTAACATAGGACCCTATGGGAAAAAGTTTTTAACGGCTTCTTCTCTGAAACAGGTTAATCAATGGAAACAAAAACTTACTAGCAATATTGTTTGGATGGTCCTTTATAAAGTTTATGTTTTTTATGGCAATTGGAAATTCAAAATGGCCACCACGGCGCAGGACTTAGTTTAACATAGGACCCTATGGGCAAATAAAAAAAATCTTCTCTATACAACCGGTTAACCAATGAAACAAAGCTTTCTAGTAATATTGTTTGGATGGTCCTATTTAAAGTTTATTGAAAATTACAGGACTTAGATTAACATCAGGGAAATGCCATCTTCATTGCCTATAAAATCAGGTGAGCGATACAGGCTCTTAAGAGCCTCTGGTTATATTTGTAATTGTGCATTGTAAAGCCCAAACTTCATCACATCTTTAAACATTTTATTGCAAAAGGGGATAACTCTTTAATGGCTTAAAAGGCCAAACAACATATTAATTGATTAATTATCTTTGAATTTATTAAACTGTTTCAAAGATATAATGATGGTTGAACACAATTCTTGGAATCAGACTGTGATTTTCTAGTGTGACTCGGGTTAAAGTTGTGGTCCATGGGTCGATTTTGAATGGACTGTTTATTTTAAAAATACTAATTTTAGTAGTTTTTCGACAATTTGTCTTGGTTTTTGAGGTAAAAGATTATAAATTAACAAATTGTATAATTAGACTCCACTCTATTTAACTTACTGTGTCCAGTTCCTATGTAGATTTGTGCAATTGTTTCAAGTGCTTTGAATGTTTTTACCTAATAAAATTACCCGACCACCAGCAGAAAAACTTGTAATTCTTGTCAATTAAGATTGACGTCGAACACACCTTATCCAAAGAATGATTCGAACCAACAACTTCAGTGTTGATAGGCACGTGATAAATATTAGATAATAAACTACCATAACCATTACTAAGAATTGTTTTCCAAATAACCATTTAATGTGCTTTAAGTAGTCAACTCGCACAATTTCACATTAACAATTTGGCATGAAATGAAATGTCATCAAAGATACCCAGGTTATAATATTTAACATGCAATAGTTGATTCGATTGAGTATATTGTTTAACCAAGTTTAACATTGCAGACATCAACATAATTTGTCTAATTTGTGTTTTTATAGAAAATATTAACAGTATGATGCATCTATGGGAACTAGAAGAGGACAAATTTGTAGAAACATCTGCTTCTAAATCTATTTTAGAGAAATTGAAAACAGAAAGTTTTGTCATAGTGACAGGATGTCCAGGCTCTGGAAAATCATTCACTGTTCATCATGTGCTGCTTCTGCTTAAAAAAGAGGGATACGACATAATACCTGTGACAACATCGTCAGATATGGCGAAATACTTTTCAAAAACAGATAAACAGGTGTTCTTTATTGATAACTTTTGTGGACGGTACAACATTTCTAGTAATGATGTTGAAGAATGGGAACGGAACAAAGAAACAACGGAAAAGATGTTTAATTGTTCTTTAACAAAATGCATTTTTACTTGTAGGTTACAAATTTATAATGATCATTTGTTTAAAAGTATGCATCTTGTTAATTTTAAGGTTTGTGATATTTCTGGTAGTCACAGAATAGCACCGAGTGAACAAGTACTGATAAGTAAAAAATATTTACCTGAAGATGTAATTAAAAACCTAAGTAATGACACCATTAGCAAATGTCCATGTTTTCCTCTGCTTTGCTCTTTGTATAAAAGTCATGCACATGAAGGCACTTCATTTTTTGAAAAACCAAATTTTCACTTTGAAGCAGAATTGAACGGGTTAAAAAAGGGACCAGATAAGATTAAGTATGCTTGTATTGCTTTATGTGTAATGTATAATGATTTTGTGCCATTTGAAGTATTTACATCTAAGTCGAATGAGAAAAATATTTTACTTGACATTGTTTTTGAAGAATGTGATGTTCCGACAAAACCCCAAAAGACAATTTTAACCCAGTTTGAATCTTTGGTAGGGTCATTCTTTTCTAAATCTAACACTGGATACACAAGTATTCACGACTATATGTTTGACATTTATTGTCATCATATTTGTTCAAATATGTTGCAATGTGTTGTAGAATATGCTGACAGCAAATTGATATGTGATCGGGCCTTATTACAATCCATTAGACAAAATGGTACATATTGTAATATTATTATTCCAGCTGACTTAGAATGTATTTTTTTCGACAGAATAAAACAGGACATAATCAACTGTAAAGTAAGTGATGTATTTACAGCCTGGCAAATGAAGTTAAAACTATATCGATTAAAACTGATTAAAGTTTTAGCAAATCTAGAATGTTTTGTCAACCAGGAGGATCAACATGGAAGGACACCTTTTTTTTGTATCATGTGGTCGTGGTTACCTGGATGTTCTGGATTTTTTACTGCATAAAGGAGGAGATGCTAATAAATGTACTAAAAATGGACAATCGCCACTATGGATAGCTTCCTTAATGGGACACAAAGAGTGTGTAGATTTTTTACTCAACAAAGGGGCAGAAGTAAATAAAGTAGATAACAATGGATTCTCACCACTTTATGTAACATTATTTGTTGGTCGTATAAATATTTTGGAGGTACTGTACAACAGAGGAGCAGATATCAATCTGTGCGATAATAATTGCTTTTCACCACTATGGATATCTTCCTTTATGGGACACACAGAGTGTGTTGATTATTTACTTGACAAAGGAGCAGAAGTAAATAAAGTAGACAACAATGGAGTATCACCATTGTATGTTGCATCAAAGAATGGTCACATAACAATTCTGGAGATGATCTACAATAGAGAAGGAGATGTCAATCTGTGTGACAATTATGGGCAATCACCATTGTTGACGGCATCAAATAATGGGCACACATTGTGTGTTGATTTCTTACTTAAGAAAGGAGTAGAAGTAAATAAAGTAAATAACGATGGATTCTCACCCCTATATGTAGCATCAGAGAAAGGTCACATTAATATTCTAGAGATGATCTACAACAGAGGAGGAGATGTCAATCTTTGTAACAAGTATGGGCAATCACCATTGTTGATTGCATCAAATAATAGACACACCTTGTGTGTTGATTTCTTACTTAAGAAAGGAGTAGAAGTAAATAAAGTAAATAACGATGGATTCTCACCCCTATATGTAGCATCAGAGAAAGGTCACATTAATATTCTAGAGATGATCTACAACAGAGGAGGAGATGTCAATCTTTGTAACAAGTATGGGCAATCACCATTGTTGATTGCATCAAATAATGGACACACCTTGTGTGTTGATTTCTTACTTAAGAAAGGAGTAGAAGTAAATAAAGTAAATAACGATGGATTCTCTCCCCTGTATGTAGCATCCGAGAAAGGTCATATTAATATTCTTGAAGTAATCCACAACAAAGGAGGAGATGTCAATTTGTGTGATAAGGAAGGGCGATCACCACTGTGGATAGCATCCTATAACGGACACACAGAGTGTATTCAGTTCTTACTTAATCAAGGAGTGGAAGTAAATAAATGTGATTATGATGGAGCTTCACCACTGGATGCAGCAGCACAGAATGGCCACACTAATATTCTGGAGATGATTTACAACTCAGGGGGAGATGTCAATCTGTGTGATAAAGATGGACGATCACCACTATGGACAGCATCTTTGTACGGACACAAAAGTTGTGTCGATTTCTTACTGAATAGAGGAGTAGAAATTAATAAATGTGATAACAATGGAGCTTCTCCACTGTATGTAGCGTCACAGAATGGTCATATAAATATTATAAAGATGATTTACAACAGGCGAGCAGATGTAAATATGTGCGATATGTATGGACGATCACCACTGTGGACAGCAACCCTTAATGGACATAAAGAATGCGTAGATTTCTTGCTCAACAAAGGAGTGGAAGTAAACAAATGTGATAATTATGGACAGTCACCACTGTATATAGGTTCATTTAAAGGTGACACTAATATTCTTGAAAAGATTTACAACAGCGGAGGAGATGTCAACCAGTGTTGTAAAGATGGGCGATCTTCTATATGGGCGGCATCCTTTAGTGGACATAAAGAATGCGTTGATTTCTTACTTAAAAAGGGAGCAGAAGTAAATAAATATAATAACAGAAGAGCATCACCACTGTATGTAGCATCTGAAAAAGGTCATATTAATACTTTAGAGTTGATCTGCAGCAGAGGGGCAGATGTTAATCAGTGCGATGAGGATGGACGCTCGCCATTTTGGATATCATCCTTTAAAGGTCACAATAGTTGTGTTGATTTCTTACTTAGTAAAGGAATAGAAATAAATAAATGTAATAAAAATGGAGAATCACCACTGTATGCGGCATCAGAGAATGGTTTTGTGAGTATTCTGGAAACGATTTGCAATTGGGGTGGAGATGTCAATATGTGTAATAAGTATGGCCAATCACCACTGTGGATAGCATCATTTAATGGACACAACGAGTGTGTAGATTTCTTACTTAACATAGGAGTTGAAGTAAACAAATTTGATGACAACGGATACTCACCAGTGTATGTATCATCAAGGAATGGTCACATAAATAATCTTGAGATGATCTGCAACAAAGGAGGAGATGTTAATTTGTGTGATAAGCATGGACGATCACCACTGTGGGCAGCATCCTATAATGGACACAAAGAGTGTGTTGATTTCTTACTCAAAAAAGGAGTAGAAGTAAACAAATGTGATAAATATGGACAGTCACCACTGTTTATAGCATCAGCGAATGGTCACATTATTATTTTACAGGCGATCTACATCAGAGGTGGAGATGTCAATCTTTGTAATACTGATGGACTATCGCCACTGTTAGTAGCATCGTTTAAGGGACACACAGATTGTGTTGATTTCTTACTTAGAAAAGAAGTAGACGTAAATAAATGTGATAACGATGGATATTCACCACTGTTTGTAGCATCACAGGAAAGTCACATTTATATTCTGGAGATGATATGTAACAGAGGAGGAGTTGTCAATCTGTGTGATAAACATGGACGATCACCACTGTATGCAGCATCTTTTAAAGGACACAGAGACTGCGTTGATATTTTACTTAAAAAAGGAGTAGATGCGAATAAAGTAGATAACAATGGAGTATCACCATTGTATGTAGCATCAGGGAAAGGACACACTTATATTCTGGAGATGATCTACAGCAAAGGTGGAGATGTCAATCTGTGTGATAAGGAGGGACGATCACCATTATGGATAGCATCCTACAATGGACACAAAAAGTGTGTTGAATTTTTACTGAACCAAAGAGTAGAAGTAAATAAAGTAGATAACGATGGAGTATCGCCATTATATGCAGCATCACAGGAAGGTCACATTAACATTTTAGAGATGATCTACAACAGAGGTGGAGATGTCAATCTGTGTGTAAAGAATGGACAATCACCACTGTGGGCAGCATCCTTTAATGGACAAAAAGAGTGTGTTGATTTCATTCTTAAGAAAATAGAAGAAGTAAATAAATGTGATAACAATGGAGTTTCGCCACTGTATGTAGCATCAGAGAAGGGTTACATTAATATTCTAGATATGATTTACAGCAGAGGTGGAGATGTCAATCTGTGTGGAAAGAATGGACAATCACCACTGTGGATAGCATCCTACAATGGACAAAAAGAGTGTGTTGCTTTCATTCTTAAGAAAATAGTAGAAGTAAATAAGTGTGATAACAATGGAGTTTCGCCACTGTATGTAGCATCAGCAAAAGGTCACATTATGATTCTAGAGATGATCTACAACAGAGGTGGAGATGTCAATCTGTGTGATAAGGACGGACGATCACCACTATGGGTAGCATCCCACAATGGACACAAAGCTTGTGTTGATTTCTTACTCAAAAAAGGAGTAAACATAAATCAATGTGATAACTATGGATTATCACCATTGTATGTGGCATTCGCGAAAGGTCACATAAATATTCAGGAGATAATATACAACAGAGGAGCAGATGTAAATCAGTGTTTTCAACCATTTTTGACAGCATTATTTCAACATTATTGTTGATTTCTTTCTTAACAAATGAGAAGAAAGAAAAAGTGATAATTATGTTTTTTTTGTAGTTTCTGGTGACTTAATCCATAGACGCAAATGTTTTCCATAATTACATTGTTTTCAAAAATTCAGATGCCTCAAATGTTTAGTACTGCTAGTAATTTAAAAATAGCGTTTTATATTATATCATTATAATTGGAGTCAATATTATCGTTGCATTTTTTATCTGCAAAATAGTATGTTTTCTTTGTGAAGGATTAGCAGGAAATTTTGACGTATGTTAAATTAATTACAATTTATTATATAGATAGAGATGAAATATCGAATTTTCCGAGTGACGGAAATCACGGTAAATCACATGTGAAAATTATCGTTTTTTTTTCACTCTCGGGTTTTTTCCCGCCAAAACGTCACAATGGTTTTGTACTATACAAATATTCATCCGCCGTTCATAAAATTTAGAATTAGGCATTAAAATTTTACGAAAACAATTTTGATCTATATAATAAATCGGATAATCAATTGGGCATCGTGAATATCCAAAATATGATCACTCGTGCCGCATAAAGCATCAGATTAAACTCGTGCGCGGAACAAGTTCCGCGCACTCGTTTAATCAGATGCGTTATGCGGCACTCGTGATCATATTTTGGATATTCACTCCGCCCAATTAATTATCCTATAATTATACACTTCCAAATTTGCTATGTTCTTAATTATTGTTCCCTGCCACAAAGCGCCAGGACATTGTTTTGCTCTTTGTCCGCCCGTTCGTCTGTCCGTTCACGTTGTGGTCGCATCTCTGAAATCTCTTGATTGAATGCTTTGAGATTTGTTAGAAATATGTGTTATTTTTAGATGTGTATAATTTGTCAAATTTTGTAGGCGTTATGGGGCTAATACTATTTCATCAATATTATACAATCGTAGATTTTGTTAACGCTTCTCTGAAACCACTCGATATATTGCTTTGATATTTCGTAGAATTTATAATTGTTATGATGTGTAGGTATACATACTCGACCACTGGTGTGATTCGTCAAATGTTGCAGGAGTTACGGGACTTTAACCATGTTAGAAAAATAATACAATTGTAGATCTTGAGGACGCATCGCCTCTGAAAACACTTAAATGATATTTATTATTCCATCTCCAAACGAAAAAATACTTTTTAGAGTTAAACGCCACTGATGAGTCTTAGGTAGACGAAACGCGCGTCTGGCGTAATGAATTTGTCACCTTGGTAATTTTGATTACATCTTGTTGGAATATTTGAGCAAAGCCAAGTAACAGCACGGCACGTCCGCGGGTGGCGGACTTGGAAGCAACTATATAAAAGTTTTGGGTTCAGTTGGAGTAACAACGTTACTACTAGAAACGAAAGATTAAATGAATTAACAGAGTTTCTTCTTAAACAAGGATACCCAAAGACCCTTATTGATAATTCGATTGAGAGGTCGAAACAAATACCGATTCAGGAACTGAGGACACCCAGAAACAATGAACCAAACAATGATATATTAATACCGTTTGTAATTACCCACAATTCCTGCAATACATATATATTTCATGTTGCCCGCTCAAATCTACCAATAATAGCACAATGCGACAAATTAAAGGATCTTATAAACAGAGAAACTGTATTTTCAAGTAAGCGACAACCACGGAACCTAAAACGCTTACTTACATGTGCAAAGTTTGACTCGAATCACAGTCAACACACTTTTACCGTCTCTAAATGTAATGATTGTAGGTGCGGAACATTCGACTATATATACACGAGATCAGAATTAATTACCAAAGACGGATTAAAAATATATACCAATGGAAACATGACCTGTAAAAGTATGAATCTGATATATTGCATCCAATGTAGCAATTGCAAAGAGATTTATATAGGTCAGACCGGAAACGCTCTGAATCAACGCATGACTGTCCACCGTCAACAAATCAGAGTACCGAAATATAGAAATATACCACTTAGTAGACACTTAGATGAGTGCAGTGGCGGTGCTTTTAAAATATTTCCTTTTTATAAAATGCACAGTACGGATGATTTGTTGAGAGAAATTAAAGAAAAAAACTTCATAAAAAAGTTTAAACCTTTGTTAAACAAACGTTAACGTTACATGCCTTTTGAGTGAACATTTTATTGAGTTATCCCCCTTACATATACGTAACGCAATTATGACGTTACTTAGTCACTGTTACTATATTTTTGTTTGTACACACCTGAAGATTGTTTGAAAGCGCTAGTGTAAATACAGAACAAAGACTCTGGTTATGTTTTACTTTTATTGGACACACATATATATATATATTCTCAACAGCCATTTTTATTCCTTAAATTGTTTAGGAATTATGGAACTTTGACAATTTTATCAATATAATAAAATGGTTTTATCTTGTGGACGCATCTCCTTTGGCGAATCGCTTTGATATTTGAAAAAAGTATAATGAACTGTTTGTAGATATGCATACTTTTGAATCGTCAAATTGATAGGATTTATTGGTTTTTGACCATTTAGTAATAGTTAACTATATTTGAAGCAAATTTTATCAAGCACTCTACGAAAGTATACACAGTCTATCAAGTGTATCATGTAAGTTGCTAAGTTCTTTCCTAAATACCAATCGAAATAAATTTTATATTACATGATTATTATTTTGTCCCATAACCAAAGATATCACAGACAAAATTTGTCCATTTTACTGTAGTGGCGGAGGATATGCTACGTGTAGCAATCGTGCCCTTGTTTACACATCTGTTTGTAATTATTTAAATGTGATTTTTATACGCCCGTCGAAGTTGGGTCGTATTATGGGAAGACCCATGGTGACCAGGCGGGCGGCGCCCACATCGATGTCCGCTCTCTAAGTAAAACAGTTGTTGTCCGATCTTCAAGAAACTTGGGAAAAATGTTTATGGGCATAATATCTCGGCCAAGTGCGATAACCAGCCAAATCACTTTAGCCATTTCAGAGTTATGGCCCTTTATTTATACAACAATTGCAAATTCGCCATGTCCTCTCTCTAAGTCGAACAATTGTTTCTGATCTTCATAAAAATTGAGGAAAATGTTTATGGACATAAAATCGCGACCAAGATTGATAACTAGCCAAATTGTTCTACTTTATGGCCCTATATTTATACAAAAAATTGCAAATTCGCCTCGTCCGATCTTCATGAAACTTGGGAAAAATGTTTATGGGCATAATATCTCGGCCAAGTTTAATAACCAGCCACTTCATAGTTATGACCCTTTATTTATACAAAAAGGCAAACTCGCCTTGTCCGCTCTCTAACTCAAACAGATGTTGTCCGATCTTCATAAAACGAGGAAAATCTTAATAGGCATAATATCTCGACCAAAATTGATAACCAGCCAAATTGCTTCAGCCACTTTAGAGTTATGGCCCCTATATTTATTTTTAAAATTGCAAATTTTCGACGGGCGTATTTTGTAGCACTTTGGCACTTATTATTACTAAACATTTGTTTGCGTTATTATGATAAATCACTTTTAAGCTACCCATATGTTCTAAAAGTAGATAAAAGTGAAGCATAACATACGCTTTATATTCTTTATTTTTATATACTTGCGTTATTGTAAGCAACTTGTTTTAAATGTTAAGTTTGTATATTGCTATATTCAAAATAATTTTTGTATGTTCGTATTTATACCATTTTGTAAAAGTGTGCAATTGTTTTTTTATGTTGTTTTATTGTCAACAGTTAAACAAGGGTTACATGTATTTAGACATCAAATTCTGGAACCATGAACTGTATGGTATATATTTAAGGTCTTCAAAGTCAAACATTTTGATTGGCCAATCAAGATGGCCACCAATTAATAACTATATCGTTAAAGAGTTCACACTGCATACTGTTAATGCCTTAATGATCTGTGTTGTAAATTGTAGAATTATATAAAATAAATTGCATAATATTTGTTGTTACTAATATACATGACAATAATAATTAAACGGACAGGTTTGTAACTCCATGATTTGTGCAAGTTCATGTGGACCTGTTTAAGAAGCGTGTTTTCGATCTCTTTTAAGGCATTATTACGAATTGACAAATATTTTTTTAAACTTTTTGTTATCAGTAATAAAAGGTCGTATTTGTGACAATTTATGAAAAAATAAAAAATATTCCTTGTAAGAAACCTTTATTTATTCAAATAAACCATTTGTTTTTAATTTGCTGTCTGTAATTCTTCCTACTTCTTACTAGTTCTCTCCGTTTTGTATCACCGCTAGCCTTAGCGTTGTACCCGATAGGTCGATTCATCTCCTTGCTGTCTAGGATTTATATACTGTTTATTTTTATAGTTTTATTGACATTTATTACTGAATCACTGGTTGTAAAGCGCTGTACACAATATTTGAAAATAATATTGAGGCCCGATTCGATACATCATTGTGAGACAGGATGACATGTCACATTTAAACAGGACCTCGGTTAAGGTAGTTCGTCTACTATTGATCAGGTTGTCTGTCAACACTGAGATTGCGGGTTCGAGTCTCACTGCGGGCAGGGTTGCGCTCTACTACAATCTTAATTAACAAGAATTTTTTGGTTGTATGAAGCATACATTGTATATGTCCACCTCTCAAAAAGGTCATACTTGTATATTGTCAGTACACATGTCACAACAACGGACATGTCTGACTTTTTCAGAATAGACCTCATTTCTTATTGTGATCAATTAAGAACGGACGTTATTGTAAATATGAACTGAATATTACATATTTGTAAGCAGTTTTTAAAAAAAAATGACGCTCTTTACTGTGGATAGTAGGAACAGACGTAATTTGTAACTGTCAACAATTCAGAAAAGTGGCGTGTTGAAAAGTCAGACCATATGACACGATATGAAAAGAGATGACATGTCTAATTAATTTCCATATGAAAAGAAATGACATTTCTAATTAATTAAAGACAGATGAGAACAAATCACACGTCCAACAGTGGACAATTCAGATTAAGTGTTGTGTCAAACTGTAAGAAGTTCATAGCCGATTACTTATCTTACAGTAGACAATTCAGAAAATGAAACATGTCTTACTTAGGGTAGATCTGAACAGATTACATCTTATGTTGCGAACATTTTGGAACAAGAAATATATTTTACTGTGAATAGTTTAGAGAAAGTAATATGTCTTATTTTAGACAGTTCAGAACAGATATCATGTGTAATTCGGAGCCTTTAATATAACAATTTACATGTCTTACTAATGCACATTTTAAAATATGATCATATTAATAACAGTTGATATTAGTTACTTCTGTGAACAGTTCAGAACATTTGACATGTCTAACATTGGATAATCCTGAATATGTAGTACGTTTTACAGTGGACAGTTACGTACTGTATACAGTTCACCCACATTGCCATGTTTTATAGAAAAGGGGGGGGGGTAAGATCTTTTCTGTTTACGTGTTTGGGCATTTTTACACGTCTTTACCTGTTTTATAAAATAAAGAAACTGTTAACTGGTTTTCATTTTCAGCCATTAGCTGTTATCTTCTTTCTTAAAAATTGACATTGTTGTTAACTGTTATAATGACAATAAAAACCCTGTTTGCTGTTAATAATCAGAAAACTGTTAACTGTTTTAAAGATTTTTCTCTGTTATCTGTTTTATTCATCGCTTTTATTATGTAACTGAACTTCCTATGAAAGGAGGAATATACATATCACATACAAGTTACTACCGAAACACTGATTAATGCATGCTTTTTCTCGGCATATGGCCCTTCGATGAGATTCTGCTGTTATCTGTTTTTTTTCGATTTTGAACTCACTGTTTTCTGTTTTCTCATTTAAATTGCTGTAATCTGTTATCATTATTTTCAATTTATTGTTATCTGTTTTGGGAAAAATAAAAAAATTGTTAACCTGTTATCGGACCCCCTCCAGCCCCCTCCCCTTTATACTGTGTGTAAGTTCTAAACGTATGTCCTATTTTAAGAACAGTCAACATGTCTAAATGATGGTTTGGAACATAAGTGGCACTCCTTACTGTAAATAGTGTAGAACCTACGTAATGTCCAACTATACACAGTTCAGAACTGTTGACAGATCTCTTACAATAATCATATCAAAGCAAAATTCGGGTCTGAACAGTTCAGAGCAGAGTTGATTTCTAGCAATTTAGTAAGGTCTTGTAAGGCGTTTTCGATAGCTGGTTTATTTTTAGTTCTGCTTGTCATGTGCAATACTACTTCCGTGTATATACATGTTTAGAACCCAAACCCAATCATGTCACGGTTGACGTATGTGGTACAACTTTAAATACTTAAAGTTTAAAAACTTTAAATAATACTGCCTTCTAAGTCAAGTACACTTTTCTTTTATCCTGTCATTTTCAGCCATTTTTCTTACACCCATATGCTTGGCTAAATATTTTAGTCGTTCTTATATTAAACTAAACTTGATTTGTTGTCTGGACTTCTCCTTAGCAACATGCAATGTATTGCTTAGGGTCATTGTATTTATCATCGGAATTTGAGGATCCAGAGGTTTGGTATTTGTATTAAAAATGAATCGCAACAGAAGTTTTTCAGTTTAAATGGGTTATTCAATTTTAGAGGCTCTTAATGGTATTTTTGTGTAATTTACTTAGCTGACCGCATATATTTGTAAAGACAATAACCTATTTTTAAATGGTTTTAGTTTTTCCCCAAGTTTTTTTTCAGACGCAATACTACGATTAAAGTTTACTTTAATAAAATTCGATTCATATTTTTGTCTCACGTTCGAATAAATTATGTTCTTCATCAAATTACTTCATAAAATTATTTATTGAAAACATCTTACGTTTATTTTTTTATACAATATTAACACTATGTTAAATCAAGTGTGTATGGTACAGTAGAATTTTGAAAATCGATCAAAACATTACCCTGGGTAATTTTCGAATTAAGTATAAAAGAATTATTTTGCTTATGCACGAAGTTCACTAACAAAAATTAAAATATCGAAAACATCTACGACCACTATACATGGCATGTCTGTTATGCGGAAACAGAACAGCAACACTTCTTACTCCAGATATTAAAGAACTTGTGACATATTACTGTTAACAGTAAAAAAACTATGTCCTACCTGTGATATTGGACATTTTTTGGGGGAAGTACTGATGGACAATTATTACTACGTGAAAGAAATCATGAACCTATAAATTAATATTAGTCCCTTTAGAAGCGAGTTGGAAATTATTAATTTATACATGTGTTCGCCCCCCCCCCCCTTTTTACGTGTTTTCAATATTAACAGATTTACCAAGCATACAGTTAACTCAAAATTGATAATTTACATACAAATACTTTGTTGTACATGTACATGTATTCCAGAACGTTTATTGCTATTATGTATTGAAACCCACTGCCTAAGATATAGAAATGAAGTTTTTCTGCGAGCACCAAAAGCACTTATCCAATTATGTCAACAAATTGAATGTAAGAATTGTTTAATAAAATGTTTATAGTTTAAAATTTACTGATTAAGCAAAGTATACTTTACAATTAGAGCCAAAGCTCTCTATCTTTGTGTGTACTACGACGGACGCCCAAGAACAATAATGACACATTTGATTTACTATCAACATGAATATGAAATGATTGTTAATTTGTATTTTTTTAAAGAAATTAATTAAAATTTCTTCTCTTCGTTTCTTTTACACTCCATAAAACCCCGGAAAAATCCAGGGTGTTAATATGCGTTTCAATTTGCGCTGTACTTCAAATAAAAAATATTTAACATTTTTGTACAAGTCGTTTAATATAAAATTTTACAAACTGCAGCTCATCTCGATCGTTCTTAATACTTAAATTGCACTATGAAATAATTCTATAAACAAACAGACGGCAAAATCTAATAATAATAGTACGCAATTTGGAAGGAGAATTGCCAATTTACTATCCTGTTCCGAACCCCTGTCCAATTCATTACCCTGTTTCGAACCCCCGTCCAAATTGGTTTTTGACTAATCAAGAAACAGAATTAGAGAATCACGTAACTTGCTTTTCGAGAGGTGAAGTGTCATGAGGTCAAAGGGTAAAAAGTGAATATAATACCGACTGCGTCGGAAAAAACTATGTCCTACCTGTGATATTCCAAGACAGATGACTTGTCTTAATATCCAGAGTTCAGAACAAGTTACATATTTTTGTAACTTCTTGTAACTTGTCTGTATATGGGGACATGTCAGAACAGGTGACACGTTTTACTGTGAACAGTTAAGAACTGGTAAAATATTACTGTGGATATTTCAGAAACGATGATATGTGTAGCCCGTGATTGTTCAAATAAGTTGAATTGTCTGATTGTATTGAAAGTTCAGAACAGGTTTGTTTTTTCTGTGGACATTTAGAACAGATAAATGAGCGAATCAATACGGTTGAAATGTACACATTTCATTACATGTGATACGTCTTACTGTGGTAACAGTTCAAAAATAACGTGATGTCTAATTCACATCACATTACAACAGGCGACATGTCTAACTAACGATTCAAAGCAGGCGATATACCTAACTACATGAGAGATTTTTAAAAAGTGCAATGTCTGGACAATTCGGAACTTGTAACATAACAGTGAAGTTTGTGTGGACAGTTATGAACAAAAGTAATATCTATGAACTATTCATTACAAACATGTATTTGACTACATGGGGCACGCCTTAGTTTAAACAGTTTAGGCTTCGTTTCTAATTTGCAATAATTAGAACATATGCAAACTTTAAAAAGTTAAGAACAGGTGATACATTTTACTGGGGACAGTTCAGAGCATGTGACACGTACACCTTATTGTGATCAGTTCAAAACAGACGTCAGTTCTAATTTAAACAATTTATCAGTGGCATGTGTACATGTAATTATGATATGACTTCCGGTAATGGCTGCGCCCAGCTAAAATGTGCGAGTGAAAAAATATTTAAATAAGAGTATATTATAGACCCAAATATCAAAATAATTGAACAAAATAGTGGGTAAGGAAAATTTGAAACCGTATACATAAAAACATAAAGGTTATAAGTGAAAATCGCATCATTGTAACAGTCTTTATAATACGAACGAATGGAGCCCGCCGGTAAAAAATCCAACAGAATAAGAAACAAATTTTATGCAGTAGCTAAAGGCCATACGACAGGTATCTTTACATCATGGAGCCTTTGTACTAAGAGTGTTGATAAGTACCAAGGTCAAATTTACAAGGGTTTTCCAGATCTTGCCAGTGCAATTGAATTCCTTGCACCCTACTCGTTTTCGTGCACATCTATTCCAGTATATGACGATCTAGGAAACAAGAAATCAGTAAGAGACTACAATCATGAATGCCCTACCTGTCTTAATGGGTCAAAATCAAACATGAACAATTCAGAATCTCAAACGTCCCTATCAGAATTAAGTAAGGTGGGCACAAACTCTGACGTTACAGAAAACACTCATTCAAACACAGACGATGAAATATCTGACTTGGAATACCATGATACCCTAAATGACACTATATTGCCAATAAACAACGATAACAATCATGACACCGTACCAAAAACTGCTAACGATATCCTACCCCAGTGTAGATCTTGCATGAATCCTGACAGCCTAGATATGATCCTATGTAACATGTGTAATAAGTGGACTCATTACCAATGCACAAAACTACCACCATATCTCCTATACACACTCGAAACAACACATTGCAACTGTGTAACAGTACCACAGGAGTTTTATGAAAAAATCAAGGACAAAGCTTCAAAATTAACATGTGAAACTACAGATTCATATTGTCAAACCATGAACACTGACATATTTGAGGATGATTTGTATCTCAACAAAATCACAAAAAGATTTGAAGACTCAGTAATTTCAGCCATTAATTCTCTCAGCAGAGACATACCAAATGTATCTGAATGGGAAATTATGAATAAAATCATGGAGAAAATATCTAACACAGAGAGTATGCTATTAGGAAAACTAAGTGAATTAGAAAACTCAGTTACTGAATTAAAAAATGATCACAAGGATTTGCAAAACAACATAGATAAAGTGGAGCAAGGAGTTTTACACTATAATGGAAAAGTGGAACAAATACACCAAAATGTCATGAAAACAGCTGATCCTGGATTAATTGATACAGTTTCCAAGTGTTGCAAACTGATTCCTATTATTGTAAACTCAACAAAAGAATTACCAACCCAAATTCAGAGAATTGAAAGATGTGAAAAACAGGTTCAAAAGCTAGATGACAAAATGAAATACACAAGCAGAGTGGTAAAAGAACATGAAGACAAAATTGATAAATTTGATATATCTCATGTAAAAATAAATGATAAAAATAACAATTATGACCAAATGTTTTTGTGTATTGTTAATAACAGGTTTAGTTTGTTAGAACTAGAAAATGAATCAGATAATGAAAATGAAATAACTGTTGTCAAGGAAATACATAAAAATGAGAATGTGGCAAAAAACAACAAAAAACAAAAGTCACCAAGTAATATTAATAGTAATAAAGACATATTTTTACAAAACACTAAAGTAACACACAATGATAGTAAAACCACACATAATGCAAGAAAGACACATGAAGATCGAACTACACAAACACAAAACAATGACGCAAAAGTTAAGAAAGTTTTATTATTAGGCAACTCACATCTAAAGCCAATCAGAACCACACACTTTCTTCAAGGATGCATTGTGAAAAAACAAATCTGTTATACATCTGATGAAGCAACCTCTTACATAGAAAAATGCAAAGAAAAATATGATAGCATACTTATACACCTCTTTACAAATGATATATAAAACAGTCAGAATCCAGAAGAGGTCTGTCAAAAGTTAACTTCCCTCGTTGAATTAATACACACAAAATGGCCGCTGGTATCTATAATTTTCTCTCTCGGGATATGCAGAGGAGATTCAAAAATACTAAATACAAACATTCAAGAGTGTAACATCATACTACAACACACATTCCTACACAAAAACTTTGTACATTTTTGTGATAATTCTTCCCTAGGCTATATAGGCCAACCAAACCACAGATTTCTGAACTCATTTGACCATGTACACCTAAATGTAGAAGGTACAAAGGTCCTTGTCAGTAATATGAAATTTATTTTATATAAGACACTAAACATTACTCGTACTAAAGATGAACACCTCAAAGGTCATGGGGATTCAGAGGAACACATACATTCAATGACAGTCACCATAATTACCATCGAGCTCACTGGTACCACTGGTATTGATACTATGTACCAAGTATTACTCTGTTAAAATGGTTATCTGTATAAATTCTGTATTTGGATGAACAATATCTTGTATACATTTACATTTTATGGTTATACTTGTATATGTATTATGATATAGAGACATGGTACACTTGTCTATTTGATGAACATTCAGATGTACTAGTATTGATATAATGTACTATGTATTACTCTATTAAAAAAATATATATGTACATTGAAGGATATTTACATTTTATTGTTTCTAATATTTTGTTTGGATGAGCAAAATTTCACGTACATTGATGTACATTTACATTTTATTGTTATACTAATACTATATGATATATAGACATGATATACTTGTCTACGTGGTTCTTTTTATGCAATAATGAACTCTGATGATGTTAAATTTACAATTCTATTGTCAATCTTTAATTTGTATATGCAAAACTGATATTCACCAGATAACTGTTATTACTGAATAAAACAAAAACAGCTAATAGATAAGGGTCTATTTATACTATCTTATTACCTCATATTTTAAATGCTTTATAAGAAAAGAAATATTAGAATTTCAACTTGGAACATAAACGGATACAAATGTAAAGGTTTTAACAAGTTTGAAGATCAAGATTTTGTAAATATTCTTTTACAAGAAGACATTTTTTGCCTACATGAAACCCACTGTGATCTGGAAAATTGCCTTGAATTACAAGAATTCCCTTCCCCAGTTCACCTCATTAGATCAAAATCTAAAAATGGTAAACGATATGGGGGTATATCAGTATATGTTAGAAAAATTTTGAGACCTGGGGTTAAATTTTTTGAACACCTCACAAATGATTATATTTGGCTTCAACTCGACAAGTCTTTTTTGGATATAATGATAACATTTATATATGCTTTATATATGACCCCCCCCGAAAATTCATCTTTTTCAAAACGATATAGCTAAATATTCTGAAAAAGGTAAAATTTTACTAGCTGGAGACATAAATGCAATGGTAGGGTTAGAGAAAGATAATATTTGCCTAGACTCGGATAAACATATCCCCCTTTTTGATAATTACGTATGTGACTCTAACATAATACACAGACAGAGCCAAGATTCTAATATTAACTCGAGGGGTAAACAACTATTAAATATTTGTATTTCTTCATCATTACGCATACTAAATGGTAGGACCTTAGGGGACATGATGGGATCTTTTACATGCTTTCAACCCCTGGGAAGTAGTGTGGTAGACTACTTCATAGCCTCAGAGGACCTGCTACCATATTTTACATATTTCTATGTACACAAAATTAAAGCAGATATATCTGACCATTGTCAGCTCTCTTGTCTACTAAGTTGTAATATTAAACAAATAAAACCTGAAGAAACTTTATTTCCTATGCCTGAAAAATATATATGGGATGATAACTCGATAGAAAATTTCCAAGAAGCAATGAATTCAACTACAGTTAAAAATTATAATGACAAAAGTTATAATGAAGATACTATTAATGATGCTGCTGAAGATCTTAACCATATATTCATAACTGCAACAGACATGTCTTTGAAAAAGAAAAAAAATATCTTATAAAAAGTCCACAGAAAAGAAAATGAAAAAAAACTACAAGAAAAGAATGGCATGACATCGATCTTGTTAGAAAGAAAAAAGAATTTTCTCACAAATATGAGCTACTAAATAAGTATCCTTCCGACCCTTTTATTCGTGATTCATTTTTTAAATGTCTCAAACAATATAGGAAATTAAGAAGATCAAAAATAAGAAGATATATTGGAAAAACTTGATCATTTAAATGAAGAGAATCCAAATGCATACTGGAAGCTACTGGATAAACTAAAAGAAGATCATAAACAAAATAGAATAAAACCTGAAACCAATATTGACTCACAAGAATGGAATGATCATTTTAAAAATCTAAATTCTAGATAAAATAGTACTATTAATGACGCAGAAGATATAGAAAAAAAGATTAATATCTTAGAAAAGGTGAAAATATTTAATGAACTTGACTTTAAATTTTCAAATGAAGAAATAATAAAAGCTATAAAATCACTTAAAAATAATAAAGCAAGTGGATTCAGCTCAATAGCTAATGAAATGATAAAATATAGTCAACTACAGAATATTTCATTGTTTCAAAAACTATTTAACTTAGTCTTTTCTCATGGGAAATATCCAAAATCATGGGGACTAGGATATATATGTCCTATTTATAAGTCCGGATCTAAATTTGATCCTGCAAACAATAGAGGGATAACAATAGCTGACAATATAGGAAAGCTATTCAATCAGATATTAAATGACAGACTCAGTAAATATTTAAAGTCCATAAATATAATAAGAAAAGAACAAATAGGGTTCATGAAAGGCTGTCGAACAACAGATCATATGTTTGTACTAAATTCCCTGATACAGAATTATGTCAAAAATAAGTCAAAACCTATATACATGTTTTTTTTTTTTTGTAGATTTCAAGCAAACATTTGACTCCATTCCTCATTTACATCTTTTCTACAAACTTAAATCTATAGGAATAGGTTCAAAATTTTATAGTATTATAAAGAATATGTACAACTGTACAGAATCTTGTGTTAGAATAGATAAATATAGAACACCTTTCTTTAAGTCAAATGTTGGAGTAAGACAAGGAGATAACCTTAGCCCAAATTTGTTTAATATTTATCTAAATGACCTGCCTACATATTTTGATAGTTCATGTGACCCTGTCCTTTTAAATGATTTGACACTTAACATTCTAATGTATGCTGATGATGTTGTTCTCCTATCAACATCAGAGTGTGGTTTACAAAATTGTGTAAACAAATCTGCTTTTGCTAACCAATGGGGAATGTCTATAAAAAGAAATAAGACGAAAGTGCTAGTCTTTAACAAAGCTGGAAGATTAAAAGATATTAAAATTAAATATAAAGATCAATACCTTGAATCAGTCAAACAATATACATACCTAGGCATTAATTTCAGTGCATCAGGTAGCTTTAAAAATGCTAAAATAGAAATATATAACAAAGGGACTAAAGCCTACTTTAAGCTGAAGAAAACTTTCCCTGATGATAAACCCATGCCTAAAACAATGATACATATTTTTAATCATACAATCAAACCAATTCTATTGTATGGGTCAGAAATATGGGGGTCATTCAAATATAAATCTAATAAAGATTTTGATCAATACTTATCAAAAGAAATAGACTCCCTAATAATAGAAAAAATACATACACAATTTTGTAAATTAACACTAGGGGTGAAAAACAAAACCTCGAATATTGCCTGTCGAGGAGAACTAGGTTCTCTTCCACTGATCTTTAATGTTATTTTAAATATGATTAAATACTGGTGCCATTTAATTAAAGGCAAAAATATAGTTAATACTCTATTACATGAAGCATATAAGTTATCTCTGAGTATGTATAACAGCAATCAAGAATCATTTATCGGATGTATTAGAGAAATATTTAAAGGTCTGAATCTAGATTATTGTTTCATTAATCAAAACCAGCTGACAGAAACTTTCATCATCAATAAAGTAAAATATGCCCTTAAAGAGAAGATGCATACTTTGTGGTTAGACAAAATTAAAAGTAATTTTGGAAGAGGTAATAGTAAATCAGGAAATAAACTAAGAACATATACAAAATTCAAAAATATTCTTTCATTTGAAAATTATCTAAATATCAAGTCTAAATCAAAACGACAAATTATTTCTAAATTTAGAACAAGTTCACACGACCTTGAAATAGAAAAAGGCCGATATATAGGAATAAGTGCAGAAAATAGAAAATGTAAGGTATGCCAAAATGGAGTAGAAGATGAAATCCACTTCCTCCTTAATTGTGCACCTTTGTGGACTTATATCATTCCATCACCGAATGAAAAAAAACTTGAAGCATTTAGAGTTAAACGCCACTGATGAGTCTTAAGTAGACGAAACGCGCGTCTGGCGTAAGGAATTTGTCACCCTGGTAATTTTAATTACATCTTGTTGGAATATTTGAGGAAAGCCAAGTAACAGCACGGCATGTCCGCGGCTGGCGGACTTGAAAAGCAACTATTTTGGGTTAAGTTGGAAATGAGAAAGTTTAAGATTAAAATGTTATGACTTGTTTACGTCATTTATTTATATTGGCATTCAATGACTAAGGCCATTTGTTGGTCAGTCTTTGTCTAAATGTTTGACAAGAAACACCGTCATTTGTATCGTTGCATAATCTTCTAGACTTGTATATATATATATATATATATATATATATATATATATATATATATATATATATATATATATATATATATATATATATATATATATATATATATATATATATATATATATATATTTGTCGGAAAAATTACACTTGTATACAGTTTGTATATATGTGTCCAATAAAAGTAAAACATAACCAGAGTCTTTGTTCTGTATTTACACTAGCGCTTTCATGTTTACAAACAATCTTCAGGTGTGTACAAACAAAAGTATAGTAACAGTGACTAAGTAACGTCATAATTGCGTTACGTATAGGTAAGGGAGATAACTCAATAAAATGTTCACTCAAAAGGCATGTAACGGAAATACATTAACGTTTGTTTAACAAAGGTTTAAACTTTTTTATGAAGTTTTTTTCCTTAATTTCTCTCAACAAATCATCCGTACTGTGCATTTTATAAAAAGGAAATATTTTAAAAACACCGCCACTGCACTCATCTAAGTGTCTACTATATATATAGAGGGTCTAAAGAAAGCTACCAGTACACTTATTTAGTATCGGATCGACAAACATGACGATACAGCATAAACAAAAAATAATATACAAGTCAAGAAGATTATGCAACGATACAAATGACGGTGTTTTGTTGTAAAAATTATAGACACAGACTGACCAACGAATGGCCTTAGTCATTGAGTGTCAATATAAATAAATAACTTTAAAAAAGTCATAACATATTGATCTTGAATTTTCTCACTCCAACTGAACTTAAAACTTCTATATATTGCTTCCCCGTCCGCCACCCGCGGACGCGCTGTTACTTGGTTTGCTCAAATATTCCAACAAAATGTTATCAAAATTACCAAGGTGACAAATTCATTACGCCAGACGCGCGTTTCGTCTATTCAAGACTCATCAGTGGCGTTTAACTCCAAATGTTTAAGATATTCTTCATTGGGAGATGGAATAATAGTATTCTTCATTGGCAGATGGAATAATACAAGTCCACTGGGATCGTGTGAATACACACTACAGGTAGTTCAAAATATTATATTAAGGGTTTTAAGAAAGCTACCAAACCAGTATACTTATTTAGTATCGGATCGACAAACATGACGATACAGCATAAACAAAAAATAATATACCAGTCTCGAAGATTATGCAACGATACAAATGACGGTGTTTTGTTGTCAAAATTATAGACACAGACTGACCAACGAATGGCCTTAGTCATTGAGTGTAAATATAAACTAGAGGCTCCCAGGAGCCTGTAATCGCTCACCTGGAACCCAAATGACTTCAACTATATTTAAATTTTTGAAATTAACAGTTTCAGTCTAGTTGTTATAGCTTTTAAGTTACTGTGCAAAAACTAAACATTTCTTCAAAAATTTTAGTTAAGTACAATAACTCCTATAAGGTGCCATCAGATAATTTCTGAAAATTAAATGGTTTGTAGGCCATGTCCTTCAGGGAAATTTAGAAATTTACAGTTGTACTCTAGGTGTGTTATAGACTAATTTATAATACAAAAACTGTTCATTTGTCCAAATTCATAATTAAAGGGCAAACACTCCTATAAAGAGTCATTTGCAATTTTGGACTAAGCAATCATTTGTAGGGCTTCTATTGCTGATCATTTGTGCAATTTACAGTTTTAATCTAGCTGCTATAGTTTTCAAGTTACAATCGAAAATGGAAAATTTCATAAAAAAATTGTCATTTTAGGGCAATAATCTCTATAAGGAGTCATCTGACAATTTCAGACCAATTAAGTGAATTGTAGGGCTTTTATTGCTGATCATTTTGCTATGTATAATTTCACTCTAGCTGTTATGGTTTTTAAGTTACAGGACAAAAACGAAAAATTTCATAAAAAATTGCAATTTAAGGGCAATAACTCCTATGAGGAGTCATCTGACAATTCAGACTTAATGGTGAATTGTAGGGCTTGTATTGCTGATCATTTTTGCTTTTAACAGTTTCACTCTAGCTGTTACAGTTTTTAAGTTACAGGACAAAAACGGAAAATTTCATATAAAATTGCCATTTATGGGCAATAACTAATATAATGAGTTCTCTGACAATTTCAGACCAATCAAGTGAATTGTAGGGCCTATAAAGAGTCATCCGACAATTTCAGACCAATTAAGTGAATTGTAGGGCTTTTATTGCTGATCATTTTTGCTATTTACAGTTTCACTCTAGATGTTACAGTTTTTAAGTTACAGGACAAAAACGGAAAATTTCATAAAAAATTGCCATTTATGGGCAATAACTAATATAAGGAGTTCTCTGACAATTTCAGACCAATCAAGTGAATTGTAGGGCCTTGATTGCTGATCATTTGTGCAATTTACAGTTTCAATCTAGCTGCTATAGTTTTCAAGTTACAGGACAAAAACGGAAAATTTCATAAAAAATTGCCATTTAAGGGCAATAACTCCTATAAGGAGTCATCTGACAATTTCAGACTAATACAGTGAATTGTAGGGCTTGTATTGATGATCATTTTTGCTATTACAGTTTTACTCTAGCTGTTATAGTTTTTAAGTTACGGGACAAATAGGGAAAATTTCATAAAAAATTGTTATTTAAGGGCAATAACTCATATAAGGAGTCATCTGACAATTTCAGACCAATCAAGTGAATTGTAGGGCTTTTATTGCTGCTCATTTTTGCCTTTACAGTTTTACAGTTTCACTCTACCTCTTATAGTTTTCAAGTTATATTGTAAATACCAAAAATTTTGTCAAAAATCGTCAATAAAGGGCAATAACTCCTACAAGAAGCCAATACACAACTTCACACTAATAGCAACTATTGTAGACCTTAATGTGCTGATCAATTTGAAGTAACGGTTTTCTCTATAGCTATTATAATTTTTGAGATAATGATCAAAAACCTGTGTTGACACCCATGTTCTATTTTTAGTAACAGCGGCCATCTTTGTCTGTTGATCAACACCCTGGGTACAAACTTGGAACTAGGAACCCTGAGGATGATTGTGGCTAAGTTTGAAAAAAAATTGGCCCTGTGGTTTCAGAGAAGATTTTTGAAAAAGTTTACGACGGACGACGGACGACGGGACGACGGACGCCAAGTGATAGCAAAAGCTCACCTTCGGTCCAGGTGAGCTAATAAATAACGTAAACAAGTCATAACATATTGATCTTGAATTTTCTCACTACAACTGAACTTAAAACTTCTATATATTGCTTCCCCGTCCGCCACCCGCGGACGCTCTGTTACTTGGCTTTGCTCAAATATTCCCACAAAATGTTATCAAAATTACCAAAGTGACAAATTCATTACGCCAGAAGCGCGTTTCGTCTATTCAAGACTCATCAGTGGCGTTTAACTCTAAATGTTTAAGATATTCTTCATTGGGAGATGGAATAATAGTATTCTTCATTGGGAGATGGAATATTAGTATTCTTCACTGGGAGATTAAATAATATAAGTCCACTGGGATCATGTAAATACACAATACAGGTAGTTCAAAATATTATATAAAGGGTCTAAAGAAAGCTACCAAACCAGTACACTTATTTAGTATCGGATCGACAAACATGACGATACAGCATAAACACAAAATAACATAGAAGTCTAGAAGATTTTGCAACCGATACAAATGACGATGTTTTATTGTAAATTATAGACACAGACTGACCAACGAATGGCCTTAGTCATTGAGTGTCAATATAAATAAATAACTTTAAAAAAGTCATAACATATTGATCTTGAATTTTCTCACTCCAACTGAACTTAAAACTTCTATATATTGCTTCCCCGTCCGCCACCCGCGGACGCGCTGTTACTTGGTTTGCTCAAATATTCCAACAAAATGTTATCAAAATTACCAAGGTGACAAATTCATTACGCCAGACGCGCGTTTCGTCTATTCAAGACTCATCAGTGGCGTTTAACTCCAAATGTTTAAGATATTCTTCATTGGGAGATGGAATAATAGTATTCTTCATTGGCAGATGGAATAATACAAGTCCACTGGGATCGTGTGAATACACACTACAGGTAGTTCAAAATATTATATTAAGGGTTTTAAGAAAGCTACCAAACCAGTATACTTATTTAGTATCGGATCGACAAACATGACGATACAGCATAAACAAAAAATAATATACCAGTCTCGAAGATTATGCAACGATACAAATGACGGTGTTTTGTTGTCAAAATTATAGACACAGACTGACCAACGAATGGCCTTAGTCATTGAGTGTAAATATAAACTAGAGGCTCCCAGGAGCCTGTAATAGCTCACCTGGAACCCAAATGACTTCAACTATATTTAAATTTTTGAAATTAACAGTTTCAGTCTAGTTGTTATAGCTTTTAAGTTACACTGCAAAAACTAAACATTTCTTCAAAAATTTTAGTTAAGTACAATAACTCCTATAAGGTGCCATCAGATAATTTCTGAAAATTAAATGGTTTGTAGGCCATGTCCTTCAGGGAAATTTAGAAATTTACAGTTGTACTCTAGGTGTGTTATAGACTAATTTATAATACAAAAACTGTTCATTTGTCCAAATTCATAATTAAAGGGCAAACACTCCTATAAAGAGTCATTTGCAATTTTGGACTAAGCAATCATTTGTAGGGCTTCTATTGCTGATCATTTGTGCAATTTACAGTTTTAATCTAGCTGCTATAGTTTTCAAGTTACAAGACGAAAATGGAAAATTTCATAAAAAAATTGTCATTTAAGGGCAATAATCTCTATAAGGAGTCATCTGACAATTTCAGACCTATTAAGTGAATTGTAGGGCTTTTATTGCTGATCATTTTGCTATGTATAATTTCACTCTAGCTGTTATGGTTTTTAAGTTACAGGACAAAAACGAAAAATTTCATAAAAAATTGCAATTTAAGGGCAATAACTCCTATGAGGAGTCATCTGACAATTCAGACTTAATGGTGAATTGTAGGGCTTGTATTGCTGATCATTTTTGCTTTTAACAGTTTCACTCTAGCTGTTACAGTTTTTAAGTTACAGGACAAAAACGGAAAATTTCATAAAAAATTGCCATTTATGGGCAATAACTAATATAAGGAGTTCTCTGACAATTTCAGACCAATCAAGTGAATTGTAGGGCCTATAAGGAGTCATCTGACAATTTCAAACCAATTAAGTGAATTGTAGGGCTTTTATTGCTGATCATTTTTGCTATTTACAGTTTCACTCTAGATGTTACAGTTTTTAAGTTACAGGACAAAAACGGAAAATTTCATAAAAAATTGCCATTAATGGGCAATAACTAATATAAGGAGTTCTCTGACAATTTCAGACCAATCAAGTGAATTGTAGGGCCTTGATTGCTGATCATTTGTGCAATTTACAGTTTCAATCTAGCTGCTATAGTTTTCAAGTTACAGGACAAAAACGGAAAATTTCATAAAAAATTGCCATTTAAGGGCAATAACTCCCATAAGGAGTCATCTGACAATTTCAGACTAATACAGTGAATTGTAGGGCTTGTATTGATGATCATTTTTGCTATTACAGTTTTACTCTAGCTGTTATAGTTTTTAAGTTACCGGACAAATAGGGAAAATTTCATAAAAAATTGTAATATAAGGGCAATAACTCATATAAGTTGTCATCTGACAATTTCAGACCAATCAAGTGAATTGTAGGGCTTTTATTGCTGATCATTTTTGCCTTTACAGTTTTACAGTTTCACTCTACCTCTTATAGTTTTCAAGTTATATTGTAAATACCAAAAATTTTGTCAAAAATCGTCAATAAAGGGCAATAACTCCTACAAGAAGCCAATACACAACTTCACACTAATAGCAACTATTGTAGACCTTAATGTGCTGATCAATTTGAAGTAACGGTTTTCTCTATAGCTATTATAATTTTTGAGATAATGATCAAAAACCTGTGTTGACACCAATGTTCTATTTTTAGTAACAGCGGCCATCTTTGTCTGTTGATCAACACCCTGGGTACAAACTTGAAACTAGGAACCCTGAGGATGATTGTGGCTAAGTTTGAAAAAAAATTGGCCCTGTGGTTTCAGAGAAGATTTTTGAAAAAGTTTACGACGGACGACGGACGACGGGACGACGGACGCCAAGTGATAGCAAAAGCTCACCTTCGGTCCAGGTGAGCTAATAAATAACGTAAACAAGTCATAACATATTGATCTTGAATTTTCTCACTACAACTGAACTTAAAACTTCTATATATTGCTTCCCCGTCCGCCACCCGCGGACGCTCTGTTACTTGGCTTTGCTCAAATATTCCCACAAAATGTTATCAAAATTACCAAGGTGACAAATTCATTACGCCAGAAGCGCGTTTCGTCTATTCAAGACTCATCAGTGGCGTTTAACTCTACATGTTTAAGATATTCTTCATTGGGAGATGGAATAATAGTATTCTTCATTGGGAGATAGAATATTAGTATTCTTCACTGGGAGATTAAATAATATAAGTCCACTGGGATCATGTAAATACACAATACAGGTAGTTCAAAATATTATATAAAGGGTCTAAAGAAAGCTACCAAACCAGTACACTTATTTAGTATCGGATCGACAAACATGACGATACAGCATAAACACAAAATAACATAAAAGTCTAGAAGATTATGCAACCGATACAAATGACGATGTTTTATTGTCAAATTATAGACACAGACTGACCAACGAATGGCCTTAGTCATTGAGTGTCAATATAAACAAATAACGTAAACAAGTCATAACATATTGATCTTGAATTTTCTCATTCCAACTGAACTTAAAACATCTATATATTACTTCCCCGTCCGCCACCCTCGGACGCGCTGTTACTTGACTTTGCTAAAATATTCCAACAAAATGTTATCAAAATTACCAAGGTGACAAATTCATTAGGCCAGACGCGCGTTTCGCCTATTCAAGACTCATCAGTGGCGTTCAACTCTAAATGTTTAAGATATTCTTCATTGAGAGAAAAAATGGCAAAAACACATTATTTAGATGTAGTGGAAATTTGTAAATGTCGGTTATGCGCTTTTAATATTTTTGTAAGATTTAAATTTAAATATATGTTTTATACAATCAAAACATAAGGGTTTTTATGTTGCTATGTTAAGTTATTTAAATAATCAAACTTTCATTTGGAGATAATTCTCGACATGACAACAAGCAACTCGATGGCCGTCTTGTTATAGGCAGGCACTGTTTACTTGCCCACATTACCCGAGTTTTTATTTGAGTTTGGGTAACTGACTGTTTTTTTTGTTTTTTCTTTGTGGGTTTATATTGTGTGTTGTGTGTGTTTGTTCTAATTTTCCGTTGACAATCAGCTATTGTTCGTCAACAGTTTTTCTTGATATTTTTCCTAATACACAAAGTTTATTCCGAGTATAAAGTTTTATTAAAACTTTACACAATTATTAGATCGAGATATTACAAAGATTATTTATATACTTGTGTTTCTTCATCACTATCTAATATCTACATTAACTTTTGACTTTTGTAGTTATTCCTGCAGAAACACAATGACGTGCACCATCAACAAATAATATTTGACCGGAAATAAAAGAAGCCTCATCGGACGCTAAAAACGAAATTGCAGCTGCAACGTCTTCTGGAACACCAACTCTCCCAAGGGGATGTTTTGCTGCTTGCGACTCTAAGAACTGACAAGAAGAAATAACGTTAATTATGTCAATATAAGAAAAAAAATCTTTGCAGTGTAAAGTCTAGAAGTATTGTATTTGTTGTTTGTTCAGGTTTAACGATCCAAAAAAAGTTGAATCATATTATGGCGACTTTTTTTGTTGGGTAAGGAAGCCAGAGTGCACGGTGAGAATCTCCTACCTTTTGTAGTTAAAGTGACAATTCTTGTCAATTAAGGTTAAAATAAAACACGCCTTGCCAGAAGTCAAGATCAAACTCACAACCCAAGTGATAGACGCGCAGGTCAATTGAAGACTTCCAGGACTAGTCAGCCAACGTGGATTTTATGAATTGACCAGAAAGGATTAAAAAGGAGCAATTGCAGCAAAAACATGCTGACCACTTACAAACTATTTGCATATGATTTTCATGTTTTTGAGTTTTCAACAATGAAAACAAATCTCATTGACAATCGGCGGATCAACAGGTCAACAACTGGGTTGTACGTTCGTGTCCAATTATGTAATCTCGACTTTTACACCAACTTATTGAATTGCTATGATTAATCTTAAAGCGACAAGAAGCCGTTTTAACTATCAATTCTACAAGCAAGACGATAACTGCTTCCTAATAATAAAATTTGCATCCTGTGTTATAACTTTAATACAGCATTGACTTGTATATCAAAACCGTAATTCCTACTTTGACTACCTTTACAGTGTATTATTTCTCTCATAAAAGCTGGTTAAGCAGGGACATTTGAGATCATCTATACCTAACTTTGATGGTCGACCTAATGCCAATTAAACGGTGGCTGGTATTCTGAAGAAATTTACTAGTCTCTCCTTTCTTTTGCGACACAAAACCGATTAAGGCAATAGGAAAAACGTCAGGTATCACCCGTGGATCACCTCTGGAGCAACTTATATCATCTTTTGTCAGATAGGTCTATGTTGTTTATTTGTTTTGTTGTATGTTTTGAGTTTTTGGTGTATGCTCTTCATAAGTTTAATATAAGCAATCTTGTAATTTCCTAGTTGATTTTATTATTATTTTTTTTAGCATGCATCTCTTTGTTTCTTTATCCTGTTTATTGGTAGCAAAGATGTAATGCAATTCTGTATCTAAAAGCAGAGCTCCAGATAAGATTTTCTTCATTGGGTTTTTCACCCATCTGATGATTAATTTCATTGGGTATTTTTTTATATATCACTTATCTTTTTTTTAACCCACTCAAAAATAAGTTAATTGGGTTTTTCACCCATCTAAAATTTATTGAATTGGGTTTTTTATGCTGACAAAAATGTATTTCACTATGGTTTTAAACACATCTTTTCATGATGCCACAACAAAATACTAGACTGATTCTTAAATAAAATTTTGGAAGAAAAGTATATTCAACAAGGAACATGCATCTCTTCTTATGAAATAAAACTCCATACCTGGATCACCGTATGCTGCATGAAATATACATTACATTCAGAATACCTTGATTGTTACGTTGCAAAATAATGGGAATTGTAATTATGCAACTTTGTGTATTTATACGAATGAATTAACGCAATCACTGAACAATTTTATGCACGCAGTGAGTGAATTAAGCATGTTTCTAAAAATTGATTGGGTTTTAGGTCTTTGATATTGCGTTTTGCAATGCAAAGCTATAAAAATAATTGGGTTTTATGAAAATTTAATTGTGTAATAATGCAAATATGCAGCTTATCTGCAGCCATATTCTCAAAAAATCGTGAACGTAATTTTAAACGTAGCTTAAGGTTATGTGTGTTTTAATATTCTCAAAGATTCGTAGTTGTAAGTTACGTGTAAAATTGATCGTAAACTTACGTCTGCTCCTGAGCGCTCGTAAGTCCTAGCGTCCCTCATAATTTTGCAAAGAGAAATCGTTTTTCAAGCCATTCACTACATAGCATCATTGATTTTGTTGCAAGTGACATAGAACGACGAAAAAACATTCAAAATTTGCAAATATTTTGAAAATGTGAATTTGCAAATATTTTGAAAAATGTCTTACTCATGGGGAATAACTCTTACAAAAATTTATAAATTTTAAAAGAAAGAAACAACAACCGTTTTTTATGAAAAAAAACGTTCCGGAAATTAAATGTTTCTTATATGATTTGCGATTTTACATCATGCTGTTTTAATTATGTTAAAATGGAATTCGGTTATTTATTGCTTTATTATTATAACACGAAACTACTCGTTAATTTCTACACTGAAGAAATGCAACTTAAAAAAAGGTCTTGTTCCACGTTATGGTAAATTGACAGATTACTTTTACACATATTCAAAATTATGCAACACACCAACTAATATCATTTATTTATTGATTTATTTATTTACTTATTTATTTATTTATTTATTATTGTTTTTAATATCACTTTAGCCAAATATAAATCCGTATTTTATTCCACCAGTCAAATGTTTTGTGAGACTGTGCAATTAAAAAAAATAATAATTTAATTACTTTGAGGTAATTATTTCCCTTTCAATACGTTTATTTCCAAACTGAAAGAAGTAACTGAGCATGCGTGATAACGCTACGTGCAAAACGTAAGATTTACGATTGCTATTTTACGTGCAAAACTGCGATTACTTTCGAGAATACGATCAATCGTAGACGTAAACGTAGAGTTACGACTATCTTATCTTTACACGTAAGTGTAAATTTACGATTTTTTTTAGAATATGGCTGCAGGAGCTTTGTAAAAGCTCATCTTAAATGTAAAAAAAATAATTCAATTATGCCAACCACAACTTTTTGTCAAGAATCTTTCTTCAAGATATAATTTCCGTTTTCCTCTTGTATCTAAAAACTGCATTAAAACATAAAGTTACCAAGTGTTGTGCAGATTTGTTTTTTTACTATAATTATAGTTACTTTCTCAACTTATCAAATTAGGTTTAAACCATGCATTATACAAACCTTTTTGTAATCCTCGTCATCGTGGTATCCCTTGGGCCCTCGTCGCGCTATATTTGATACTATGGTTCCCGGACTGTAAATTAAGAAACTTATCAATGACCTACATTATCTAATTACTAGATTTATAAAAATGATTCCGAAGTTTGAAAATTGTAAGTAAGTACATGAATTCTGTTTTTTATTCTAATTTCTGAAATAGTTATTATTCCCAATCCTAATGTTTGTTTTAATAGCAATACAAAACTGTAAAAAAGAAGTAATTAAAAAATTTTAACATATTACAAGTCAAAGAGCACCCCCAAAATGTGTATACAACATGTAACTGTCAGCATTCCCATACTGCTTTGAGACCAGTGTGTTAAATAAATAATGTCTATAATAGACTTGATATAAATTGTGTTCCCATCTTAATATGGAGCATGTGACACAGATATGCTAGACAGACGCTCTTAAGTGTCAACGAATTCGTTATCTATAAATTATCTTTTTATCTATATCGTAATTAATACTTCTGTCGCAACGAGTGTATGGTTTATTTTAAAATTATATGTGACGTTTCTGAGGAAAGGTAACAACACTTTCAACGTGTTGATTCCTTGCCGTCTTTATCGAAAATATCAAATGTAGTTTACGTCATTACCGTCTCCCATGGGACACGGTATACATAGTCAAATGATGAACAGTATACGGAGTAAATGGCTATCTGTTAAATGATTGGGTGGTTCAACAAATCTATAAATATCTTTGTCATATCATTGGTTTACGTCAGGATCGCACTAGTATGTGTACTAAAATTTCGATATATTCTTGGGTTGAATCGGGATTGTAATCCACATATTGACTTCTATTTCATTCAGCGCATTGGTCAGTTAATTATTAAAAGGTAAACATTGCACCTAAATCTCCCTACGTTTAAAGCTGTTTGGGAAAAACTGATATTTTCTGTATCTTGATTTTCGTTCTGATATTGATGCAAATAGAACAACACACATTTTTTTCTGTTCATTTTGAACATTTGCTCAGGGAGTCAATTTTTGTTAAATTATTTATTTAAAAAAACAACACGTGTGAACTGACGACAGTTATTTAAATCTCTCACGCACCATTGGTCACCTTAAACGGTACATTGTTTACCTATCCTACATATAAATTACAAACAACAGATACTTTAATAATACTCAGAAATGGGAATTGCAGCTAAGAGACGGTTAGCTTTTTAGAAAAGATAAACTTGTTACTGATACTATTCTTAAAAGTATAGCTTTTACGATGTAATTCAAGTTGTTTTAAATTTAAACCCATCTCATTAATACTTGTAGAAATTTACTGGTTAATAGTTTTAATTGAAGAACTTGTCATAGCCTTTTCTAATTTTGAAAAGAAAAAAATGTGCAGTTTGTATAAATCGTTTTTAAAAACGTATGACAATCTGAAGGTTTAAACTTACTTGACTGCATTGACCCTCACACCATATGGTGCCATTTCTGGAAATAAAAAGTCAAGAAATTAAAAAACACGAGGACCAAGTGATATATCAAAATTGTACAAACAAATTGTTACTATCCTACTGCAAACTTCCCTCTTCTCTATACAGTTGATCCGTATAGATTTTCTTGTCTCACAGATAACAAAGGCGGTACTGTCGGCGGCAGTTCTTAACGATTTTGCAATAAAACTGACATTTACCTTAATTAGCATGAAAAAGTCACATATAGACCACAAACTGCTGAGCATTGTGGAGATCTGTGATGTTTGTGTTGCAAAACTTTAGTTTTCTTTGTTTGCTTCTGATAGTTCTTTAATGTACTTGTCTGTTTCTTATAGCTTTCTGACCACGTTTCAGTCATTAATTTGTGATGCACAATTTTTATCACGCCTGGGTAAATTCTAATTTCTGTTTTTTTATTTCCCAAGTCATTTGACGTGTCCGCTAACAGCTTTCGATTCATAGATACAATTTGCATTAAAACACAAACCAAATTCTTCTTTTTTATAGAATATGAAAATAATAATGTCTCGATTTACAAATTAGTCTGTGTAATGTACTTTGAATATTTCCAATTATTCATACTTGATTCGTCTATTTTAGTAAAATGTCAACACTAGTTTAAGTTGACAAGGAATTAGATATTAGTTTAACTTTCATTGACATTTTGTTATCGTTAAAAATTGTTAAGGAATCACAACATTGAACCAGACCAAAACGTTAAAGAGATCGACTGATCATTTATGTCATGAAGAACACATTATTAATATATAATGCCTTGAGATGCGCAATGGTTTGGTCTGTCCTTGACTTATTCTGGAATGAATACTCTTCGGTATCTTCTATACTTTTTTCTTACAATTATAATTATATGATGTTTATACTATACCAAGAGCCATGCATTGTGTAAACATGTCCATTGATGCCTTGGTCATACAATATACTGAAGCTTCCGCCATCTGTAAAATATGTTACACAAGTGAAGGTTATTACAAAATACCGAACATAGATGAAACTGTAAAAAAAGACAATCCACAAATCAATATCCGAGAAACCAGCAAACTCCAGAACCAACAACCAAAAATACACCATTCATCATTTGTCAATAAAACTTAAAATGGATATGGCCACTGAACTGATTTGTTGCTACACTTCAATAATCAGTTGTATAAGGATTTTGTTTATACGAATGGCATTTATTTTATTTTTTGCCTCCCACAATAACCCAGATAGGCATGTGCTGGGAATAATTACTACTATTAATAATATTATAAGCAAATATGTATATATACCAACCTTACCAAACACTTATTTCCGCTTTCATGATAGAATATAATGCAAGTAAAATGTTAATTTTGGCATGAATATGAGGGGTTCATTTGTAGCGATTGTATCCTCATAGGAAACAGTCAAGACATTCGAATATCATATCTATGTGGATGTGACCTAGGTCGTACTTATTTTACCGTAGCACTTCATTCTTATTAGTAGGCAGATTCCTCCTGTTACTCTTAAAGACATATCCTACTATTGTTTCTGCGCATTTTGATTTTAAACGTTATTGTTTCGTAATTCGTTTATGACGTCGTCGTCGTCAAAATTCCGCGAAATTTCCATTTCAATTACCGTACTCTTTATGGATCAACTTAGAGGTTTTTTATGAGTAAAAAAGCAATACAGCCTTTTAGAATTTGGAAAAAAACAAAATTAATCACTTTGCAATAGCAAACATACACAAAAAAAGAACTATTTTACTTTCGTGATTGTATTCTGCGCTACAAATCTAGAAAAGATATTGCAGTTTATACGAAGAAAAACGCGCCCTTTCCTTCCCGCCAATTCTGGCCTATACTTATTTTTCTCAAATATTTTTTCCCCTGATTCGGTGACCATATTTTTTTATTTATTCAATTTGGAGAGCAAGTTATCATCTATTTTCTGTGAAAATATAGTTTTATTATCATATGTCAGTTTTTTGCGATCTGCGATTTTGTGTATTCCGAGTGCATAACAAAAATATCAGTGGCGATTAATGTCAAAATTGAGATGGTTTCATCTAGATGGTTTTTTCATCTAGATGAATTTCAAAAACATCTAGATGGTATTGTAAAGCATCTAGATGCGTATTAAAAGCATCTAGATGTGTGTTAAAAGTATCTAGATGAATCTTATGTCCATGTAGATGTATTCATCTGCATCTAGATGAAACTCCACAGAAAACCATCTAGATGCTTTTCAAAAGTATCTAGATGCGTTTCAAAACCATCTAGATGCGTTTCAAAACCAGCTAGATGGTTTTCCATCTAGATGAATTTCAAAAGCATCTAGATGAAAAACCATCTAGATGAAAATACAAAGTATCTAGATGATAAGGCATTATATCTTGATGCCTTTAACACGCATCTAGATGCTTTTGAAATTCATCTAGATGGAAAACCATCTAGATGAAACCATCTCAATTTTGACATGAACCGCCACTGATACAAAAATGGCGGGAACGTATTAATTCCACATTTATGCTCGAAACTTACGTATTTTTAAATAGATTATGGCAGAGTTGTTTTCTACATGCAATGAAGCCTTCAAAACAATTTAAGTTGATTCTAGCAGTAAACTATGGAAAAATATAACTAAAATAACACATAATCCTAGTACCCTAAAACAGATGATATAGATGACGTCATAACTTTTTAATACGGTCTGTGACCACTAATTTTTGTTTGCTTTATTTAAAGATTTTTTCATAAGGAAAGTTAAGACAAAATATTAAAAAAATATCATATGAAGATCGAATAGTAGGATATGTCCTTAAGGGGTTCATGACTCTTAAACTGAATATAATTATTTTTCATTTAATTTTCTCTAAATTTGCCATATAGCTTTTTCTACAAGATTTCATAAAATTCAAAATAATAAAATAGGTGTTTAAGAGCATATTTCGGGATTTGAGCTCTGAAATTTGAAATTTTCTAATAGATTCTTAATTTTATGGAAATAAGGGGGTTAATAATGAAAGACGTTAGGCCACGCATAATTAATTTCTTGTTCTTTGGACTTTAAGGAGCGAGCGAGCGAAATTTTTTTTTATTAATTTTTTTTTAAATTATGATTTTGACAAGCGAATGATTTTTTTTAAGGCGAGCGACATGTTTTAAATATTTTTTTGAAGAAATTTTTCAGGTTTTCATGGTTAAACTGATGCGAGCGAGCGATTTTTTTTTAATTTTGAAGAAAATAACGGAACATTTAAAAAAAATGTATTTGATATTAAACAAGTGGTTGTTCTCAGTGTTTTATTACTTAACCAATTGATTAATAAATTATATAGCAGAATAGAATTATCTTGAATTGTTTTTTCTCTTCTGCGATATCTTTCTATCCATAGGTACAGACGGACCAACAACAGCCCATACCACTATTCAGTTATGTATCCAAATCTTTTTGGCAAGGCATAATTTCAAGAAATAATAAAAGACTACCTGTCCTTATTAACAATAAAAAACAGTAAAAATAACACATTTTCCCTACCCAAAAGCTTGGGATTGTCCTTAATTTTGATTCTTATAATGTTGTCATAACTAAGGTTAGAAACATTGGCGTGCGTTGAAGGCTTCCCTTGTATGCATGTAAATAGGTCGATAATGGTATCGAATGCAGGACAATTCGGACCGTATATTAGGACAATTCGGACCGTATGTCACGACAATTCGGACCGTATATTAGGACCATTCGGACCGCTTTATAATGAATACAGATATTAATTTTACAAAGATAATGATAATGTATTCATGCTATTATTAAAAAATTTAATAATAAAAGTTTTTTCCGTATTTTATTTTATTAATGATGATAATCAAATATCATAACAAACATAACAATTTAACAGTCAAAATATACATCGATTTACAAAGTTAAGTGAGTGAGTTCGGAGTAGTTGATGGTTGGGTCAATGGACAGTCTAGTACTCTCTGCGTTTGGTTGGTGGATTGCCGGGCTACATCTGCTGCACATAAACTGTACTCTTGGGTTAACAGCTTTCTTTTGTCTGTAGTCTTTTTGTGTCATGCCGGAATAAGTTCTGTGAAAAAAACTTGTCACAGCAGTGACATTGGACAGATTCCTGGTGAGGCCGTATTGGCGAAGAACAACTTTTACAATCAACAAACATGTTTAAAACTGATCCAAATTGGTATTCATTCGGCTTTTATGCTACTGTTGGGCTTGTTGGCTTGGATGTGATCACTTGTCCTCTGGAATTATATATGCTGAAATCCTTTGATGTTTCTGATGCTTCATTTGGTAACAATTATTTAATTAATTTATTTGGATTCGATTTTTGCTATACGATTCTAATTCTATATAGCAGGTCGGGAAAATCCCATGTTTTAATTTTTTTTAATTTAATATTATAATTACTTTTTACTTTTATCACTTTAAATATAAAACAATTTCCTTGACATACGGTCCGAATAGTTCTGACATACGGTCCGAATTGTCTGGTACCCAAGGTATCGTCCGTTCGATATTCTTATGCTGTATTTGGTAGCAGTACTTTAAACGGGGTGGCAACTGCTGCCACAACCACACACTTGTTTTCTACATTTTACTTTCGGTTTTGATTTTATAGGGGACTAAAACGGTATTTTAACCATCTAAGTTCTGAATGAATCTACAGCTATCGGAGCACTTGGATGAAAATCGTAAAATGCGGAGAAGATTTTTTTTTAAAGACAACTTCCGGTTCTGGACGCGGGCGGGTTTTCGGTTAATGCGGGCGGAAGAAATTTATTTTTTTTCTTTCTGAAATAATTTTACGTGCGGGCGGTCCGACGAACAAGTAATTAATTCGGCGTGGCACTATTATTAATTTTACCATTAATGTAATATCTATTTTGAAATTTTCACAACCTATGGCAGATTGTGTCCTGCATCCCCTTAATTAGTTTCTCTAACCAGAAAACTGATTGTGAAAACGCTGAATGATTTTGGATCAAATTGTCACTGTCAAACATTTGTGCTAAGATAATGACTTTTGATAAACGTATTTAAAATAAAATAAACCCGAACTGTTAACAAGAATTTAAACCCAAACGACAAGTGGCTAAATCATGATTGAGAAAAAGACAACCGACACAGGCACACGACACTTTTCATGTGATTGAGTTATTTGATTAATTGGTTGTTTTACATCAAGCGAGAAGTATTTCATCTAAACACAAGATGAGAAAAAGCTAAAAACCAATAAAATGATAAGGACCAAAGAGCAGAAATTATGACAGTCATTGGAAAAATATGGAGTTTTTGGTAGAAACGAAAAATTTACTATTTGTAGCAGCAATGGTGCTTTTTATCTTTTCTCCGAAACTATAAAAGGGTCTCAATCATTGAAGTACGTTGTACACTTTTAACACGTTACCATATTATCAGCGATCAGGCTTGTATCCTCCACCCTGGGGATGCGCTAAGCAGCTCTGTGGCTTGCGCCCTGGAAAACTTAAAAATTAGGCACTTAATTAGGTCATCTTCCTGTACTTATCCCACTCATAAAGAAAACTGATTTGTTGGGGTTCTGTTATTATTAACACATATTTCTCTAGGTTCAAAGCTAGGTTAACAAAATGGTTTTTGTCTCGCCTGCGACGACAGTCGCCAAAGGCGAGACAAATGTATGGGAATCCGGCGGCCTAAGCCCTTGGTCTATCAAATTTGATCCAGTGGTAGCTTATGATGAGTACTTGCCAGTCAGTCACCTGTCACCTGACCTTGACCTCAATTTCACGGTCCAACGACTACGTTAAAGTTTTTGGGTTACGACAGTTCCTCTGTAACCACGCATGGTAGGATGACAATATTTGGTGTATGGGTTTGTGATGAATAGTACATAACTGTCTGGTAGGTGTCACCTGACCTTGACCTCAATTTCACGGTCCAGCGACTAGGTTAAAGTTTTTGGGTTACGACAGTTCCTCTGTAACTATGCATGGTAGGATGACAATATTTGGTATATAGGTTGCTGATGACTAGTACATGACTGTCTGGTAGGTGTCACCTGACCTTGACCTCAATTTCACGGTCCAGCGACTACGTTAAAGTTGTTGTATTAAGGCAGTTCCTCTGTAACTATACATGGTAGGATGACAATATTTTGTATATATGTTTTTGATGAATAGTACATGACTGTCTAGTAGGTGACCTTGACCTCAATTTCACGGTCCAGCGACTACATTAAAGTTTTTGTATTAGGCCAGTTCCTCTGTAACTATGCATGGTAGGGTGACAATATTTGGTATACAGGTTGCTGGTGAAGAGTACATTACTGTCTGGCAGGTGTCACCTGACCTTGACCTCAATTTCTTTCACGGTCCAGCGAATATTTTAAAGTTTTTGGATTAGGGCAGTTCTTCTCTGTAACACTGCATGGTAGGATGACAGTATTTGGTATATAGGTTGCTTATGATTAGTACATGAGTGCCTCGTAGGTTTCAACTCAATTTCACGGTCCAGTGACTAAGTTAAGGTTTTTGGATTAGGTCTGTTTCTCTGTAGCCATGCATTGTATATTTTAAATTATAACAATTTAATTCTATTAACGTAATGCTTATGACGAAATTGTTTTTACTGATTTTTTTTTTAATTTAACATATTTTATTGTTGAAAAACAATTGGATCAGACACAAGTTTCACAACTTAGTACTGTCTTTTCCAGAAACATACATATATACACACAATGATTGACATCATACATTATAGAATTACAACAATATATATTTTGTACGAAGTATATGAAGACGTGAATTTTGAAAAGATAATAATATTATTACAAATAGAATAATTAAACAAGAAAAATACTAAAGAAATGATTCAATGGATTTCGTGTGCAAGAAAAGAACGAATCGAACAGACCTTTGTATATGATGTTTTACGAATACAACGTAAAGTATTGACGTGAATATGTCTGTGTTAATTATCAATATAACAAAAGGATTATTATTATTATATATATATTTTTTTTTTACCTATAATGTTAGTATATTTACTTTATTATTTAGTAGTTATTTATTTGAAATCCATTGAGTCGTGACTCATCATCAATGATCATACGAAGCGTTGTACAACCAAACACTATTTCTTCAAAATATATACGATTTATTTTTGATATTTTCTTTTAGACATTACTGTTGTTGTCGAAAAGTGAACCGTTCAGTATCTTTAACAAATTTCTGAACAGACAAAAATATTGCACAGTTTTTATCAATAGTTGTAGCTTCATTTACGTACAATAACAGTTTAACATTAATCGGAGCAACTTCCATAGTTATCCATTTTATTTCATTATACATACGAGTTCTCTGAGTATGAAATCTATGACAATTTAGTAAATAATGTTCAGCATTCTCATTATAAAAACCACATATACATTCTGAATTTGGTACTAAATTTGCTTTATTTAAGTCAGCATTAAGTGCACTGCAGTTATTGCGCAATCTCGCATGTAATACATTATACAATCTATCACCGTAAGCAAAATATTTTTGAGGTTTCCTTGCATCTGAAATATAAATGTTGTAATTTTGATTTAAAGGACGTAAATGTAGGAAGTTCTCTGATTTTTAAGTCCAATACGTTCCATAATTTAATCGACGATGGAAAAAAAGACTCTTGATAAATTCATAAGCGATTAATGGTATACTAATATTCAATTTACTTCGCATGTTGTAATTACTTGTTTCAAATGTAGCAGGTGGGACTAAATCATAGAGATAATCAGGAGCCTGGTTATGAACAGTTTTATAAAAAAGCTTTTTTTTTAATTCCCTTCTTAAACATAATTTTTCCCATCCTGTTTCATTATAAATAGATGTAATACTAGCGTAGCATGGTAAACCTGTTATTATACGTGCAGCCCTAATTTGAATTCTTTCTAGTCTTTCTGGATTAACCTGCCCACAGTTGTCCCAAACTTCAGATGCATATTCTAAGATCGGTCTAATGAAAGTGAAATATATTTTTTCAAGATATTCCCTTTTTAGTGTAAATTTTAGTTTTCGTAAGAAAGTTAGCTGTTTAGATGCTTTCTGTACCAGATTATCGATATGTTTAGTCCATTTGCAATCACTACTAAAAGTAACACCTAAATGTTTATGTGTGGCAACAGGGGCTAAAGACGTTGTTCCAAAGTCAAAAGACAAATTTAACTGTGCATTTCTCGTACTAAAAAGCATGATATCAGTTTTGTTAGGGTTAAACTTGACTGACCATTTTTTAGACCACTGATCTAGATACTCGAGATCTTTATTAATCATAACATTAAGGCTTTGATGGTCAGTTGCAATATGACCAATAGAGGTGTCATCAGCAAAAAGTCTTCCCAGTTCAACCATTTCATCTGCAATATCATTTATAAAAATCAAAAATAAAAGAGGTCCCAGTACTGACCCTTGAGGCACACTGGCTTTCAATATACCAACACCTGATTAAGAATATTTTAATACTACTTTCTGAGTACGTCTAGAAAGATAACTTTTTAGCCAGCATAGTAAATTTTCTGTAATACCATAGTTTTCTATTTTGAAAATAATTGTTTTAATCCAAACCGTATCAAAAGCTTTACTAATATCAGCAAAGGTGACACTAGTAACTTGTTTATTGTTCAGTGCTAATAGTATTTGGTTATACAATTCAATTAATTGATGTGTTGTTGAGTAACCAGGAAGGAAGCCAGACTGAAACTTGTATATCAGTTTGTTATTATGTAAATGATTAAAAATATTTTTATAAACTATTTTTTCTAAAAGTTTACCGACACAAGATAACAAGGAGACGGGTCTATAATTTGATGGCAATGACTTGTCACCTGATTTGAATATGGGAGTAACATGAGCAATTTTCCACTGGTCGGGAAAAGTATTCTCTGTTAAAGATTTTTTGAAAAGCAAACATAATGGCTTAGAGATTACAGCAAGTAGCATTCTGTTACTTATTATATCTGGACCCACAGCTTTATTTACACAAAGTGTAGACAGCATATCTAGGACATCCTGTTCACTGATATCTATTTTTGAGATGGGATTCAAACACCTATTTTCGAACGCAGGCAATTCTTTGTGATCTACATCTATGTTGGAGATTGAACAAAAGTATCTATTTAAAATTTCTGATTTTTCAACAGCATTATACCATAAATTGAGATTATTACTGGGATCTTTTAATGGAGGAATATCGTATTGTCATTTTTAATTAACATATTAATGGTCTTCCAATATAATTTGCTATTATTTTCTTTTAATTCATCTAAATTTTCATTAATGCTGGCAAAGAACCTTTTTTGCCTGCTTTTTTAAATTATTAACAGTATTTCGTTGTTGTTTAAACGGTAGTTGGAGTTTTAAAACGAAGAAATATTTTCCGATATCTGTCGCGTTTACGAACTTCACGTCGCAAATTTGAATCAAACCAAACTTTACCATCACATCTAATAAGTACCTCCGTGGTAGGTATACATTGTGAAGCACAATGTAGAAAAGTATCCGTAAAGTTTGTACAGGCATTATGAATATTATCCGCATTAGTAATTAAAGTTAGCTTCACTCATTTTTTGTTTCATAAGTTTGTAGTCTCCTTTTTTATAATCCCAAATTTTATACGTTTTGTTATTAATGCAAGCACATTCTATTGTTATGTATGTTCCGTCGTGATCGCTGAACTCTCTGTCAATAGGTATTGTGTCAGCTTCAACAACGTTAATAGAATCCGTGGTCAAAATCGGACCAAGCAGAGAAGTATTACCTGTCCGTGTAGGTTTACTTATAATGTTAACTAAGCCGTTAATTAAAACAATATCGCCAACATTTTGCGGTAGTTCTGATATTAAGTTTTTATTCAGATCACCTAAACAGATTAAATTGTTATTCTCGTCTAACGCGTTTTTTTTACATTATATCAAAATATTGCCAAAAATAAACAGGGGATTGTCTTTCTGACCTATAGTTTATGTTTATTAAAATTGATCGGGGTCTTTTCTCTTATTGTAAAATTGTAAACTTACCGGTTTTTCGCTGCAAATACTGGATACGTTCACTATATTTCCTAAAAATGTAGAACTGTTTATCAATATTTCATTTAGTGAAATATTTAAAACAATGTTTTACTTAACAGCATGGACATACAATGCATTAAGGATAAATACGTGTACGAGAAGAGAGTGCAAAAACACAGCAAAAAATTAAATTAAATAGTATAGCGAGACAGTAGACGATAGTTGAGTAGTAAAAAATATAGGGCAACAGAAGATGACATAGCGTAGCAGTAGACGATATAGAGGAGCAGTAGTTGATAAAGCAGTATATAATATAGTGGAGCGGTCGGGGATATAGAGGGTTAATACAGAATATAATAGAGTAGTAAATGATATAGCGGAACAAAAGAGAAGATATAGGACCAGAAAACTAAAGAGGATCAGTTGCGCACGGGAATCATTAGAGAATATAGTGTCAAAGATCTGGAAATATAGGTAAGTATGTATACATTGTATACAATTGCAACAACACATCATAGAAAAATGCATACATCGATGTTGTTCATTACTTTGTCATGAATCCCTAAAATTTACAGTTGATATGGAATTTTAAATCAGATGTGACCTTTTTTATATTATGTCGTCTTAACAAAACAAACACGTGTTTTCTAAAAGATTTTTTTCCCATCGGAAATGATTTGTTTTGATTGATTAAATTGAATGAATGATTGATAAAATGATTGCTGTAAGTACAACGAGCAAACGTTCAGCTATATTCAGGAGAGAACAAGTTTACAAACAAAAAATCACTGAGAATATGGGATGGACCGACGGCAAAAAAAATTTCAACTGCAACTAGAAAAAGTATGGTTTGTTGGGTAGGGACGAAAAATCTAGCGTTTTGTAGTGGCTTTATTGAGCCTTCCCTTTTTCAAAACTTGTCTTAATCGTGCATAAAGATTGGCACTCTCCGACTCTGGTCCGCGTTTGGCTTTCGGTATTATAACTTGACCACCCGAAACGAGAGGGCCTCCTCATCAGTAACGAGGCAACTCTGCAGGTCGAGCATTGTGAATCCTCCCAGTATGGTTCTAAACATGTTTTTACAGCTAAACATATGGTTACTCGGGAATATTAATATGATAAGTTAATTTCGAAGACCGGAAGTGGTTTTTTTTTCTTAGAGCTGATGTTGTCCGGCGTCCTGAACCTTAAAATATATATGGCTACTAAGAACGTTTTTCCAGCTGAAAGTGACTCTAATAACCGGTTGTGACATGACCTCTTTTGTCAACGCATTATGTTCTCAACTCAAAAATAATGGTTGATGGGGATTTTTTCAACCGGAAGTGACCCTTATCACAAAAGGAGTTATGTTGAAGCTCATGTCCAAAATTTAAAAAAATATGGTTGCAATATACTTTTATAAAGAAAAATGGCACTTTTGGTTTGACTGGAATTTGACCATGATAATATTCAATGTCAGATCTCCGGATGACTAATGCTGAAGACCTCCAGTTGTTACCCCTTGCGGCATAATGTCTGTACAGTAATTGTCTATAGGAATAATGCCACTTAAAACTCATAAAGTTCTACGTTTCATCTAAACAGGGTTGCTTCTTTACGAAGCAAACTTCTTTTATTAAATCTTTTACAGTTAATTAATTTGTAGACAACAATGGCCAGGGTCAAAAATGAAGGTCATTCAAATGACCAATGTTAAAGACCCGTCTTTTATGATTTTTAGTTGGAATGATATCGAGGTTCTAGGTTAACGTGAAGGTCACAGTTGAACTTTAATCTGAACAATTTTCAAAATCATATCATGGGATTACCAACGGTGAAAACCATAGATCTATATGACTTTCGGTTTTTACAATTTTCTAGTGAAATGACTTCTAGTGCGCTTTCCTTTAACATTTACTACGCATCAATCTTCCTATATCTATTAAGGTTCCAGGGATATTGTGATAAATAAGTTTTCGACGTTTGGGGAGATAGCTTCGTAAGGAACTGTTACAGCATTCCCCTTTTGTAAGTATGTACTAATATATGTTGAAATTTAACATTTAATTTACCTTTGCTTTGCTTGATGTGTTCACTTGCTGCCTTTGTTAACATAAAATGTGCCTTGACATTAATTTCAAAAAGTTCATCGTATTGTTCATCTGTTGTGTCACAAGATAGAAGATAATGAACCATTCCAGCATTGTTTACCTGACGGGAAGAAAAAATGACACTGACTTAATTTAAATAACACACTGATGCAGAAAAATATATTCGGAAAACGTTTTTAAAATCTGTAAAGATTAAGTTAAACTTCTGTTAAATGTTAATATTGTTGTTCCTTTAATGAATATAACAACATTATTTGCTAGTTTCTGCCAAGTTTTGTATATGATGAAAAAGTTCTTGTGTGTTTTTTGCATGGATAATGATGAAAAACAATTTTTACAACCTGTTTTCGAAATGGAACTTAAAATTAAAATTAAGAACTAAAACTGACAAGGAAAGATTTCACAGTCTTATAAACGTAAGAAAAGTGTATCGTCTTTCCTAAATAAAGCCTAACAATGAGAAACTAGACAAAGTCGATCTAGCGATCACTAATACCCCCGCATTTTGTAGAAATTTCTAACGTTTTTCGTGGACTGTGACCTTGACGGATTTCCCCCAAAATCAATAGGCGTCTAACCAACCTGATATATAACAAGATCCCAAAGTTTCATTCAAATCACATGCAAACTTTTGCATTATCGTCCGGAAACAACTTTTTTGTAAAAATTTCTAACGTTTTTCGTGGACTGTAACCTTGAAATTTAACCCATTTCCCCAAAAATCAAAAGGCTTTTTACAAACCTGATATATAACAATATCCCAAAGTTTCATTTAAATTGAATGCAAACTTTTTGAGTTATTGTCCGGAAACAACTTTTGTGTTAAAATTTCCAACGTTTTTCGTGGACTGTGACCTTGAAATTTGACGGATTTCCCCCAAAATCATTCAAATCAGATGTAAACTTTTTGAATTATCATCCGGAAACCACATGTGGACGGACGAACGGACGGACGGACATGAGGACCACTATATACCCCCGACTCTGTCGAGCGGGGGTATAAAAATCAACATATTTCGACCGATACAATACATTACCAGTACATCTATTCGTCCAAATTTTTCTATTACATCCGTTATAATTTTTGACTGGAAAGATTTGTCTGTGATGTCACCTGCAATCGATGAGATCTGTAAAAAAAGATACCACAATTATTTATGTTTTGTGAAATTCATTAAAATCTCATTTACCACAAACAAACTGATAATAGATTAATTGATATTTATATCCAATTAAATTGATATTTTGCTTAATTATATTTTAAAGACAATTATTCGATGATGATTTTATCATACCCACAACTTCAATAGCCATCAACATAATTACAAGTAATATTCCGGGGTAATTTATATAAAAATCGATGTACCAATGCTGTTCCTAGTTATAAAGGAATATTTGAAATATTTTCCCTAAATTGCTAATTTTTTAAGACCGACTTGAACATGTTGCATGTAGATTGTTAAGACCAATAACAATTTGTATTATATGACTAACATTTATCTTAATTTTGATTGGCCCAGGGCATCGTGAAAAGTATTATGCAAACAGTGTGTTAACCTCAAAGTAGATAAAAATAGACTGATATAAAAGTTTTGACTTTTGAGTAGCTAAAAATAGAATATTTATCACTTTTCAGTAGTTAAAAATAGAACTAAACAATGGAGAAACAAGCATTTATTTGATTGGTCGAATTAAAAACATCAGCCAATCAAAATCATTCTTTAAAACATTTTATTTGTTGACATTGGTTCAAAATGGCTGACGAGCAGCAGACAAGTTCTGCAATTGGCAATGAACAAGAACTGTTTTTGCCAATTTTTCATAATTGCTCTAATATTACTATAAGTTTTAATTAGAAAATGTGAATATTTCAATTTAAAATGTGATAGCCTACTGTTGTTATTGTTGAAATAATTTTTTATTGTTATCCTTTTTTATTAAAGACTACTTCCAGTGTAAAAGTAAAAATAGTCATATAACAAGTACTATCTTTAAAAAAAAAATAGTCGACGCATTTAACTCGTAGAGATGTATGTAAAGTAGAACGGAAACTGAACAAACAACAAAACTAAGAAAAAAAAACACTTTAAAAAATTTATCAAATGAAAGAAAGAGACAAGAAACAGTAACGCTTTCTCTCATTAATGTCTGTGTGTGGGGGTTTAATAATTAACGTGCTGCGAACTGTATCCAATTAAAATAAGGCTAAGAAGGTTGCTGCATTGATGTATTAATCATGGACTTTTAAAACATGTTATTAAACAATAGGGTATTATCAAAAAGAGACTTCGCAATTAGAGCTCCATCTTCTGTCTGCACGCGAATGACGACGGACGCAAAGAAAGAAGATATAGGCATTAATGGCTTTAAAAATCATAGAGCTAACAAAAAACATATTAAAATAATATCCTCAATGAAAAGACCACAATGATAAATAAAAGAAATATAAACCTTTCTATGTTTTTTTCTTTCGATGTAGCATATATATTTACTGGAAAAAAGTTAGTTAACTTTTTAAAACTTCAAAACAGCACCTATTTTTTTGAAGAAATTTCATATGCAAATATGTACTTACATGCTTCAGAATCAGAATATTTTATTATTAAAGTGTCACATACTCAGCAAGTACAAGTCAAATAATCACAGAATTAATTACAACAATTTTACATACTGCATTAAAATTGCTGGTATCCAGCCAAGAATGACTTATGAGACACTATAAAACATTTGTACAGAATAAAACAACAAGTGTGGACACAGAAAAACGTCTCGCCTGAATTCCGCATCAGTAACGAAAATAAATTTCGTCATAAGCATTACGTAAATAGCATTAATTATGAGCAGCGGCCTGTATACCAATTATTGTCACTATACTATGCATAGTTACAGAGGAACTGTCCTAATACAAAAACTTTAACGAAGTCGCTGAACCGTTAAATTGAGGTCAAGGTCAATTGACACCTACCAGACAATCATTTACTATTCATCAGCAACCTATATACCAAATATTGTCATCCTACCATGCTTGGTTACAGGGGAACAGCAGTAACCTAAAAACTTTAACGTAGTCACTGGACCGTGAAATTGAGGTCAAGGTCAAATGGCACCTACCAGACAGTCATGTACTATTCATCAGCAACCTATATACCAAATATTGTCATCCTACCATGTGTAGTTACAGAGGAACTGTCGTAACCCAAAAACTTTAACGTAGTCGCTGGACCGGGAAATTGAGGTCAAGGTCAGGTGACACCTACCAGACAGTCATGTGCTAGTCATCAGCAACCTATACACCAAATATTTTCATCCTACCATGCATAGTTACAGAGGAACTGTCGTAACCCAAAAACTTTAACGTAGTCGCTGGACCGTGAAATTGAGGTCAAGGTCAGGTGACACCTACCAGACAGTCATGTACTAGTCATCAGCAACCTATACACCAAATATTGTCATCCTACCATGCGTAGTTACAGAGGAACTGTCGTAACCCAAAAACTTTAACGTAGTCGCTGGACCGTGAAATTGAGGTCAAGGTCAGGTGACACCTACCAGACAGTCATGTACTAGTCATCAGCAACCTATATACCAAATATTGTCATCCTACCATGCGTGGTTACAGAGGAACTATCGTAACCCCAAAACTTTAACGTAGTCGCTGGACCGTGAAATTGAGGTCAAGGTCAGGTGACACCTACCAGACAGTCATGTACTAGTCATCAGCAACCTATACACCAAATATTGTCATCCTACCATGCGTAGTTACAGAGGAACTGTCGTAACCCAAAAACTTTAACGTAGCTGCTGGACCGTGAAATTGAGGTCAAGGTCAGGTGACAGGTGACTGACTGGCAAGTACTCATCATAAGCTACCTCTGGACCAAATTTGATGGACCTAGGGCTTGGGCTTACAAAGATATGAAGCAAGATGTCAAGTGTTTACGCCGCCGCCGCCGCCGCCGCCGCCGCCGCCGGATTCCCATACATATGTCTCGCCTCCAGCGACTTTCGTCGCAGGCGAGACAAAAAACACGAGTTAAAAAAAATATACAAATACACATAATAAAAAATCAAATATTGGCATATTTTCTACGATTAAACATACTAAAAAGTGTTTTTGCTAAAAATGGCTGAATAAAATCATTTGTCATAAAAAATAAAAATTTATCTTGTACAGAAAAACTTAAAAACTCAGAATCGAATTCACATGCTTTTACCTCTAAGGAATATCTTAAATCAGAATACAAATCACATTTAAGTAAAAAGTGTTTTTCATCCTCAATACAATTGTCTGTACAATATATACATCTACGGTCAATTAAAGGAACCTTTGGCTTGGTGTATCTACCAGTTTCAACTGCCAGTGGCAAACAGCCACTTCTATAATTAGATAAGACACGCCAATGTTGCCTATTAGACACAAGTTTCAAATACATACTGGTTTCTAAGTTATTTTTGTATTCTCTATAAACCCTTAATTTATTACCATTTACATTTTTTCTATATCATTAAACAATTTTACATGCCATTCATTTGTATCAATTTCTCTTAATTTATGTTTTATATCATACATTTAACAGAATAATTATCATTTAAAACATTAATAAGACTATATAACTCTACTTTTTCAATACATTTTTTATCCCAAGATCTTGGACAATTCTTACTCCACATGTGAATTTTATAAGTTAATCTAAAGTCATAGGTAGTGCTCACACGCAGAAAAAGACGAAAAGTCTCTAATGTTACTGAATATTTAGTACTATTGATTCCCATATCGCCTTGCACGGAGACGTTTGATGCATTAGACGAACTTCCTAGGAACAACCGACAAGCTTTATTTTGTATCGTTTGCACTTCTTTCCACACGGTATGTCTCCATAAACCAGCACCATAATAAAGAACAGACTCTACTAAGGATTGGTACAGTTTTAAATATACGTCATACGACATGCCCCCACATGCAATAAACTTTGTATACAGTGCAGATAGAGCTCTACTAGCAGCTTTTACTATTTCACGAACAGTATATCTATAATCAAAAAATTCATCCAAATTAAGTCCCAAATATCTATATTTAGTGTCATAATCCACAACGACATCACCGCATTTAAAGATTGTTTTTGATCTAGGAATGTTCTTATTTCTAAAATGTAACACTTTGGTTTTGTCTCGATTAATGCTAAGCCTCTTCTTTTTACACCATTCATTCAAACAGTTAAGCATTTTCTGTAGATTTATGTAGGAGCAATTAACGCGATATCATCTGCGTACAATAAGATAGAAATGTTCAAATCCTCAATTTCAACACCGGGATTCAAACGTTTTATATATTCAGAAAGATCATTAACATATACAGAAAAAAACGTAGGTGATAATTTACAACCTTGTTTGACTCCATATCTAACTGGAAAAACATCTGATAAATAGTGTCCCAGTTTCACAGAGCTTTGTTTTGCGACATAAAGAGACTGTATTGCATTAAGGAATGTCCCATGGATACCAATAGTCATTAATTTGTACCATAGTAGATCACGATTTACATTGTCAAAAGCTTTTTTAGCATCAGCAAAGCAAACAAAAGTGTCCTTTTTCTTTAATTTACGATTCTTTACAATTGTTGAAAAAGCGTATAAATGGTCCATACAACTTCGGTTGCGCCTAAATCCGTTTTGTTCCTCTGCTAACAGATCATTTCGTTCCAACCAGTCGGAGAGTCTCTTATTCAAAATATCTGCATATATTTTACAGGGAACCGATATAAGCGAAATCGGGCGATATTCTAATGGGTTCAAAGGATCCATTTTCGGTTTCGGAATCGGAGCTATAATGCTGGTGAGCCACTCCTCCGGCACATACCCTTCACTAAAACAGAACTTTATTATCATGTGCATAATGTTAATACATGTGTCGTTACGTAAAACTTCACTAGGTATTTCATCTATTCCCACAGCTTTCCCTTGCTTAGCTCGAAAAATCGCATCACGTACTTCATATCTCTGCTAATTTCTTTATTTAATTCACGAGTATCAATGTCATTGGGAATATTTATATCATTGTTCTCCAATTTATTTCGGATATTTGCCAGAAAATTGTCATCATAACATTGGTTAGCGTCCGCAGCGTTATATAAAGTCTCATAGACTGATTTCCACTTATCGAATACGGTATCGGGATCACTAGTAGTTTTACCACCATCGGTTTTAACTTGAAATATATTATTAGGTTTTCGTTCATTAGCAAGTCCTAACTTTTCTATACTTTTCCAAAATTCTCGCGGACTTTTCCCGTACACATTTAGTAGCTTATTCTGCTGTTCGTATTGGTATTTACGCTTCATTTTGCGGTTTAAAGTGTCAAAGTCTTTCCGTTTTATAATAAAGTCAGTCTTATACATAGATTTACGAACAGACTTGCATCGTTTCCATTTTCGTTCAGCTTCACGAACTAAATTCCATGAATTTTCTAACTCTTTTGACCAGTATGGTTTTCGAATGTTCTTAATCAGACGGTTATTACGATCCTTAGTATTCACTTCAGGACATGTTCGCTCAAGTTCTCCGATAAAAAAAGTTTTAAAATCATCGAAAGCCGTGTTAATATCGTTTCTTTGATTTAGTGATTATTCAATACGATCGATAGTCTCTGTCAAACGATTTCGCACCATATCAACATCGCTTGTAAAAGGATCTACATTTAAGTTTTCCAGTCTAAATTTACGGGGAGCCCGGGTACGATGTGCACTACCTTCAATTTCGGACGCGCTATCAATGCTCGCACAGACTCGAATGTGGAATTCTAATAACGAATGATCCGGGATAGATTCATACCCAACAAGGTGAAGATCGCTTACCAAGTCTGACATCGCGTGTACTTTAAAGAAGCTAACATCGTTGACCTTTTCATGTGGAGTAAGATATAGTCTACAACAGATTTTCCGGTATTCTTAATTAAAGTAAAATCTTGTTCACCAATTCTACCATTTAACATACACATATTACAACCAACTAAAAATTCAATAAGTAAATCACCATTTCTATTAGACACATTATCAATTACTGTTCTTATTTGTACATCGTCAACACCTTCAATAAAATCTTGTACATCGCCAAACCTTGAGTTAAAGTCACCACATATAAATAATTTTCCCATATTTTGATACAAATAAACATGTTCTAACAATTAAGTGTAAAATTCTAACGAATTAAAATAAACTGAATTATCAGGTGGCAAGTAACATATACAAATACAAAAACTCTCCTTGTCATTACTTAATTTTAGCCATAACATATCTTGCACTTTATCATTTAAAATCTCAATATTAAAAAATTCAAGTAGTTCATTTTTTACCAAGACAGCAACGCCTCCTGAACCCCTTTTAGAATTTACATGAGATGTTTTTCTATTGTTATTAAAACATGTATAACCATCAACTTTTATTTTTTAATTATTTCTTAAAAATGTTTCACATAAACATAAAATATCAAATTAAAATGATTTAAGACATGACATCTGAAACTTGAATTGTCTCCCTGACGTGTTGACCATCCTCTAACGTTCCAAACACCAAGCGACAGTTCCTAATATCGACGTCTTCCACCATTGTCGTTTCGGCCAAATCCACCACCTCGTCTACGGTCATTTCGCACTTCGGTCCATCCCTGAGTGTTTTCTCTCCTCTCATCACGCTGATTTTCATCGTTTCGTCCATCTCGTGTGTTGTTCCTCTTTTGGATTTTACCGTTGACAAACACAAAATCTTTCTCTCGTCCGATGCCTTTTAACATTGTCATCATATTAGCTTTTTGTGTTTGTGCTTCCTGTGTCAACTCTTCTTCGATATACACTCGATTATATTCTCGTGTGTTCCGTAACTTTTGTTTGTTTTTCATCACCTTTTCCTTTTGCTCTTTGGTTTCACCTTGTACCACGATGATCCCTGTCTTGTTCCCTTTACCTTCCTTTCTCGTTGCCTTAGTAACACGCACGTCGTGTATGCGTAGTCCATCTCGAATAACTGCGGATACCCTATTATGCGTTATCAGATTCAGATTCAGATTCAGATTCTTTATTACACTCAGACACATGTTATGTGTTACATGAGGACATTATAAATACATTTAATATAAGATGACAGAACAGACAGACACATACATAGAGCTAACATTTTTAAAAAGTGAACGTAATTTTTTAACAAATACAGCAATATTACTTAATAATTTTGAATTACAGTACATAAACATATATTTCATTTTATCCGATGAAGGGTGACAGATGACAGAACAGACAGACAAATACACAGAGCTAACATTTTAAAAAAGTGAACATAATTTTTTAACAAATACAGCAATATTACTTAATAATTTTGAATTACAGTACATAAACATATATTTCATTTTATCTGATGAAGGGTATAGAGAATAGTATGATGGAATGAATTTTTTTCTCAATTCTAACACTTTAGAGTTTCTACACATAAAAAGATAATGGTATTCATCTCCTAATACATTTTCTTCACACAATTTACATGTTCTATTTTCTCTCGGGATATTGTACCATCTCCCTTTTTCTATTGGAATATTTATGTTACAGCATCGGAATTTTGTTATCCAGATTTTAGGATTTTCAGGGAGATTAGTGAGATATTTTTCCATGCCAAATTGATTTTTAAATAAGCTGTAAAAATTTCCTCTAGATGAATCGTCTATCGTTTTAAACCATTTTTGTATGAACTGATCTCTTAATTTCTGTTTAATAGCCGGTTTTATCAGAGTGATGTCATAGTATTGTCGGTTAGTAAAAATATAACTTAAACCACAGTCGTCAAAAATTGATTTTACATAGGATACCCATTTAAAGTTACAAATATTATTTTGATGCAGGTAAAGTATCAAATTGAGAAACGTACTACTTAGTTTGTTTTCGTCCTTCATCAATCTATTATAAAAAGAAATCATTCTTATTTTAATATTGATATCAAGCGGGAATTTGCCAAGTTCGCCGTATACCATAAAATTTGGAGTACTCTTTCGAAGCCCTAGAATGCGTTTACAAAATTGAAGATGTACCCTTTCTATCTTATCATTGTTTTCATATCCCCATATTTTCGGATGTGGGTCATTTTTTTTCAGCTTGTGTTTCTGATAGCATTTTCACAACAAAGTTAACACCCTTCTTGTTTTGCTGATTAGTATTGTCATCGGGTTCCCTGTTAGCCAGATCCGTTCGTATCTGCTCGACGACTTCAGCGCGCATTTCCTGAACATTGGTTTTGAGTTTTTCAACGATACCATCCAAACGCTTGTTTACTGTTGTTAGCTGTGACTCAAACTCATTTCTCACTTTAGTCACCTCCTCATTCACTTTGGTATCTATCAATTTACTCATTTTGTCAGTGATACCATTGATATTCCTTGATATACCATCTTCTAAATTGTCTATTCTAGTGAAAACTCTATCATTCAAATCTTTTACTTTGAGTGCTAGGTCATACATTAATGATTTCAATGACCTTATTTCATCAGCACCGTCACTTGACTTGGGGTCTGTTTTAATGCGCTTGTTTGTCTCAACAGTTTCATCACATTGTTGTTCATTTAAACAATCACTAGATCGCTTAAGTTTTTTGTCATTTGTAGTGGCATTGACTGTATTGATTGTATTTGGAGCTTGCTCAAGTATTATTCATTACAGTTTGCTATTTTATTAATTTAACTATCTTTTAAAATGGGAACTTCAAAGTAAAACATTTTAATTAGAATTGTATTAACATTGAACACAAAATATCAATTCAATGCTAATTAAATGTGAATTGAAATATGTCATGTGTACGCTATTCTGTCAAAAATAGGGGGAGATAAATAATTGCAAAACAGAACCATCAGCGAATTTTATCCTCAATTCTATGTGTGTATAGTAAACAATACATGTGCTATCGAACCACTGTGTCTCATGTAAGTCGTTTGGCGTACCGATGATTAACAATGACCTAATTACCTTTGAGTAGAATTATTTGTATGTCAATAATTTCACGATAGAGAGAGAGATTGCGTGTGCAGGCGGTCAAATCAAGAAAATATGGCGTAAATATATCACCAGCGTGAAGATTGTTTACATACTAGATAAGATGGTTAACAAAGCAAATACTAATTCTACCACAGACGAAATGCGCAAAAAATACACGACGTATAGTTTTATCATTTGATTATTGTTTATCAGTTCCAAATGACATTCTTTGGCATAAAATCATTTTCTAAAGTTTAATTACGACTACCAATTGTTTTAAAACACCAGTCTGTTGGAATAATAATAATTGAGAAATGCAAATAGGGATGCTTTTCAGAGTACAATATAGTTGATTGTTCGAACGCAGAAGTTTTTATTTGGGTCCAATCAGAATGCAAGTTTGTCTTCAATTATAGTAAGTTACGATGGGTAAGTGTCTTTTAGTTCAAAGGTCACAATTCGAAAATATACCGACTGCGTCGGAATAATACATTCATCGACTTTTATATAGGTTAATACCTGGTTTTATCAACCCTCAAAAATAATATCCACACTCGCCGTTGGCTCGGTGGATATAATTTTTTCAGGGTTGATAAAACCAGGTATTAACCTATATCAAAGTCAATAAATGTATAGTAAATGTATCTATACCAAGTCAGGACCATGGCTGTAGTTGATATATTTTTAGTCGTTGGTTCTCAAGTTTGCCGGTTTCTTTGACATAGATTTGTAGATGGCCTTTTTTGACAGTTTCCATGGTGTTATGTATTTTGTTATAACCTTCATTTTTTCAAACCCAAAGACCTAATGAACCTTTTCTACCACAACTGTTTTGTTCACATCTTATATTTATATACCTTTATACATATACTACTGGCATACGTGTTAAATAAACATAATAGTTTATGTACAGTATTCAAATATAACAAAAAGTTGTTATGTTTAACATAATTTGTCTACTTTTCGGCACAGCAATTTTGTGATAAGTAACATACAATATAGTGCAACGGATAAGTATAGTGCGTATCGCTATTTATAATAGCTTTTCGGTGCACGGGAGTTAAGGTTTTGTAATTGGAACACGCTTTCAAGACACGACCTCCTCGTCGCGTGTTGCTCATACGTAAATCCCTTTTCTACCGCGATTGTGGTCTCAAAACGTTTAAAGCACGTCATATTAGAATTGTATGTATCATCAAGACAGCGCATTAAATATATTATCTAAATCCACAACCGATTCAAACTCTAAATTCATATATATTAGTACGTCTGCACACACGAGTAAAAAAAATAATGTTATTTTTTGAAATGCTAATGAACAGTTGACAATTATCAAAATCGCTCAAATCATGAAAACAATACGGATGACGTCACCAAACATTAATTCAGTTATAAATTTAACCTGCTACGAAAATATCGTCACATCCTTCTTATATGACAATTCGTTGACTTTAATCAACTTTATACTTTCCATATTGCAATTTTATACCACAGTGATAAACGAACATCATTTAATCATTTAATATGTTATGTAATCTTTAAAGCAGCATTATAATGTACTATTTATAAATAACTGTGAACAGCATTAATGGGAGCAATACCATTATAAACTTAATTCACGAATCTGTTAACAAAACCAATTATTACTGACTGACATGAAAAGTTTACCTTAATTGATGACAAGGCTTGTTCTCCGATAGGTTGTAGGGTCGAATACATTGTCCGATTAAAAGATTAGCAATAGTATACATTCGGACAATTTTTACGGCGGGAATTTTAACGCCATTAAAATCTTTTATGTGTTCCAATGGTGTTTAACGCTCCGGAATTCGACAGGAAAACTGACAATACTTGTAGATTAAGGCTCTATCTCGCTTCCGAGGTACTAACACCCCAGGAGATCAATAGTTGATGGCTAACTTCTTAGACTGAGAGGATTTACTTAACTGATTTATGGATGGATTGTTTCACCGGAAACCAACAAGTGCATTTCATTTGCACTAAACTCTATTCTTTGCCACTGACTACACTCTATTCTTTGCCACTGACTACACTCATTCCCTTACCTAAGAATTCTTTAATTACGTGTTACGGATACTGCAAGCTCCCTGTATAGGTCAATAGGGATAAAATTGGACATTAGAAATATTTTACACCGTTTAACCAGAAACACACATAAAAAAATATTGAGGAGATTTATTCTTCCTTTTTCATCCTTTGCCATCAAGGGCATAAACGCCATTAATCTTGGAACTATCTTACATCAATCTGTCACACCCAAAATTCCGTCTTTTTGAAATAAAAATCAAATCACCTCCAACTTTTCGTATACCTACACAACACCCACTGCACCATGATCATTAACTTCAAACGTATATGGCAAGCCTTTTGAATCGATGACTTCAAAGCCAAACACCATAATTGTTCTTGCATTTTCCATTTTAATAGTATTGCCCTTTGGGTACCGTTATAACTGAAGATTTAAACATCGTCAAAAATAAAACACTTAAATTTAATGACATTTTGTTCCAAGGACCGAAATATCGTGAACCGGTCCATCGATTAGAACTACAACTTTAAATGGTAAAACAATACGCCAAAAAATTGACGAGATGTCGAGGATTATTACTAAAGCATCATCAGACTTAAAATATGACTAACAATTTTTAACATTCGTTGTGCTCCCTGAAGATAAGAACCTAAAAATATGTAAACATCACATATATTGTTTGTTTAAAAGAATTATTCCACAAGACAATAATAATTACACACCCACAAATAGTTTTTTGTTCGTTTAAATTTCTTCTTTATGTCGTGTGTCTTTTTCTCAGTCCGCGAAATCGGAAAAACCTTCATATACGCAAAAATGAGTAGTTAAGATATGGAGTTGGTTTATAATATGTGGTACAATAACAACGTACCAGTGCATTGCATCTGTTTGTGGTATCATTAAGTCTACTATTATGTGTCAAATGATTAAATATTAAAAAAATATATAACTATACATATATTTCTAAAAAATAATAACTTACGTTATCTTGCTGTATTCCCAGTTCAATACATTTTTGCACAGTCTTATTTAAATTTTCCGCATTCCTACCAGTTAAAAACAGCTTGGTTCCGAGCTTAGCAAAATGAATCGCAGTTCCTTCACCGATCCCGGAACTAGCACCTGTGTAAAACATAAAATAAAAGCCATTTTAGTTGTTGATCTAGGCTATGTGCTAAAATAAAGCTAATCCCAATATACAAAAGCTCTAAATATTCACTTCTATAATTTCGTTTTTCTTGTAAACGCGTGCTTAGCTTTACAAGATTACAACAATTGTGGACACAGAAAAATGTCTCGCCTGCATTCCGCATCAGTAACGAAAAAAAGGCGTCATAAGCATTACGTAAATAGTATTAAATTGTTATTATTTAAAATATACAATGCATGGTTACAGAGAAACAGACCTAATAAAAAAACTTTAAAATAGTCGCTGGACCGTGCAATTGAGATCAAGGTCAGGTGAAACTTACCAGACAGTCATGTACTATTCAGCAGCAACCTATATCCCAAATATTGTCATCCTACCATGCATGGTTACACAGGAACTGCCATAACCCAAAAACTTTAACGTAGTCGCTGGACCGGGAAATTGAAGTCAAGGTCAGGTGACACCTACCAGACAGTCATGTACTATTAATTAGCAACCTATATACCAAATTTTGTCATACTACAATGCTTTGTTACAGAGGAACTGTCGTAACCCAAAAATTTAAACGTAGTCGCTGGACCGTGAAAATGAGGTTTAGGGTCTTGTGACACCTACCAGACAGACAGTCATGTACTATTTATCAGCAACCTATATACCAAATACTGCCATCCTACAATGCGTGGTTACAGAGGAACTGCCGTAACCCAAAAACTTAAACGTAGTCGCTGGACCGTGAAATTGAGGTCTTGTTCAGGTGACACCTACCAGACGCCATGTACTATTCATCCGCAACCTATATACCAAGTATTGGCATCCTATTATGCATGGTTACAGAGAAACTGTCGTTACCCAAAAACTTGAACGTAGTCATCATAAGCTACCACTGGACCAAATTTGATGGACCTAGGGCTTAGGCTTACAAAGATATGAAGCAAGATGTCCATGCGTTTATGCCGCCGCAGCCGCCGCCGCCGGATTCCCATACATATGTCTCTATCTCACCTCAAGATAGTGACTTTCGTCGCAGGCGAGACAAAAACCTATGATAATTGATTTGGATTTGCATGCGATTTAGCATGAAGACCTCAAGTCCTGTAAAAAAATTGCAAGCACGCACGTGCAACCCAATATTTATACTTGCCGAGTGTACTTCCAGCTACATAATCTTAAAGGATAGAACAAAGCCGTATGTGAACTTATTTACGTGCTCGTGTAGTCCCGAATACACGTACCTGAATATGGACACCACTTAAACATAACATCAGTTCATCAATAAAATGAAGCAGAATTCTATAATGTATACCCTTATCATTTTATGTTTTCTTAGATTTAGTCCGCGAATCCTATAGCTACAATAATGTAGCTCCCTTTTTTATGGACGGAGCTACAAAGAGGTCCCATTACTCGTAATGGAGTTAAACACTCTTTGGATTAATACATATTTTCAGCTATTTAACTGCTATTTTTGTTAAATTCATTTTTTTTCCTTCTCCGCCGTTCAGTTGACACTTATACAGTGTCTAATTAAATAATTTTAACACTTTTTAGTAATCATGGCATTGTTGACAAAAACTGAAATTGTGGAGTGTATAATTGTAGAATCGTATCGGTAAAAAATTGATCCCAGCTAATGCAATACATCCGGAAAAATTTTGATCCAGATGAATATTTTACCAAATCGATTAAGAATTAATGCACTTCCGGAATTCAAATTTTGACAACAATGCCATGATTACAAATAAAGTGTAAAAATAACAAATTAGGTGTTGTAGAAATATCAGTTAAACTTAAAAGACATTAAAAAGTATGTAGCAATTTAGATAAACAGCTGAATAGCTCATTATATGCATAAAACCCCCGGGTGTGAATCACTCCCGGCTTGCTCTATTACGAGCAATGGGACCTCTTTGTAGCTCTGTCCTTTATAAAAAGGAGTTACATTATTTTGTAGCTACGAATCCTCGTCCGTCCAACGCCTTTTTAGACTGATGGGATCGTTGGATAGAGCGTGGAACGGCAGATGAATCTCAGAGAATCTCATATGCTGTTCTGAAAAACACATTGGCACGCATCGTTTGAAACTACTTATACTTATAAAGACGTAACTAAAGTAGCTGTTTCTTAGCATAAAAAATTCAATAGTAAAACAACAAGAGGAAAATATGTTCTAATTCTTATAATAAAGACAACTCATTTCAGTTGGAAAGCGGTGTTTCGACCCTTTGTTATGTCAAACACCGTCAGAAGAAATACTTAAATTTGCTCATTTTGGCTCCTCAAAGAATTTATCACAGGCACTTGGGGTCAGGATAATTTTTTTTATGGAATAAAACGCTAATAAATGAGTTTACAATGTGTGTTCACTCATTGGGTAACTAGTCTGACATGTCTCATTGTGAAATATTGACCTCAGAAAAATAATAAATTTTTCTTTATTATATAAGAACAAGGCATGAATCTTATCCAAGTTCTAAAAATAGCTCAAGTTTTATTTACTGGAATCCCCACGTTTTATTTAAAAAAAACATACTGTTCCAAGTGTCCAGTCAGGAATGAGCTATGTCCGTTTAATATTCTCTTGAAACTACCACTTAACTTCACTATGTTACATCGTATTTCATTAAAATTTTGTGTTTTCTTCTATCCAGGCGAACAAGAATTTTTATCGGGACGGAAGTCACTTCAAACATAAAGGGGCAGATAATTTTGCAGAGTAAATTTACATTCACTGTTAAAATTTGAGCATCTTACCATGTAATTATACTCTTGTTTCAATATGTGAAATCCTGTTTACATTCTGGCATCGATTATCCATACGTTATATTGGTTTCATTATAAAGACTTATTTCTCTTTTGTTTTAAATTTCGTGCCAAATTAATCGCATACGGTCCTCACTAAGACTTTACAGGTAAAGCAGTCGTATCGGGAACCCTCTAAGTACGGGAAATTATCTCCCCTAAAATGTTTGAAGTGACTTCCGTCCTGATAAAAATTGTCGTTCGCTTGGATAGAAGAAAACACAAAATTTTAATGAAATATGATGTTACATAGTGAAGTTAAGTGGTAGTTATCAAGAGAATATTAAACGGACATAGCTCATTCCTGACTGCACACTTGGAACAGTATGTTTTTTAAATAAAACGTGGGGATTCCAGTAAATAAAACTTGAGCTATTTTTAGAACTTGGATAAGATTCATGCCTTGTTCTTATATAAACCAGAGGCTCTTAAGAGCCTGTATCGCTCACCTGATTTTATAGGCAATGAAGGTGGCATTTCCTGATGTTAAAGTAAGTCCTGTAATTTTCAATAAACTTTAAATAGGACCATCCAAACAATATTACTAGAAAGCTTTGTTTCATTGGTTTACCAGTTGTATAGAGAAGATTTCTTTTATTTGCCCATAGGGTCCTATGATAAACTAAATCCTGTGGAGGTGGCGGCCATTTTGAATTTTCAATTGCCATAAAAAACATAAACTTTATAGAGGACCATCCAAACAATATTGCTAGTAAGTTTTTGTTTCCATTGATTAACCGGTTTCAGAGAAGAAGGCTTTTGAAAACTTTTTCCCATAGGGTCCTATGTTAAACTAATTCCTGCGGTAGCGGCCATTTTGAATTTCCAATTGCCATAAAAAACATAAACTTTATAGAGGACCATCCAAACAATATTGCTGGTAAGTTTTTGTTTCCATTGATTAACCGGTTTCAGAGAAGAAGCCTTTAAAAACTTGTTCCCATAGGGCCCTATGTTAAACTAAGTCCTGCAGTAGCGGCCATTTTGAATTTCCAATTGCCATAAAAAACATAAACTTTATAGAGGACCATCCAAACAATATTGTTAGTAAGTTTTGTTTTGATTGGTTAAACGGTTTCAGAGAAGAAGACCTTTTAAACTTTTTTCTCATAGGGTCGAATGTTAAACCAAGTCCTGCGGTGGCGGCCATTTTGAATTTCCGATTGGGATTAAAACATTAACTTTATAGAGGACCATCCAAACAATATTGCTAGTAAGTTTTGTTTCCATTGGTTGACCGGTTTCAGAAAAGAAGCCTTTCAAACTTTTTCCCATAGGGTCCAATGTTAAATTAAGTCCTGCGGTGGCAGCCATTTTGAATTTCCAATTGCCATAAAAAACACAAACTTTATAGAGGACCATCCAAACAATATTGCTAGTAAGTTTTTGTTTCCATTGATTAACCGGTTTCAGAGAAGAAGCCTTTTAAAACTTTTTCCCATAGGGTTCTAGCTATGTTAAACTAAGTCCTGCAGTGGCGGCCATTTTGAATTTCCAATTCCCATCAAAAACACAAACTTTATAGAGGACCATCCACACAATATTGCTAGTAAGTTTTGTTTTGATTGCTTAAACGGTTTCAGAGAAGAAGCCCTTTTTAACTTTTTCCCCATAGGGTCCTATGTTAAACTAAGTCTTGAGGTGGCGGCCATATTGGTTTACCAATCAAAATAAAAAACACAAACTTTGTAAAGGTCCATCCAATGAACATTATGGCCAAGTTTGGTTTCAATTGGCCAAGTGGTTTCAGAGAAGAAGATTAAAATGTAAAAAGTTTACAGACGCCGACGACGACGACGACGACGACGCCGACGGACGCAAAGTGATAACAATAGCTCACATGACCCTTTGGGTCAGGTGAGCTAAAAAGAAAAAAAATATTATTTTTCTGAGATGAATATTTCACAATGAGACATGTCAGACTAGTTACCCAATGAGTGAATACACATTGTAAACTCATTTATTGGCTTTTTATTCCATAAAAAAATTATCCTGACCCCAAGTGCCTGTGGAATTTATATGTTAGAAAAAACTACTAAGTTCGGCCATTTTTTTAATAAAAAACGAGGGATGGCAAAAAAATGGGATAATAAAAATTTCTATATAACACGATATTGTATGTGTTTTTACTGGTTTCGTACCACTTAATTTTGCGTAATTATTTGAAATTGTGTCGCAACGAGTTAGTCCAGTGTAATGATTAATTCCCGTCTCGCCTGTGAGACGGGAAAAATAGAAGCTAAACTGCGAAAACCAGTCGTATTAACAATGCTTTGTCTTGATTGGCTGCTAAATCGGGAGATAGCTGTCGATTGGCCAACAAATAAGCAGAGCTAAATGAGGGATGAAAACCCAACATGATTACGGGGCGGTAGCAATCATAATAGGCCGACAGCCCTTCGTAGCCACTCGAGAAAAGCCAAGCGATCACGAATCGGTTACGATGAAAATAAAGGTAAAAATATGCAAGATAATGGGAATCAAACTGTTTTAAAAGGGAAGTGGCATTGAGTTGTGTATGTTTATCATAAAATTTGTATCATAAAACTTCAACAGAGAAACACGAAAGCCCATTTACAGACCACATGGTCTACATCAACTATATTGGTAAATATGATGCATCTATAGGAACTTACCAAAATCCAATCTTAAATACTGCCTCTGATCTGTATTTTATGGACAAATGACTCCGGTTAGGAGAAAAATATTTATTTATTTTCCTGTTCACATCTACTATCTTAAACACGTATGATGCATCTAGAGATGCTTAGCACAGTGCATGCTTCAATTTCTGCCTCTGACCTATATTTTGCGGTTGCCTGATTTGGCTACTTTGTGTACTTATAACAGTGAAGTGATGTAAATAATAACAATACAAATTGCCATATAGCACTTTATCCACAAAGAAAAGAAAAGGTTAGAGACGGCTAGTTTTTTAAGGAAAACTAATACTTGTATACTAGTACACTCGAATTTCGGCGATGAAAGGGGGTTGGTTTAACGGGCGTTAATTTCGGTGAAATGCACTGTATTTCATTTTTTAGGAGTCATTTGGTTAGATCAACAAATGCTCAATATTTTGAAAGTAATTTAGCCTTGGGTTCATTGTTTACATTGCTGAATGAAGGAAACTAGACGAAATTCGAGTATGGACAAAATTCGAGTTTGTGGCCATAGTACTATTTAGTGTCAACTGAAGTAGTTGCATCTACATTAAAACATTTACTTAAAAAGTTTTTTTTTTATAATATTTTTCTATATAAAGATACTGCCTTTTTTATGATTAAATGGTCAAATTATTACATGTACATGTACATGTTACTTAACATTTAAAATTATGTAGTATCGGTCTGGATAATTTTTCGATCGAATAAAATTCGGTCTTCACAAAGTACAGCCACCTCCAATAAAAACGACTTCGTTGATCCAAAATGTATTCGATTATTGCGATAATTAAAAAAAGAAAGTTATCATTGCCAATTTTAAGCATTTTAATGAAAGAGAATACAATTTACCTGTTATAACGACAACTTTTTCTTTCCAATTTGTCATAGCGGGACACTTCTTATCAAAATTATATTAAAATAACAAACCGGTGTAGGTAGAATTCATACGCGGATAAACAGGCCTCACCAGGATTGGGCATTAGACATGCTTTATTTTTCACACACCAATGAAAATGTATAGAGACACAATACAATACAAATACAAAGTAAACAATCCAATAACATAAAAATATATATATTTATTTATTATTCTTATTAGTTTAATTAGTTTTCTTTTTTGTGTCACTTATAATTTGGCATAGTTTAAGTGTATTTGGCCTTGTTTCTGATAATTTTTTCCCCTTTCATCCGCGAAGTGTGTACATTTTTACAAATAATGAAATTCATGGCCAATTTATTTAGCATTACAGTAAACACAAATCTTATTTTCTTTTTCAACATTGTTCCAGCTACAAACTTCAATTGGTAAACTGTTATTTGTCGTGCGTAATTTACAAAACGTGTAAATGTCTCTATCGTCCAGCATTTTGATGTTATTGTCAAAATAAAGAAAAATTTTGAAAAGTATATAATTAATGGCCTTAGATCATTCCCCACTTTCTTGTGCCAATATGCTCCTAATGATCATTTAAAATAAGTTTTATATTGAAGAAAGCCACTCGATGTTAAGAAAGCATACAATTACCCAAATGTAAGCGAAGCATGTACGTCAAAGATATTTTGAACAAATTTTGTCCATGAAATATTAACATTTAACCATATATATAACTTTTTTTTATAAAAGAGAAAGTTTTGTTTGTTTACTAGAAAGGAGTCTGCCCCAAAAGTGTAATATCAAGTTCGATGAGATCTACCAAGTTCTCCATATATTATAACTTGGTGTACATGTTTCAAGTTTTAGTAAAAGTTTGCAGAATTTTAAATGAACGATTTTTTAACATTAAATTTTTTGTAAAAACACCCAAACTTTACGGTAAAATAGGTTTCCAATAGTTCTAACTGGTATTCAATAGATAGATTATTCAATCAGCCTCTTTTGAGAACTTCGTGCTTTGCCTTAGTTGCTTTCTCTACTTGCTTTTGAATAGCATTGTTAAAGCTTCCTGTTCTAATACTTAGCATTCCAAAAGAATTAAATTCATTTACAATTGCAATTACTGAATCATCAACATAAAAAGGTAAATTGCTAAAGGTACTAGTATTTTGGTCTTCCGTGTATTTATTTTAAGTTTCCACAATTTACAATATTCCATAAATTTATCTAATTCGGTCTGGAGATCTGAAGGCGATTCTGCCAAACGGACGGTATCATTGGCGTCGATTAGCACGAACAGTTAGAAAAACACTGAATTGTTTTTCTGCTATTTCCGAAACTGTTTCATATCCAAAAAGGTTTTCATTTTCAGAGGCCAAATTGGTTTTCCAGTCAAACGAGGTTTTTCTCTGGGAAACAGTTTAGTCTGTCGTTTAGAATAGACGTGAATAATTTTCCTAAACAGCTAAGTAACGTGATTGGCTGATATTTTGGGATTGGAAGAATTCCCTTTATTTTTTGTAGATAGATTTAATCTTTTCGAGTAGTCAAACATCTGACATAATTCTACTATCTAGAATAAAGTTAAATATTTTTTTTCATATACTAGGATAAACATCTCTGCAGACAATTTGATATATTAGTTTATAATTTTGTCGTCCCCGCATGCTTTTTAAAAAAAAAATTCAGTTTCTTTATACATCGAAGAATTTCAGCTTTTGAAATGTAAGAATAACTTCGTTTAAATGATTTATATTTAAGATCTCTTTGAAAAGTAAATTAGTGTGTTCGTCAGCTCCCGGTGCTGAGTTCAAATCTTTGAAAAAAAAACAAGTTCTCCAACGAAATATCTAGCAGTCTTATTTCCATACCTTGATTGAATATTGTCCAATATTCCCTTAGCTTGCTATAAACCGACTTTCATTCTCAAACGATTTACTTTCGTTCAAATGAAGGGTAACATTTTTCAAAAATAAAAACAGAGAACAGGACAATTACAAAAATAAAACGCCGCGAAATCAGAAATACCTTCATATACGCAGTTTATTATTTTTTTCCTCCCGGTGAGGTTTAATATTTTCGTCTAAATTTTTTGTACCGTTTCACAGTTTTAGACACAACATGTTTTGGCTTTTCACTTCTCTTCTTCTTAAAATTTCTACTAAAATTTTTTAGGACCTTCAAAAAATTTTAAATTTAAATTCGATATCACGGATTATAATTCGTAATACAATGTAAAGGAATTTGTGAATTCGAGATCACGCATTCCACTGATCCCTAATTGAATTTCGTTAAAACAGATTTAGTTTGCTGTGAAAGACTTACTTGACTTTGATTACAAAAGGGGCAGTCAAAACATGCTTACGTTTGATAAAACTGTCTACAACCATTAACATTCTAGCTGTGTAATAAGGAATTAAAATTCGCGATCACGAATTATGTTTGTAGCCTAAAGAACATTCTCCAATTTGCTATAGTTTTGCTTAGCGAATGTACCTTGGCTTATCTCCTCTATATTGACTACTTCGTTTTTGCACTTTGGCTTAGAAGTACTAAATGAACATTTTGAACTGTTAACTAAAATGGTACAAAGTTCTCGTATGAAAACATTAATTTTATCTTTTTCAATTTCTACTGATGTTTTTGACAAAAACGGTATATAAATCAAACTTGTCTTTATCTATATTATCTTTAAATGACTTTTCTCTTCGTCCCATATTTTTATTCTTTCAGTTTCTAATTCACTGCCTGGGACCATACTGGGGCGGTTCCCCACGGGTGGCGGATAGGGGGGACCTCTCTCGTTTAGGGGGTAGGGGTGTCAGGTCATAATACGGAAAGCCTGACCGCGGGCCATAGTGGGTAACGTATTTGAAGAGTTCCACGCTCTTTGCACAATATATATCTCTTTTGTAGATTTTGAAAAAGAGTAGGCTCATTGTAGCCGCTACAAAAGGCTAAATTCTCCGACCCTACTCAATATTCCGTACTTTTCCAGTGGCAGTCAAAATTTTGTTCCCTGGGTCCCATCCCACCCCTTTTTCAATTGATGTGTTATGTGTTAACTTGTTCCCGTCCTGAATATAGCTGAAATACTGCTCGATGGTCGTAAAGCAAACATCAAATCAATCAATCAATTCGCTGCAGTTTTGTGCTTCATTTGGGACTTCTTTCCTTTCTTTGAATTACTTGTTGCAAAAATTGGTGAATGTGGATCTGAATACAGGTTAGATAAAAGCAATATATTTGACTGTTGTAGAAACAACAAGCCCTTCCGTTGTTCATTTCTAGATGGAGAAACGTGAAAAGGATTTTAAAATGTTGGAGACAAGTGAATAAACCTTATAAAGTGAGATTATTGCTAAATGTTACGCCAAATGGTATTTGTGCCATCAGTGTATTATATGATGGGAAGTTCTATATTTGATCATTAATGCAAGTCTTAAATATATTTTTTTCGTAAATCTTTTTTAACGTTTTTTTTTCTCCACTATTATATAGAGTTTTAAGGTCCTTGCATGTTAACTTTATTTAAATTTGAAATTTTTGTTTAATTGTTTTCTCAATATCATCATGGTTTTTTTTTTTATTTTGAACAATTTTCAAAAGAAACTAAAATGTCTAAGCAGGGGCCTCGGTGGCCGAGTGGTTAAGGTAGTTCGTCTACTATTGATCACGTTGTCTGTCAACACTGAGGTTGCTGGTTCGAGTCTCACTGCGGGCAGAGTGTTCTCGACTCCAATCTTAATTGACAAGGATTGCCAGTTTTCCTACCACAGGTCAGGAGTTTTCTCCGCGTACTCCGGCTTCCTCTCCCAATAAAAACTGGACGCAATGATATAGCTGTAAATTGCTGAAAGTGGCGTTAAACATCAATCAAACAAACAAACAAGCAGTTTCTTTTTGAATAATGTCGGTTCTCTTGGTTCGAGAATTGGGCAATCGGAAAAGGTATTGTCAAAAGACCTGCTTGCATCAATACTAAGGTTTGGGTTTTGCTGTTATTTCATCTTAAAATTCTTTAAAAAATATACTTATTTGCATAATCGGGAAAGTTGACAAACGTTAACAAATTTCATTAACCTTAAACCTGTTACAGAACTTTATTATAAAAGCAATACGAAACCAGCACCTTACCTTCATGTCCAACATGAATAAAAGCAGGTATTATAAAAGCAATACGAAACCAGCACCTTACCTTCATGTCCAACACATGTTTAAGAAGCCCCTTTTGAAATATATTGACAGCCTTACCCTTAATATTCGTAATATGCGGCCTTGTAAATATATCTTTAAACAAAGCAAACTTATAAAAATCAGTAAACCGTGCCGAAACAACAATATCCTATACGGTTTTTTTTAAATCGCGTTTCTTTACCGACAGCTTCAATGGCTGCTCGAAAACACATTACTGAGTAAGTCGGTTTATAGGTCTTTCTTTGATTTTTTCTTCAAGGGCTTGAGTTAGCTAACTGGTTGTGTACGGGGAATGCTTCCGCTTTCTGCTTCTTTTGACTAGCTCGCCCATAATATTTGTTTGAGGATAAATCTGAACTGTATGGCAGCCGAAACAGTTCCGAAAGTAACAGTCTTATCTGAGGGTTTTCATTACCGTCATTTGGTGCATTTGCACGCAACCATGGCATTCGACGTTGAGTTGTAAGTTGCAGGTAAATGCAAGGACGATGTGGACTCAGCAAAAGTCCCGCAACCTATTTTGGACACACTTGACGACCATGCTTACCAACAAGAACCCTGGAAGTTGCTTTTCTCTGGCCGAGTCTGGGATCAATAACGGCGATGGACAGATTAGGAAATATCAGTTTACTTAATATAAACTTTCAGAGTTATTATACATTTCAAATAATTTTATTGCATTTAAATTATACAATATAAAATATATTATAAGCATATTGGTTTGAACTGTGCCCTGAAATGACCATTTTCTGTCCCCTGAGTTGTACGCTTAGCACAAAAACATTGACTGCTACATTTCAAGATTTTTATTTCTTTTTGTCTAATGATTCGAATAGTATAAGATATCTTTAACACCTGCATATTTAATTAACTTGTTGTACGCTTAGCACAAAAATATTGACTGCTACATTTCAAGATTTTTATTTCTTTTTGTCTAATGATTCGAATAGTATAAGATATCTTTGACACCTGCAAATTTAATTAACTTGTTTTCTAAGCCATAAACTTTCTTGCCAAAACACCTTACAAATAACAATTAATCGTCGACATATGGCTTTCAAACATACTTTACTGTCAACAAAGCGTATTTCTATTGCATCTTATGGAATTTCGAGCCGATGTAATGTTGTTGACGCTAAACTACTTTATTGAGGTTTGTTACTGACATATTCGTTACAAGAACAAAACACAAATTGGTTTACCAAAAACAAGTCTCATTTTTGATGTAATGGATCTGCTCCTTTAATTTTAGGCTTATTTAATTTCTATGGAATATTAATTCCAGCAATAAGGGAATTATTAAATGGCTGTTGTAGACAACTTACATTATTTTTGTTGTACCCTTTTCAGATTATAATAATATATTATTCTTGTGAGACTGTGTTTTTGTTCGACTGATTCGCACCAAAATTTGTCACGGGCTCAATGTAAGTAACTTTGTAAGTAGCAGAATTGTTTGGTGGAGTGAATCAATGATAATAAATTATCAGTACCTGCGACAAACAATAAAACCAGAAAAAAGGTAAAAATCGATACCATAATAAGTGCGCATGACAGTATGTCTGGGAGTGGATAAAGTTGTTACAATCTCTGAGGATTGTATTAGAACAAGGTTCTTTGTTATTTTTAATAACTCTTATGTTGTTTGTTTGTACTGAGGTTAGATATTAATATCTTTATGACGCCTTGTGTATGTTTCTACTGTGTTTAGAAAATGTGTCATACCATGGCATGCAACGTAAGATCACAATCCTTATGTTGACTCGAATATGCATGGATATAATATCATGAAAGTTCCCAAATTAACCTTGTTAACAACCTTCAAGATTGAAGACAAAATGTAAGATTTTCATTACATGCAAACTTGCGATAGATTACCTTGCAATCTTGACCTGGAATATCAGTAATTGTTGGTATATGTGTTATTCTAAATATCTTTTTGTTATTTCATTATACGAACGGGTCATTATTTTTATTTTCTTTGTCCAAGAAAATAGACAACAACACAAATAATGCTTTTTTTATTAACAAAGTTTCTACAAATGATTTTGTATTGACTATGGAAATTACTAGTAGATTTGATAAACTGTTATCTGGTTATGGACAAGAAACCTGAAAAGAAAACAAACAATTAATTGTAAAGGAAATTTCACATCAAAAACGTTGTTTTGACGTTAACATAAATAGCGCATATACGTGGGTTTCGATTACAATGTTTAGTTCAAAATTTAAAATTATAACTGAGAAATCTTAATATCCAATTCTTCGGGTTACATTTGAGCGTAGCCTTGTCTTTCATCTTCAATAGTATTGTTCTTATAATGCAAAATTGGGCTTATATTGATAACATTAATAATATCCAATTACTTACTTCACTGTTGTCTTCTAAATATAACAAAATTGTTATTATCACATGTATAATTGATATGGGAGGAAGCCAAAGTACCAGGTAGAAACCTTTGATACAAATGAGTACATTTGAATTAAACAACTAATATGCTTACCACTGCATACTCGCATATATAATTATGACTGGCACCGCAGGAATCGAAACTCCAAGTTGTTACTGCACCCATATTACTAATGTATACACAATCTCTTGTCAAACTGTTACTTCCACCTCCACCAGCCACTGTAAAAATTTACGCTAATTAATGAGCGACAAACATTTGCTTTCCTTACAATAGTGCTAAAGAATATTAGACAATCTAGGTTTATTTCAAATTCTATTAGCCAGATATTTAAATACTAATCTGAATCTAAAACAAGAACAATAATATTTATCAATCTCTATCCCACTAGGGCTTTCATTTGAATCAAGGACCATAAAAATCCTTCACGTACGAGATGTTTTTAACTTTTTATAATTCACTCTACATCATTTATTTAACATTAATGAAGTGTTGTTTTCAAAGATAACATGAATTCAAAGTTTTCATAGATTGAGTGTCGCTTAATGTCTAGCAAGCAGTATTTCAGCTATATTTAGGATGAAACTAGTTACCAATCAATCCTCATCACCCTAGGGTCTATACACTGGGAACCTTTCTCACCACCATTTTATTTCAACATGAATGTAGATTGTGCATGTTCTGAAGTTCTATTTAAGTCTAATTATACTCCTTACAGCACACATCTTTTCAGAACACATTGGTTAAATGGATACCAGTATACATACCCATACCGAATGGTGGGCCAAATACTTTATTCGAGCCTTGGAATCGCACATCTCCGTCATTTACTATGTCATTGGCACCTGTCCAAACGCGTGTTGCTGCAGCTGCAATAAAATAGTTACAACTTGATTATTTAATAGTTCTTTACAGAACTTCTTACTCTTCCGCAGCCTGTTAAGTTCTCTTTAATTTTCTAGAGTTCGTATAGCTGGCTTTAGTTTGTGTATTGTTTTGGTTTGCTTTTGTTGTTGTGTGGTTTTGTATTAGATTTCTAGACTAAGAGTATCGGTAGCCCTTTTTGGTATTTCTTCGCTTCTGTCTCTCTAATCAGCTAAAATAATAAAATATTTTACTGATAAACTCTTAATAGTTTTTATTATAATATACATAGAACATAAAGGGAATTAAATGATATGTATGCATTTCAGTATTCGATTGTTCACCAATACTTAAGGAATATTTGAAATGTCTAAACAGGTTATTTGATGTAAACAAGTTTTGATCTTTTGGCGTATGAGGCTTGTATCGCGTTTTAAAGTTTCGCAACTGAGAACGATCTACTCCGACAGAATTTGTTTATCTGCATTTATCAAATATAAATTTACAAAACAGTTTTGTCTTTCACATCTTCGTATTTGCCTTAGAATTAAACCAAATCCTTCTGATGCTTGATTAGCTTATTGTGGTTTAACACCACTTTCAGCAATGTTTCTGTTTCAGTTTATGTTAGTCTTGGAAGCCAGAGTACCCGGAGACGAAGGAAGCCATTTCTTAAGAATAATATCACTCACCTATACTAAACTGATTTCTAACGGCATTATACTCTGCTTGGGTTGTTGGTTCCCATAGGAAAGCACCTTCAGCCATGCATCTTAACTTAAATAAAATATTCTCACTTAAAAACGAAACGCAACATACAAAAATGGGAATTTTACTTCATATATTATTTAAACAATTTATTATATAAATAATTGTTACAGAAATGTAAAAATTGGCACACTTCTTGTTCATGAGTTCTTTTATCATGGAATATAACATTTTGTCGCATATTGTCAATAAGCCACGCAAAAAATGTCAGTATCTGTTGTTCCCACCATTTGGTTGTAACAAAGCCCTTATTCTTCTTGGCATGGATTCAATTAAAGGTTGAGTGCAAACACGCGGTATAATTTGCCACTCATATTGAAGTGCCGGCTCTAATTGTTGCAGATTTTCCGGCGTTGGTTGTCGTTGGCGCCGATCATGTTCAATTGGGTTAAAATCCGGAGATCGTGATGGCCAATGGATCACACTGAGATTCTGATGCTCCAAAAAATCTACTTTTACACGTGCTGTATGTGGTCGGGCATTGTCGTGTTTAAAAAGTTCTCTTTGAATGTCAATCACGGGCATTAAATTCGGCCGTATAATTTCGTCTCTATACCTAACAGCGTTAGGATTGCCTTGGATATTTATCAGCTGTATGTTCCTGACGTGTGAGATAGCGGCCCACTGCCTCCACCAAAATTGTCTCTTTCTAAAACACAGTTTTGCACAAAACGTTCATTTCGGCGCCTGTACACTCGTATGCGAACATCTCGCTTTTCAAGCAGAAAACATTACTCATCGCTGAACCACACTCTTTTCCACTTCTGTAAATTCCATACACGAACGGTAGTACCATCTAACCTTTGCTCGGCGGTGTTGGCGTCTCAGTATTGTTCCGACGTAAGGTCTTTTTGCCCGCAATCCATGAGAGCAGAACCGATTGCGTAGTCTGTGGTGATATACGGCACAAGCCAGGGTCGTTTACAGCTGTTTCTGTTGCAGAAATAGTCCTGTTCCGTAGATGGAATAATCTAATGTAACGGTCCTGAGCCCAAGTTGTAACACGTGGACGCCTTGAACGTAATCGGTCTGTCGTAGTACCAAGCTGCTGGTATCGTCTCCAAATGCGTGAAATCGTGCTATGATGAACATTGTAAGTTCTGGCAACAGCATTCTGTGATTCCCTGCATGGCCTCGATTCGACTGATAGCGATATTCCGGGAAGCAGCATCTAACCTTGGCATAGCGTCACCTCATCAGAATTTTTTTATTTTACTAATGCAGTCAAGAAGAGAAATAGCGGGGTTTTATATCGATTGTCTGAGTTAAAAAAAAATACCCATGAGTTCCACGTGAAAGTTGACCCTGTTTTTAGCAATGCGTAATTCATAGTGTGTTCCAAATTTCGACCACAGTCGTTCACGGGTGGATGAACTGAAATGCTTTCACCTGGAAACATTTAATTAAGGTGTAATAATGATCTTGTATATATATATTTGAATATGTATAGGTTATTTGTCTGCAAAAAAATGATTTTAAAAAATTTATCCGATGCTGCGTTTCTTTTTTGAGTGAGTATACATTAATAACAATTTTTAAATCCAATCAAAGTTAAGTTTCCAAAAAAAATGTTTCAAGGAGAAAGTGGTCTGTTATGAAAACGGACATTAAAGTTTGACTAGTTTCCGCAATAAAAAAAGTCAATGTATTAAATATAACTTGCATACGCAATCTCCTTAGATTCATATACATAACAGGAACCAAATAATTTTGTATTTTACTATAGAAGAGTTTCCCCTTTTTAACAAACCTTGTTCGGTTACAGGTATTCTTTTCTTTAAAATTGTGCTAATTTCGTCACAATCTGAATGTTTTTAAGCCGTTAACAGTGAAAATATAAACTTTCTTCTATCATTTAGTTGATTTAATTGATTGATTATGTGTTACTTAATGTCTAGTAATCAATATTTCATCTATATTTAAGAAATGAAAAGTTGTTAAAAAAAACCAATGACAACAATGTAGACGAGAACGTAGACTGAACAAATGAAAAGGTGATCTCATACAATAATATGAGGATATGATATATACATATAAAAATAATACACAACATTAAAACTACAAAAATTAATAAGAGCAGTTAGTTAAATAATTCATAAGACCATAAAAAAATCATAATAATATAATTGTATTTTTTTGCTTTTATAAATTCATTTCTTTAAACAACTATAAATTAACAGCGACAGTTATCAACAAGTTGGTATAAGAATTGACATTTAATGCCCTCCTTGCCTCCTAAATCCATGACTGTTTATGGATAAAAACAACATTTTGCGAAGGTCGGGGGTTTTCTCCTGGTACTTCGGCTTCCTCCGGAAATAGCTGAAAGTAGCGTTTAACGCCATTCAAACAAAACATAAAACATAGCATTAATACAGAAAAGTACAACCTCTTTTCTCAATGTTGTCAACAATTTATAAACTGAAATAGCCAAAAGACACGACCTTGACAAAGAATATGAGCAGATAATTAATTTACTCTCGTCTGACAAAACAATAATTTTAAATGCAATATAATAGCTTAAGCTTTTAAATCAATGATATTAAAGATCGCAGAAGCGGACATCGAGTTTCAATTCGCTTTCCGAAAAGAACGACTGATGCAACTCGTCGTCCTTCGATTCGTCCATTAAAATTGCACAATGGTCAGGGAAGTACGATTTTTTCCAGATATATTGTTCAATTATTATAGGTCTTAAATTGTGTCGAACTTTTTATGGTTTCATTAATAAGTAGCGGTTTGGGTTTAACCATTGGTAATTATGTGGAATTTCGCATTATCAAATGAAGCTTAATTCGTAGCCCAATGGATGAATTTTGTTTGGGTGTTTTTCGAAAATATATTTTCATAAAGTGTGAAAACAGGGTCATGGCAAGATAAGAAGGAAAAGCTTTTAACGTGTTGCATATGGCAGAGCGAGTCTAATTTTTCTATCATACAATAAAAGCCTACCGGCTTAAAAAACATTTGCACATATTTGTTTCTAAACGTTTAAGACATACCCACAATCCCTATTTTCTTGTATTAAGGATATTGACATATGACTTTCCAGCTTAACCATAAAATATGTACAGTCAAAATCCAACTTTGATCGAACCATCAATCTAAATAAACTTAGCAAACACACACTCAGCACATCAGTCAGTGCTCAATACAACTTTGATAATATGAGTCCTTTAAGGCTCTTATTGTTTTAATATGTGGAAGAAAGATAGGTTTGAAGTCAAATATCAAATATAACAATGGCCTCTTAAAACATATTAACATAATTGTTGTATAAAATAAGTTCGGCGTTGGGATCGATTTTCCATGTATTACAAATGTGCATGCCAATACAGTGGCGAATTTAAAACCATTTTCCAGTTCCTATTTTTCTACTCTGTTTCAACATACTTAATATTAAAGATAACGTTCACTGTTATTAAGAGTTTTTCATTAATAACATGAATAAAGAACCGTCAATGTAATCTTTTTCATTAAAAAAATCTTGACTTTAAATTTTAATACTGAATAAAGTGACAAAAAGTATGCTCCATTGAAGATTGGTTGATGAAATGTTTGCTTAATGTCCACTGAGCAATACTTTAGCTACAATCTGTCTTTTGTATGTATAATAAGCCCACATTTTTCGATATCTACAAAAGGAGGATTTTCGCGCAAGGAACGTAGTACTCTCAAAACATGTCACTTATACTATGTGGAATACACATTTTCGATTCAAAATGATCCACTAGTGCTTAATATACCCGAACTAACAATTCTCTATTAGTCGAAAATGATATGACATTTACCTTTAACTCCATATTAAAAATGTTTTTAAAATGCCACATTTCTATGTTGTGTTGTAAGCGCCCTTCCAAGCCGATAAAGACTGACACAATATGTTCATTTTTGGCAAATGCGTTTCTAAAATACACCACATGATCATCCTTGGCATGGTTTAACAGCAAACGCAATTTGTGAGTATTTCGACGCTTTTGAGTAGTCTTTTCCTGAAGTTGGGAAAGCCAAAAAAAACGGTGGCCAACATTCCCGTTTTCTTAATATTGTTCCGAAGATTAAGAAGGTATTGTAGAGAAGACATTTGAGGAGTGATAATCGATTTCATCTGGGCTGTATACTGTAGCATGTGCTTACTTATTGAAGTTTCAAGTCTTTTAAAGAAAAAGTTTTATTATAGTCTAAATGTTTTGATTGGAAATTTACCCGCTGAAAATCTGGATGGTAATTTTCAGCGAAGAAGTATTTGGCAAATGTTTAGGCTAATTTGTTCTGGTTTAAACAAGTCGTATGTGAGTCTATCTTTTCAATGATGAATATTTGTTTCACAATTTTTACTTTTAGTTTAACAATTCAAATTCCAAACTTGTTTCATAGGGATATAGATATTTAATTTACAAAGTAACGACAGGAAATGCGTCTTTGATTGACTGATTGATTGTTTGTTTAAGGTCCGGCGAGGAATATTCAGGATTGGAACAAGAAACCAAACAACGATTAAACAGGTAAAGGGAATAACCGAAGGGAACACAGTTTTGCCTACTCCAGGAAAAGTATGGAGTATTTTGTAGGAACAGATAATTTAGTTTTTTGTAGGGGCTACAACGAGCCTCTCCGAAATCGACAAAAAAAGTGCATTTATCGTGCAAAAAAATACCCGTCCAAACACTATCTAAAATGACCCATAAGATCAAATTCCTAGTAGATGAGAATTTTAATAAAATAAACAATTTGTTCCGTAGTAAACATAAGGATCAAATTCGTAGTAGACGAGAATTTTAATAAAATTCAATGCTTATCTTTCTCTCCGATTGGAATAAATGATGAATTTCACCATCTTATCCATCTCTTCAGAGCTTCCAGGGGGACTTTGCCTTTGACTGAAAATTCAATTCAGTAACCGCGTCTGAAAGCGAAAAAAACTATGGCTTCAAAAGGCAATAAATTGTATGTTTTTAAATTACTTACATGTGCAACTCCCCAAAAGTTAACGGTCCCTGTGGATATGTACTTGTAACACTTGTTCTGAACCTGGACATAAGGGGCTCTGCACTGGCGTTGCAAACAAGCTGGAGAGAAAAGAAAAAAAGATAATGTATGATAAAAGGCATTTTGTTCTTTCCGCGTTATGGTCTGAAGTCAGACAATTTTTGGTTGCTATTGACATTTTGTCTGTTGCTAAGCACTAATTGTCACTTTCAGTCATGAAAAAAAAGTATGTGAGTAAAGCATGTGGTCCCGAGTCAAACAATAGATGGTGATAAGGACTTATATGTCCATTGCTAGGGGAAAATGTCACTTACGGTTTGTAAAATGAAATATTTCAGAAAAGTACATCAGCCGGGTTCTAAATATATGGTTGCAAACGGCTTTTTATAACGGTCACATGTTATGGTATGACCTTGACCTATGAATTTTGACCTTAGGCTCAAATCGAAGCTCTTGTACTATTGATCACTACTATATTACCTCTTACGATTTTAAAGTTACATTGTATAAAATAAAAACCGATAAACTGAAACGCATCAAGAGCCATAACACGAAAACCGTTCATCAAACAGTTTCGGTTTCAATAACCAAATGAAGGCCTCGATGAGAGGAGTTTTCAATTTATTGTCTTCTTCTATCTTTCATGGTTTTTGAGACTTTGGGCTTGCAAGTCACAAAGTGACCTCTGACATTGACTTTTAACCTTGACACTTTTATTTGCAAAATATGTTACTTAGGATTGTTGGTGGTAGTCCCAAGTCTCTAGGACGTATGGTTTTCGACAAAAAAAGGTTTACAAGTTGCGACACTTTTCGGGTCAAAAATACGTAAACAGAAAGTTAATTAAAAAAATTAGCATGTTAATTCATTGCCATAGGTCAACCGACATTTTGTAGACATCAAATTGTGCGAATCAATTACGGTTACTGGTTACCCTTTACTAAATAGCCAATCAATTGATGCCGTAGTCGAAAGTAGTGCTTAAAGGACCAAAGTAGTTATACTTTCAGTTTGCATAAAAATTGTTATTCTGAATGAACCTGTTTAAAATTAAGTTTATATGAGATACAAATATATTAGTGAAAATAATCCAGAATTATTGATTTCAATCAATTATTATAGTTTTTTGCATGAAAAAAATTCACAGACTACCACCTGTTTCTTTCCGTCTGACAACTGAAACTAGCTTTATATGAAAGGTCATTTTGTAAACTTTACAAAACAATTTTATTGGACTTTAAACTTGGTGCGCCGGTCAGATATGTTTTAGCGAAGACATGGTATTTTGTGAAAATAAGGTTGTCACTAATAGTGAACTTAAGGTAAATTTAGTATTCTGTAAACTGTTATACTGCTCAGATATGTATATCATTTGTTAGAGGTTAACCGTCTGAACTTATCAGCTAACAAGGGTTTACAGTGTTTGGGCAGATAACTCCGTAACTAAAAATAGATAGGTTTCACATGGTTATCTAGTTATCTGCAAGTATGACTGATTAATGATACCAAGTATCACAGTGATATGTCGCGACACTTTTTTCTATTTATAACTAAGCATACTTTTCTTATTTCTATGAATTAGTATTTGTACCCTCGATCAAGTTTCTGATATTGAATTATTCTGATAATTTCTTGATATTGCAAATGAGTTTTAAAAAAATTAATTCCTGTGTTCGAATTGTAATATCTTTACTTCACAAAAAGTATTAGGTAAACAGGAAGTAGATGACCAAGGAGCATAAACTCGCAATACACATTATTGTACAAAAAGCTTAAGCAATAAGCGCCTGCATCTTATAGTTGCTTAGAAAACTGCGACAGAAATTGTTGTTACGAACGTGCGGACGAACAAGACAATGTAGAGTTAACGTGAAATTACAAAATTATTAACAACATGTCCAATATCCTAATTACGTAAAGTAAATATTTTGTATTAAGTTTTTAAGGGTCCTCGGTGACCGAGTGGTTAAGGTAGTTCGTCTACTATTGATCATGTGATCTGTCAACACTGAGGTTGCGGGTTCGAGTCTCACTGCGGGTAGGGTGTACTCGACTACTATCTTAATTGTCAAAGATAACCAGTCAGTTTCCTACCGAACGTCGGGGTTTTCTCCGGGTACTCCGTCTTCATCTCCAATAAAAACTGGACGCCATGATATAGCTGAAAAATTGCTGAAAGTGGCGTTAAGTACCATTTGAACAAACAAACAATATTAAGAATTCAGTATAAGTTTTCTGAATAGTATATTTTGTTGGTGACGTTAAAGACCACATTTGTGGATGGCGCATTGCAGATGCACACAAAAGCCAACCAAATCCTCCTTACTTTCCAATGGCAGTCAGCCATTTATGCTAATTAGTCTATCCTATTCCTACCTGAAATTTATTTCAAGCTACAATACTGCTCGCTGGATATGCAGCGACTTTTCAATCAATAAAATAGTTAAGTGACTTGTAATTGTTTTCTGTAATGCTTGGGATTAAATTTCGACGGATTCAATGCTGTGCACGTGGTTGTAATTGTCTGATAATGATTGTTGTTGGAAATATTATAAGAAATACTTACGGGTTGTTTGTGACAGAGGGGAAGGTGTAGTTGCTATCGTGACAGGTTGTTGAGGGGGCATCATCAATGCTTGTATAAGCGGCATCATCGATTCATCGGGCCCCATTGTCGGCATCATCATAACAGAAGACGTCAGTAATGGTATTAATAATGGAAGAGCAAACAGACCATTTACACCGTTTGTTGTGCCTTCAATAAGCCGAAAATTTATAATTATATAATCATACCTTTTTCTAACGACCGTTTTAATTTTTCTCCTCTGTAATTAACCTTTTAATGTTTTGTGTTCAATTTTACTTATTTCAAATTGGAAACATACTGGGAGGGTTTTTAATGCTCGCCCGAATAAGCTGCCCAGCGCGTATCCAGGTGGCGGATGGGGGTCCTCTCGTAGGGAGGCTGTCATGGTTATAATACGAAGAGCTTGACCGCAGACGGTAGATGTCGATAACAGAAGGTTCGTTTGTAGCCGCTACTAGACGCTAATTTTTCCACCCTTACGCATTACTCAATTATTCCTACAAAAGTCTAGGATCTTCTATGCTTTATTGGGCAGCAACAATTCATTTTCAACAGATACATCTTGAACTTTTCACGTCGCATTTGCTAAAAGATCAGAGATAAGATACGAGGTCGATGATTCTCCTTTTTTGTTGTGTTAGTTAAAGCTTGCATCAATACCAATATAAATGCATATCTTATTTATCTTATTTCAAGTTTTAATATGATTAGTCTTTTAAATCATTAGGCCTTAGGTTGGTAAAACGAGAGGACTCCCTTTATTACAGCGGCATTCAAAATTATATACTCATTAGGCTTCATGTTTCCCCTTTAATATATTGTTCTTTAAATGTTCTCGTTCTCTATTAAAGTTTTTAATTCAATCGATCGTTTAATCTGTATGTTAGAACTATTATATTACACACAGTCAGATTACCTCCAATGTTATTCTGGACCAATACAACATCTTGTCCCGTTGGTGGTTGCTGCGGTAACGTTAAAATCTGTTGGGGTGGTATAAAACAGTGACAGCTACTAGCGAGTGTTCCGATAAATACCACACAGCAAATCTGTAGAGAAAACATGTATATAAGAGAATTTTGAAAATAACGTTATTCATAATATTACTGATGCTACACCCCTAGTAATGCAAGAATATAGTCTTAATTTGAGTAATAGAAATAAGTTTTAATTTTTATTTAAAACATGACTGATTATCATTTAACAATTTTTAAGTATGCAAATAAATTGAGACCGTGTTTACTCCAGAAAAATGGATGGAACGGTTCTGAAAGCTGATGGCAGGCGATAGGGATGCCGGAATAAGGCGGTTTGTCAGGTTTAATTACGGTACACAGCAAAAATTGCTACGGACGTAAATCATCCGTTTTCCTTATGTAAAACGTCCGTTTTTTACATCCGTTTTACGGATGTTTAGCACCACGGATGTTTTACGGATGGCAGGTACATCCGTAAAACGTACGTAATCTTTCCGTAACTGTCCGTATTACGTACGTTTAACGGATGGTAATTGTAATGTGCAATGCGGCCGTTTTACGGATGTATTATCCAGCCGTTTTACAGATGTAAAGGGCTTACCATTAATAAACTCCTCTTCTGTTTTTATATATTGTTATTATGAAAGGGAAATATGTTATAAACATTCCTCCATATCTTTTAACTTGTCTTAAAAAATATAATCATATAGTGAACCTTCAGACCATTATTTTCAGACCAAAAATGCATTATGAAGCTCTAAGTAAGAAAAATGAAATAAGAAAAGTGACAGTTACAATTATTTAATGTAACTATATAAAAGAATACAAAAGTAAATGTCCAAAAAAAGAGAATGAATGTTCATGGATTGCACACGGTCCTTCCACACTGTCCTTCAGTTCTCTGTCCCTGAAAAAAACAAACAAAAACTATAGTATCATACAAAATTTTTTTTTATGTTATGAACCAATACATCTAATTTAACTAGCCTACACTGTATAATCAAAATTATCTTCACTTGAATTAAACATGATTTTCACCCAAAATGAGCAGCTGATTTATGTGTTGGGCTTCACATGAACTTGGTGCAAAACAATCAATCCGATGAAAATCATGTTTATGGGATGCAGGACACTTTCACTATAATTTGTCAATGAATTTTCTTTAAATTCACCATAAAGTTAGTTTTTTTTTATACAAGTAATCATAATTCAAAATAACAAATAGGGGTTGAGCTTTTTTCTCGGGGTTGATCTCTGAAATTTTAAATTGTCTAATAGATTATACATGTACAGAGATAATATTACACAAATTCTGTGCAATGAAATTTTCTGAATTTGTTATGTAACGTCATGCAGTTGGTATACAATTTAGTGAATGAATGCAAAATAGGGGTCTCTGAGTTAAATTTTTGTTCATTGGGAAAAGACTGATCAAAATGTGCTAAAAATAGTATTTTTAGTCAAAATTACCTCCCTTGTTAAAAATTTCATATTCATGATGTTCATTTCACATGAATTTGGTGTGAAGTTCACATAAAATTCACTTTAAACTCAGGTGAAGCTCATTTCATGTGAAAATTACGTGAAGATAATTTGAAATTAACAATTTATTTGTCAAGGAAATGAACAATTAAGAAGAATCTGCTTTTTTTTAAAAGTGTATTCTACAGTTCAAGAGAACTCTGGATGTCATTACATTTATAATGATCAACATACATAAACAGCAATGGGAAAAAAATAATTGTAAAATTAATGGTAAGTGTGTGAAAAACAATCAAATTGACATTATGAATTCGTTACTTATGATCAATTTCACACTTACATATTTTTTAGAAATCAACTGCAGAACTTTGCTAAAATTTGCATGACTCCTAATAGGAGTTATTTCAGATTAACCTTAAGCTGACTATAAACACTGATCATTTCATTTTTTGTAAATATAACCCAACTTAAGACTATTCATTATATATCTTTTAACTATTGTATTTTGTTGACAACTACAAGTGTACAAGAGGTACAATTAGTGAAAAACATAAAATGTGTATTTCTACATGTTTGTGAAATCTTTGTATTGATATGTTTTATTGAAAACAGTTTTATGCAAAATGTTAGTAGGAAGGATGTATTGTTTTGAATTGTATTTTTAGACTTTTGAATAGAGTATCTAGGCAGATAAATTTTCAGAAGATGAAATAAATTTCAGATCCATTTCAGTTTTTGACTTAATTGTGTTAATTTGGGATTCAGGTGCCAGTGAATTTCTTGCTTACGTTAAAAGAAATTTGCATTTTTCTTTTGAACAAAAACAGTACATACCTAAAACCTCTCTTCTTTTCTGCACCCTTTTCTTGTCAAGTTCAAGTAGGGTTTGCCATTTTTCTGCCCCCTGTTTAATTTTGTCAACACTTTGTTCATAAAACACTTTAAACTGTTCCCAAAAATCTGCTGGGCATGAAGACGTTGGGAACAGCAACTTGCCTTTGTATAAGAATGATCTCTGCAAAATAAAATAAATTTTAAATCTTAAATGTGTGAAATGTTTTCCCCATAGAGATTTGTAAGAGAAATTATTATGTATCATTCATGAAACAAATTGCATTGAAAAACTTGGCTTACTAAGTACTGAATCTGGTCTAAAATCAAGAAAAATCCATGGCTTATCAAAGCAAATGATTCATCCTTAGAAGTCATATTTAAATAATAATTTTTAGAATTTGGGTACAATGTATTAAAAAATGACAATTGGCTTTAAATTATAGTATAAGAACAATAATTCTTTCAAATTCTGTGAAAATATGTAAAAAAATCAACATCAAAATGAGGAAATGTGAAGATTATTCTAAACATACCCATAAATCCTTACAACAGTTGGGAGGGAATATAGTTACGAAATTAACCATATTGTATTTCAAGCTCCGACGTAAAATTTAAATTTAACAGTAACAAAAACATTTACCTAACATTACATGAGTACCCAAATTGTATTGCTATTTTGTGAATTGAAAATGTTTTGTCATTTACCTGGATAGTTAGCTTTGATGATGACAGTTTCTCACAGAGGTTAATTTACTCCGGTACCAACACAAAAGGAAATTCAGATCAATAAGATAATCTCCCCTGAATGATTTTGACACCAATACATTTTATTCAAGTAATGACCGTCAAATATCATTCAGGGGAGATTATCTGATTATTAATGGGTATCCTTTGTGGGAGTGCTATTGGTATTTCTAGTTTGTAGTTGATAATAAACTATTTGCATACTGTAAGCAAATAAAACTTATATTATTGGTCAAGTTTAAAGAATTCATTTCGTTGAAGTTAAACTTCACTATGACATCATGCTTTATATAAGTTATCAGGATGACAATGTAAGAATTTGCAAAAAAAAATGGTCAATTTTTTTTTAGATAAAAAAGCTTTTGTAGAAAAATCAGTTTTTCAAATTCTTTTTTTTTTCACTATCACACACAGTTTAAACTGTGCCAAATATCACCTATTTTAGAGTACTTTAAGATGAAAACAAGCCCTGCTACCCCAATTTTTCTTTATTTTTTTCAACATAATTAAGTAAGGTCTTTTAACATGCAATTTTTCAGAATTTTGTAGGACAGCCGCACTTTCCAATTCTTTCAACTTGACATTAAATGCATGTTTTGAATAACTTCACATTCTGCCTTCAAATAACTAAGTTTGAATAATTTTATTCAATAAGTTTCAAGGCAGTTTCTCTGAAACTTCTGAACCATGACAAGACCATCTTAATTTAAATGTCTTTGTTTGGTCTACTTTCTGAATGGTCTTTCAACAATGATTTTTTTGTTTTTACCATACATGTTTATCAGTAAAAATTAGACAATAACTTACAAGTAAGAGACAAAGATGGACTCTTTGTGCATCATTGGCACTCAATTCCCCCGAATCTTTCACAAAATTCTCCATCAATAGAGTAGTAAACTCCTCGATGGAGAGACTCTGTAGATCCCTCTTTCCCTCTTTCAGTTCTTTAAATATCTACAGAACACAGAAAAATGTGAAAATAGGTAAAATTATTTATTTCTGTATACAAGCATATCAAACAGTTCTTTTTTGGAAAAAATGTCAATTTATATTTAGGCTAGCAAGTCTATTTTGACATGTTATTAAAAATTCTATGGTCAGTCAATTCTACACTTTTAAGACAATTCTTAAGAAATTAATATAGATATCTTGTAAAATATAAATAATTCAATTTTGCATTGGCAAATAAAATCAACTTGTACATTTCACATCATGAGATGAGGAAGCCTTTCATTTGTAACTTTTTAATATTTTGGTCACATGAATAGTGCAGGCTTCTACCTCAATGCCCCATATAAAAGTTCAGTTCAGTTTGCATTAAAATCTTTCACTGCACACAATAAATATCAATTATTTTATTGTTTTTAAAATATGTTTAATAAAAGACAGTGCAGGTTTGTTGACTCGGAAATTAATTAAACAGGCAATAAATCTACAGTTTGAATTTATACAGATATAGTTCCTAACATAGTGGAACATATAAACATGATAAATAGAAGCAAAATGTGAGTCACAGTAACCTACGTTGTCTGGAAAAAGACCAACTTTCCATGATATATCAGTATAAAAAGATTCATGATCTTATGACCGATATGCTGAATTCAGAAGCAATAGTATGTTATTAGCTTTGTTCATTCCAAGTAACAGCTATATGTCCTCATTTAAAAAAAAATTAAAATAGGCTTTGGAATTCAATGGCTGATACTTTGCACAATTCGCCTATTACCAACAACATGATGCAAGGCTTATCCTTTCTTTTTTATACAAGTAAAATCATACATACTTTTCTCCTCAATTGATTTCTGAAGTCAGAAAACTTTGAGCTTGCAAAGGACAACACCTGTTTGTAAACAGATGGGTCCTTTGCAAAGCCCTCTTGCTTGATGAAGATGTTCACTTCTTCCTAAACATAAAGGAAAAAAATACAATACATATAAGGTAATGCCCCATCATTTACAATGGGATGTATTATGGTATACCACTGTCCGTCCATCGTCCACACTTTGTACACCAACTAAAACATGCTGTCATTGATTTAATGAAACTGGTAAAATATATATTGACAAACTAAAGCATGTATTTTTCAACAAATACCAATTTTTTGGTTTTTAAAGTATGACTCTTTTTGATTGATTAAAACAAGAGGCTCCCAGGAGCCTGCATAGCTCACCTGACTTCATAGACAAACTTAATGATACCTAGCTGAACATATGCTTTCTCCTATCTTTGTTGGTTTTCATTTTCTAAGACTAAGGCAAAATGAAAAAAAAACATGCAACTTATAACCTTAACGTGCAATAACTTTTATAAGAGGTCATCTGGTAACTTAAACCAAAATGTCCAAGTGGAGTTTACATGTACATGTAAAACAATTAGCTGAACATTAAAGCAAGCATAATAAAGATATAAGAAAAAACCCAAATATTAAATCCTGAACCCTTATACATTGTAAAAGTACTTAAAACATGTAGAATATAGTACTTAAACATTTACCTTGAATTCAACATCTACTGATGGTTCCAGCCAAAGTTTTCGGCTAAACCTCAATTTTAGGCTTGTGTTCAGCCTCTTCTGTAAATAGAAATGCACTCGATAGTTTATTGTTTTTGCATGCTATGGCACATGTGCAATACCATTATAATAATGTTAGCAATATTAGGTTCTACAATTTGGGTGACACATTTGATTTAAATTACCTGAATATTCAACAACCATACAATATGACTGAAATTTTTTTCTAAACGTCTTCAGACTTCACTAATTATACATTAGACTTAAATCAATTCTACATTCAATGGAATTTTTAACTTTATGAGATAATTTATACATAAAACCTGTATTGTTTAAAAGTTACCTTAAATGAACAAGTGTCAATATGAAACACATTGCTGTGCTGTTGGTCCTTCAGCTGTTTAATTTCTGCCTGCATGGTTTCAATTTTTTTGTCCATGCTGTTTAATTTGTGCACTAAAAATATAACAAATTATAAATTCACAGTAAGAATTGTTTTTGCACAGGAGCATTCCATTGTCCCCTACAGCCTACTTGATATCTAGTTGCAAGTGTTCTTCCCAAAATTTTCACATAGCACCATAGAAATATAGATGGAACCAATTTTCTTAAAGTTATTCCAACATGGCCTTCATACATCCTACTGTACAAGAAAATAGCACCATGGGGATAACACTGGCTATCAGAATTTTAAATTACAAAAGTCTTGTGGGTTTGAAATTGTCATTTGACTTCTTGTAGCAGTGTTTGACAAAAATTTCAGGCGAGTGATACCTGCCCGCTGGGGCCTCTTGTTGAATATTTTCCCTAAATTATGGCAATGTGTAAAATAAATAAAAATGTATGTTATTATTAAATGCACTTAAAACCACAGTGTAATATGAATAATATTGATTCTAATATGACAAAGGAAATAAGACATAAAAAGGCTACCATTACATTTGATGTTTGTTCTTTTATAATTTTTTTGTGTGTGCACACATATATAAAGCCCTGCTGGTATGAGCGTTTAACTGTGTAATGGCTTACGTTCTATTGGAAATTTTGCAGTGGGTATCCTCATGATTTCCTTTCACCTAACTAACTATCTAAACAATATACACACAGTTTTATTTCCAGTTATTGCAGCAATACTAACTTATATCAGATAGGGTTAGTGGTCTTTCCTCTGGCAGTGTGTTGTTTGAATTAACCAAGACTGGTTCAAACAAATCCTGGGACTGAGTATTTTGGGATTCCTGCAAATTGAATTAAAGAAATAAACACAAGTCTCGTCTAGCTTTATCATACCTCAATTTAGCTCTCAACAGTAAAGTCTCATTGAATTCATTTTTTTTTTTTAAGTTTAAGCAGGGACAATTTATAGTATAGACTATCCCTGGTTTAAGGTATGTAGCTTAGGACACTTTAAAAAATATATATGTAAGGGACAGACAATTTAACTTTATGGGGGGGGGCTATGTTTTTTTTTGCCTAAAAAATTTTTGGATCCTGAATTTTGAGAAAAGAAAAGAAAAAATGATCTACCTCTAGTTCCACTACCATAATTTATGAATCTATTTAAAATTTTGGAAGAAATATATTTTTTTATCGTTGACTAAAAATAAAATAAAAATTTCTGAAAGGAAGAAAAAATGCATAGCCTAAAATCAGCCCATCCCCCTACCCCAAACGTTTTGGTTGGTACCTAATCACACATATTTTTCTATAATAATATCTTTTGTTAATTTGAGATATGACCTATTCAAAATCAAATGCAGAGCTTGCACAATAAATTGTTAGCTTAAACACTTTTAAACGATTCCTTCTACCAATATTCTTACATCAAATGCATCCATTTCTTTTATCTGATTGACAATTTTCAACACTGGACAACAGTTCTGTCAAATGTCGTCTGTAGTGACGTCATTCCAATTCTTTCGAAACACTCTCTTTATTGTATAGCACTACCTACGTGTCCGAAAAACCCGAGCGTACACATCACGAAGAATGTCTGCGTAAAATGTCTGCAAGATTTAAATGCGATCCGTGTGATTTTGTTACTGACCGACAAAGGAATCTTGATCGGCATCTTGTATCAAAACAGCACAAGACTATTGTTTTTCTAAAAAGCGAAGAGACTCCATTGAATGTACAAGAGGAATGTGGCGAGGGTGCCAAGTTAGACGACCTGCAGTGCCGGCAGTGGCAGGATTACTATCAACAAAATTTCTCTACGGGTCACGACTACAACGATGGCAGCAACAACACAAGCAGCGACGAGAGTGAGGAAGACGTGAACAATTCATCAGAAGACAATTATGGGACTGATTCGTGTGAATGGCATCCATTTACGTCCAAGGCAGAGATGCTTCTGTACATTTTCATGAATTCATCAACGCACCCAGTGGTAAGCATTTTTTTTCTACTGGTAAGGATTTACACATAAATATGATATACTAGAATCCACAGGCACAAGACGAGATCATTTATATATTAACAAGGTCCATTACTTGCCCCTGTTCTCACGTAAATTCCTCCATCTTCGGAGCACTCCACCTGACGTTTTATCTTTGAATTTTATTCTAAGACATTGTGGTCTTGGGTAAAACTTTCACATTGTTACATGTATATCCTCAAGACTCTGCATTGTTTTAGACTCCATTGTCTCTTGACATCCAATCAGAACACTGGAAACAATAATGCCAAACTAGAACATTGTTATGCTACGATAACAATGTTATTGTTTATGGTGTTTTGATTGGATGACAAAGCAAGTACAGATGTTTGCACGTGAGCTCATCTGTACCAGATATCGGACATTTGCAGAAGAAGTGTACATTGTATCGTTACACACCTAGTATACAGTTTATGTAGGTACCCTATATTGTATACAATATACATACTTGTACATGTATATTACTTGTAATTATAAGTTCTTTAATTCTTGCCTAATGTAACCACCACTCGGCTGGTATGGGAAAAATAGTTTTCACCACAAGTGAGAAAACATAGTGAGACATTTCCCACCAAATCTACTCTGAAAGAAATCTCTGACAAGAATTTTACCTTAGTCATTAGAGGAAAAGCATCTTCAACTTAAAATAATATGCCAGAGAAAACTACTTTGAAATACTCTTCTAAATTACAATGAAAAACATTTTTCAGTAATTTGAAGTCATTATTTATGTATTTAAGTTGCATGTCAATAATTTTCTTCAATTCCTTTTTTTCAGAGTGATGGGGTAGTATCATTTGTTCTCTACATGTTAAAAGAACTAGGAGTTCATGATTTGCCATCATTAAAAAAACTGAAAGAGAAGAAGTTTGGAAGCTATAGCTGGGAAAATTTAATAACTAAGGTACATACACTATATGAATTGTATATAAGGTTCTCATCTTAATTTAAACTCCAATCTTAATTGACAAGGATTGCCAGTTTTCCTACAGCAGGTCCTGGGTTCTCTCTGGGTACTCCGGCTTCCTCCCCAAATTACTAGTAAAACTGGATGCCACAATATAGCTGAAAAATTGCTGATAGTGGCTTTAAAACACCATTCAAACAAACAAACCATCTTAATTTTAAGCAGTGATGTAGCTAGTGCTTGTCACTCACATGAGTAATTTTCCATTATCTAAAATTTTCCTGGACTATTTCTTCACTTGACATTTTCTTCAGCTATTGCAACTTAATAGCAATCATAAAAAAATTAATCTGAGTACATTGTACTTTAAAACAATTATACAAATCTATGCAATATTGTTGTCTTGAAAACTTATATGCTAAATATCTATAGCTCCAAGCCAATTAACGAGTGTAGACTTCAATGCAATTTATGACTTTATCATGTTTATGGCTTAATCCCTGTATTATTTGTGCAATAAAAGGTCACCACATGTAAATCAGCTATTCCATATAGAACTTACCACCATTTAAATGGCAAAATTAAGTACATTGTAAGCAATTTCATACATGTACATGTAGCTCAATTATAAATTATTATAACCTTGCCAATGAAGTTGCAAGGGAATATTGTAACACCAGGGTTTGTAACATTTTCTTGTGAATATAGAGTCAACATCGTTTGAAGAATTTTCACTAAACTTGTTATGTACTTAGTGAAAAGGTCTCTAAGCATATTAAATTTCAATGTCTTACATCTATGGTCAAGGTCAGTAAATTACATCCTGTCAACTTGTTGCCGGATGGAGATGCACCGCTCGGCAATGTCCTTGTTGTATTTACCTTTTTTAAATTTTGAACAGTATCATATAATTGGTAAAAAATCAATACATGCGATAGGGGAGAAACAAAACAACAAACCATATGCATATGGAGATCACATTAGCAATCTTACAGGCTGGGTGCATGTAAATGCAATTCAAATGAAATAGTGGGTTTCAAATATTCACATGCTTTCATAATACTTTTTTCATTGCCCATGAAGATTTCAATTACCTTTCAGCTTACAATGTATAAAAATTACAATATGCTGTTACAGATAGAAGTTAAGAAGTTTTAACAAATTACATTTTTAAGGGTAATTCAGATGATAATATACCTGTCTGGATAATGAAGCCATCAGAGATCTTAAAGCTTTCAATTGCAAATCCAAATGTATCAAAAAAGCTTTTGAGGTAAATTTGTGGTTTTTTGTTTGTATGTTTATGTTAAATTAGTTCTAACTGTTGATAAATCTCATTTTTTTACTACTGCAAAAAATGCTGTTGTATTTTGTTATGGGCCTGTTGTTGTTGCCATTAAAAGACTAAATAATAATGAATATAATCACCATCTTCCTTCATCAGAACAACAGAGTGCTTACATTTTGTAATTGTTGTAATGCTGATTACCCATAATATTTTCTGTTAATACTGCATTTTGATACATGTATTGATTGGCTGATAATCCTGAAAAGTTTCATCGCATTTTAAATATTAACAAGAGTATAAAAAGTCAATTATTTTATTCTTATCTGATTTAATGACTACTAAGATTGAAATTTTTAATTATGTTGGAACAGTTATGAAAAACAGACTCAATTGGTAAATTCCAGGTCAATATTGAATTCCGCTGCACAGTAGTCAAGTGAAATCCAATACTGACCTGGTTTTGACCAGTTTAAAAGCCTGATTTTGTGTAATTTTAGTACTGTTACGATTCATCATGACCTGAAAGTTGGTTTTAGACCAATCAAAAACACGTAAAATTATATTTATGTAATCTATTTAGAGACTTTTAATGATGACTGGTGTATCAAGATTGCTACTGCTGATTCTATATGAACATTATATATTTCATTTACTTAGGAGCCCGAAGGATGCATGTGCAACACTAGAACATCCAGCAAATGGAAGAAGGTGGGCTGAATTAGAGTTTGAAAGTACATGTCGCAACAACCAGCTTCCAGTTGTCACATTGCCAATCAAGCTTTTTTTAGATGACACCTCAGCATTGAAGAGCAAAAAATGGATGGCATTACACTGTGTACAGATGCAGTTATCTGGTATGCATAAAAAATGTACAAGTGGAAAAATTCCACTATGTAAAATTTTAAGTTGGATTGATATTGCCCTAACTTATTGTGCCAGAGTTTGGGATTGTATGCTGGTATTAGGATGTTGTTGTTGTCGTCATTGCAGTTGTTCTCTTTTGTAGACACTTTGGTTTCACTGCAATAACTTTAGTTCAGGTTGAATTTCCCAACACAATTTCATATATAGCTGTTATTTTTTTCAAGTTTTAAGTGGAAGAGATGCAAAGATGTTTATTATGTAGAAGACTTGACAATAGTATCAATCTGTAAAATGTAAACAAAATGGAGATTACCGGTATACACAAAACAAAACATGTTGGAAGGAGCTTATTGCCAAATCAATTTGATGCTCTGTTTTCAGAAACATGTTTCCACTCTATATTTGCCTTAAAACAACATTTATGAAAATTAAAAAAATAATTTGAGATAAAGGAAGTGTTTGATTATACTAAAGGTTCTTAACACGCAGAACACTGAACAGTAATCAGGTTGGTCAGAAAAGCTGTGCATAACATGTTTCAATTATTAACACACCATATATAAACCCTCATAAGTTAAAACATAGGGTATTCTTTTGTGAGCTCACTCCATTATTTCTATTTAGAACAGATAATTTATTTAATTGATGTATGTTTTAGGTCTTCCTTTATCAGAAATGCAAAAACAGGGCAGTGTTCAGTTTGTTGGTGCTACCGAGAAAGCAGATATAATGGATATAGCAGCTATTGTAAATGAAGATATCAAGAAAATGCAACCGTAAATATATTATTACATGTATAAGAATAATAATCAGAGAAGATATTTGTATCAAATAGTCATCACTTTTGGCAGAATGTTACAAACTTAGTTTGTCAAGTGAATTTTAGGATCCGTATTTTATGTCTGCAGTTACACGAGAAGCTATTTTCAAAATGGCTGCAACTTCTTGTCATAGTATATCGATTTCCAAGAAATTTGGTATTTTAGAGTTTCAAAGGATAAGGATTGAAGTTAAAATTTATTTAGGAGGATATTTGTCCTTTGCTTTGCACATGTACTTATTTCTTTTATTTCCTTTTGTAGTGATGGAATTGAAAGTTTTGATGCAATGAGTAAGGCAAGATGTGTTGTGAAATCGTGTGTTGACATTATTGTAGCAGATTATGCAATGCTGTCATACTGTTGCAACCACTTAGGAGCAGCGTCGACAAAATACTGTCCAAAATGCTATGTAGGTATAATTGTTCTGCCAAAAATGCTAGATATGTGTTGTATAAATTATACCCCGCTTGAAGAAGAGGAGGTATTCTGGTTTACCCCTCCCTGTCCGTCTGTACATCAGCAACATGACTTTTTTACAGTTTTCTTAGCAACTAATAATCACTTCTACTTCCTGTTTACCTTACCAACTTAGTCAATTCATTGATGTGAATAGCAAGGGTTTACTTAGTGAACAGTAGTTCACAGGTTTCTTTTTTAATCTGAATTTTAGAGGTAGTCTGTTTAGCTGATTAAAAGTAAAAAACCCAGGTTATACAAGTTGGGAATTAACGTTGTTGTGTCAAAAAAAAACGTGGTCGCTGGTCGCGTTTGAGGGGTGGTCGTTCGCAAGAGGGAAATTCATGTTAGAAACACTTAATGCATCAGGGTTTTGGCCGGATAAAGCGGGTGGTAGCTGGCGAAGGTATAAGAGGGGGACTACTGTACTGTATAACCAACATTGGTCACATGACGTATTTATACGCCATTACAATTCAAAAGTTCCATCAAATATTCAGTGTTTCTTACTCTATTTATTAAAATATTGGCTTCAAAATTGAATTATAATATTTCAAATCTTGTAACATGTTATACTCTTTAACATGTTCCAAAATTTGAAATATTCCTCAAATAAACCATACTATGAAGAACAGAAAAGTTTAATTGTTCAACTAAATCACCTATATTCTTTCATCCATAAGTACCAGATTTCTCAAAACTTGGTAGAGGACATATCAAAGATGATGTGTGCAAAATTTTAATACAATCCTTTCCGAGGTTTCTGAGAAGAAATTTTTTAAAGAAAAATTAAAGTACAACAGATGCCAAATCAACTGATTATAATAGTTCACATGACCCTTTTGGTCAGTTAGCTGAAATTGGAAAAAAACAAGGTCTTCGACATCAAAGAATAAAGTTTAAAAACTTTAATTTATTTTTCCATTTGAAAATATGTGAACAAAAGAAAAAATTTCATGTTTTTGTTTTCAGGCCGATAGTGATCATTTTATGACTATTGCTCAAAACAGGACACCAAGGGAGACCCAACTTCAAATTCAGAGAATCAACTTAAGATCTAGTGAAAAAGATAAAAAGAAGTTGCGTAAGAAAAAAGGAGTGAAGGAGCACAGAAATGTCATTTGGGATATATTGGATCCACATAAGCAAGTATCATTTGTCCAAAAATAATATCTGATAATTAAGTGGACAAGTATTCATTCCTAATGTCAATTTGTTACTTTAGGTAACAGTCAACATACCCTGTCTGTAATTTTAGAATTTGAAGGAGGACAGTTGAATGCTCACAAGACAGTCAGTTAACTGATAAAACTCACAAATTCATTTAAGCCTGCACTAACTTACTCTGATATTGAATCTCATATATTAAATATAAGATTTAATACTCATAATATAAGTGAAACGACAATGTTCATACCTTGATGAAAGCTTCCTAGTAAAAATTAAAAAGTTAAAAAAAATTTTTGTTTATTTTTAAATAATTGCTTAAAGAAAATTTAATATAAAGGACCTTTGGTGGAGGAATATATCATTTTAGAAATATCAACAATTATCCCTCATAGGTTAAAACAAGTTTATGTTTTTGTTATATTTATAGAGATATACCAGTTGGTATGTTACATCTGATACCACTGGGACTAGCGAAACACTTAGTTAAGTTCATAGTTAACCATTGCAATGAGAGCTTAGTGAGAAAAATGGATATTCATCTTCAATATGTTTGCCCAGAGAGTCGTTTTCAAAATTTCTTCAAATACATTGATAGCAGGCAAGGAAAAGATTTCAAAGACTATGTAAGTTAAAAAAAATATTGTTATGTTGCCAGGCATCCTGAAAAAAAGTGTCAGTTTGCCCTTTCTGACTGCATGACCATTGCCATCTCACATCGGCGATGGTAAGTGAAGTTTGACCAAGGGAAAGTGGAATAGAAGAAACTTGTATATCTCACTTATATTGTGGAAAAGTGATTTTTAGGCAAAAAACTTTCAAGGAAAGTTAAAATCCTAGAACACTCAGACTAGCAGATGGGATTTCTGTCCAGTAATAGCTTCCTTGATGCTGGTCTAAAAATGATTTACATGCACATTGTTTTCCAATTAGATGTTGTTAGTAATATCTTAATTGAAATAATTGTAAACACTGTACTTTGTCTTGGCCAAAGGAGCCTAGACACATGTACTTTGATATGTAAAAGTTGGGCTGAAAACACAAACAACGAAAAACTAAATCTTTCCGAAAACTCATGATTAACCTGTTAGCATTTTTGCTATTTGATATTCCTTCCTTCTGATGATTAATCTGTTAACGGTTAACCTTGGCCATCCCTAGTAATTACAGTTGTGTTGTAACCTTATTTAAATTCTTCAAGCTCATAAAGATTTTTATTTGAATCTAGATTTTTGTTTTCAGTTGCAGGTAGCCACATTCAACATGCTGTTTGCTGATGTTCCAAGACCCCTTGTAAAAATGGTTGCATGTCTTGCATCTGTAAGTTATAAAGCTGTAGATTTTATGGACAAGAACTTTACAAAGGATTGATTTTAGATTGTTAAATCTAAGTGATAACATCTCACTAAGGATGGACATCGCATGTAAATTTGCATGAGGGAATTAAATTTAATTTGGATATCTTTCAGGGGAGATAATTAGACTTGTGTTTATTTATTTATAAATTATTTTAAATACATATTAATTTTTTTCAGTTTAATTTAATGTTTTTATTCTTAAAGATTCAGAAGCTTCTAAATAGATCAGCATATACAGACCAGAATATTGAAGATATAAGAGAATTGATCCGTGATTACCACCAATTAGTCTACGAATATGCACCTGAGCTAAGAAAAAAAGCCAAAACACATCTTCTGCTGCATATAGTAAGTTCATACTTATAGTAAACTTTATCCTGTCAGTCAGACGGGTTTTGCCCGACAAAATGGAATACTGCTTACCACGTTTGGTCGGGTTTATGGTCCTTTTGTAGATCTCATATTACACAGTTTTTGAAATCAACAATTATTTTCCACAGTTAAACGCCATTTTAAATGAGGCTAAAGTTTCATATTGATAAATCGATTTTCCATAGGAAGTCAGCCATTTTTGTTTGTAATGGGGTCTAATGTTGTGTACAAATGTTTGTCTGCGTCGCAAGGTACAATGGTATTCGGACAAACCGAGAGATGTATATTTTGTTTTAATTTTGTATAAATAGATCGAAGTTAGAATTTTATATTTGCTACATTTCGAGAATAAAATTTAAATTTTGTCATTAATCTTACAAATCACAAAACTAACATAGGATTATAAAGGCAGTAAAATTTGGCCCAGTAGTTTAGTGTCCTTTGTATCTATTTTTTACCAAGAGTTTCATTGAAACAAATCACAAATTTCAGTCTTTTATTTTCAGGAGGGTAAGTTAGTTTACTGGACTTGAAATAAACTGTCTTCATCTGCAAGATTTTCATGGCAGCAGTGCTAAGAAACAGTATTCAATTTTACTTGACCTTATAAGTCCGTATGTTTTTCCTAAATTTTAACTTTTAACCTTAAAGCTGATAAATTTAAGGTAAACATTTTTAAAATTATCGTTATTAGTTGTACTAATGTTTTATTCTACAGGTTGAGGATATTCAAAGGCATGGCCCACCTAAAGCATTTGCTGAAGATGCTTTTGAAAAAAATCATGGAGCTATCAGGAACATGATATTTCTTCAAAACCAGAAAGCCAGAAGTAGGGACACATGCATAAAATTTGCCAAGCAATATCTTTGTATGCATGTTATCAGTGGTGGATATTTTGAACAAGACAATAATTGGTATGCTGTTTTGACTTTTTTGTTTGAAGATTGTTTGCAACCAATTTCATTACAGATACATCTATGTATGTATGGGACAAATGTTTAACATGTTATTTGATTTCAGGTGTGCGATACAGGCCCCCTCTTGTTTTTGCACCAGTCCACTTAAACAAATTGTTACACTGAACCATAATTGAGATTTACTAAAAAAAGGTGGGTTGACACTTTGTATCCATAACTCCTCCCAAATTGTTCACTTGATTTTAACCAAACTTTCCCTGAATCATTTGCACACATACTGTTAGGCATCCTGTTTTGTTTTGGCATCTGCTAAAAAAAATGTGAGAGGCAGTATACTAGTTTGCTGTCTTATTAGTAGCAGGGTGTATCAAATGTTAAGAATAGCTCACAGAAAGTCTCCCCTGTTTTTTTATCAACCATCCATCCATAGTCCCACTTTTGTATCCGCAACTGTTCATTTGATTTTAACCAAACCTTCCCACAATCATTTAAGGAATACTTCAAAATTATGAACGGGTTAAGTGCTATAATATGATTTGGGTCTGTTTACGCCTAATAAACTTCAAACTGTATTATATTGTATAACCTGTTCAGAAATTTGAAATATTCCTTATAATTTAATTTTAACAATAAATTTTAACAATTTTTATAGTAAAAACGTTGATGACATCATGGAACTATTTGAATTTTAACGGTGTAAGAATAGGTCAAAGGTCACATAAGTTATTTCTTATAATATGGAATGCTCAATTTAAATTAACCAATCAGATTTCAGCTTACAAAGCAAATTAAATTATTAGCAGATAATGTCATTGTGCACCTCCTATTTTGTTTTTGCGTCAGTCTGCTAAATCAATTTTGTAATACTTTACCATAATTTCAGTCAGTTCTTGTTACAACCATATGGAAAGCTACTCTTATTTTAAATGTAACAATATTAATTTACTTTTCTAGCATTTGTTTTTGAATTTCAAAGAAATACCAGACTTTATTTACTTGAACTTTATGGAATGCTTGTTATTTTTTTCTTCCTAATTGCAGGTGTCAGGCAACTTCTGCAGTCATCAGGTTAGGATTGCAGTCACCAGTACTCAATTTTCTTGGTGCTGACACTCATATAGACTCAACTAAACAGAGACCAGGAACCATCTCATTATTTAAAAGGGACCAGAAGAAGAAAATTGTTGTAGAAAATCCAACAGATGATTTTCTTCTACAAGCACTTCTTACTTTAAACATTGAAGATCATCACTTTGATCAATACAAGCTAATGCGAGGCTCTGGTGTAAGAGCAGAGAGTGGCATTCTTATACATTCTGGAGAATGGGTTTCCTATTTAGATTCTGAAAAGCAGGTAACAAAAGTCTTGGTTTATTTTTATGTTTTTATAACCTTGTGGATTTAAGTTTTAGTCATGTTCCTATGGATTATTTTAAACCCAACTTCCAGTTTTTGGTGTGGTGGGTATTAAACTTTGTTTAAGCTTTTCTTTTTAAACATTTCATGGATATTGTTTGATATTTACCTCAATGTTTTAGTATGATATAAGATGTCTGTAAAAAAATGTTCTCGCCTTCAACCAATTTAAACTACGCAAGAATAATTTGGGACAAACTGGCTACAAATGACATGTTCCTCAGTATGATTAATCCCTATGTTTTATTACAGCACATTTAATGGCAGTTAACTCAAGACTATTATATCTTCATAATCAAAAGCTCTATTCTAGAAAAGTTTATTTTTAGTCAAAGTTGTCCGATTCCACTTTTAAGAGTAACTGCACATAAAGGCGAAAAGTAGCGTTATTTTTTCTTCAGATGTCAACTTCTTGATCTCTTTAAAAGTCTTAGTGGGGTCAAAAATGTTAAATGATCCCTTGTTCATGGCCATCATGATATGAAACACTTTCCATCAATTTTTTACAGGCTTAACTTGAATGATTTAGTAATTTATGAATACTTTTTTTCAGGAATTTATTGGTGTCTTTAAAGAAGGACTTGTTATTATACCAAAGAGAGGTGCTCACTTAGAGGTTGTGGTGCTATGGAAGACCAACATTCTCAATAAAAAGGTTATGGGTTGTCAAGTCCTCGAAAAGTCAGCAACAACCACGATAGTGCCATCTAAAAATTTAGAAAAAATTAGTGTAGTACATAATTGCTCTGCTGCCAAATGTAGAATTGTTGAGGCTATTTCATCAGATAAAGTTGAGCAAGAGAATGTTTTAAAGAAGTCTACTCATTTAAAACATAATCTGTTAGTTAATCAGTACATTGTCAACCAGTTTTATCTTTAAATATTTGACCTTGATCTTTAAGATAATTTTTCTTTTCAAAGCTTGTCCTGGCCATTACTTTGTTGTCTTTACACCTAGGCCTAAACATTTGGTATGTAATTGATCAGACTGTAATAATGTGCTTAATGAATTGACGACCTTTCAGTTTCTGATAATGATGTATAATTTACATAATGGTATGTTCAGTGAATCAGAGTTAATTTTATAATGTGCTCAGTGGTTTACAATAATGTCATATGTTGTTTAATATGACAGATTAATGTTGTAGTGTACTCAGTGAATCAGATTAATGTCATAGTATACTCAGTAAAACAGAGTAATGTCATATTGTATACATTAAATCAGATTAATGTCACAGTATACTCAGTAAAACAGAGTAATGTCATATTGTATACATTAAATCAGATTAATGTCACAGTATACTCAGTAAAACAGAGTAATGTCATATTGTATACATTAAATCAGATTAATGTCACAGTGAATCAGTGATGTCAAAGTGTAATCGGTGAATCAGAGTAGTATCATAGTGTACTTGGTGAATTCATTTACACAGTGATTCTGAGTAATGTCATAGTGTACTTTGTGAATCAGATTAATGTCACAGTATACTCAGTAAAACAGATTAATGTCATATTGTATACATTAAATCAGATTAATGTCACAGTGAATCAGAGTAGTGTCATAGTGTACTCGGTGAATTCATTTACACAGTGATTCTGAGTAATGTCATAGTGTACTTTGTGAATCAGATTAATGTCACAGTGAATCAGAGTAGTGTCATAGTGTACTTGGTGAATTAGATTAATGTCACAGTGTACTATGTGAATCAGAGTAATGACATAGTGTACACAGTGTAAATCAGAGTAATGTGAGTGTACACAGTTAATCAGAGTAATGTCATAGTGTACACAGTGTAAATCAGAGTAATGTGAGTGTACACAGTTAATCAGAGTAATGACATAGTGTACACGTTAAATCAGATTAATGTCAAAGTGTACTCAGTAAATCAGATTAATGTCATAGTGTACTCTGTGAATCAGAGTAATGTCATAGTGTACTTGGTGAAGTAGAGTAATGTCATAGTGTACTTGGTGAAGTAGAGTAATGTCATAGTGTACTCTGTGAATCAGAGTAATGTCATAGTGTACTTGGTGAAGTAGAGTAATGTCATAGTGTACTCAGTAAAGTAGAGTAATGTCATAGTGTACTTGGTGAAGTAGAGTAATGTCATAGTGTACTCTGTGAATCAGAGTAATGTCATAGTGTACTTGGTGAATCAGAGTAATGTCATAGTGTACTTGGTGAATCAGAGTAATGTCATAGTGTACTCAGTAGAGTAATGTCATAGTGTACTTGGTGAATCAGAGTAATGTCATAGTGTACTTGGTGAATCAGAGTAATGTCACTGTACTCAGTGAATTATAGTAATGTCATATTGTACTAGGTGAATCATATTAATGTCAGTGTACTGGGTGAGCAGGTTAATGTCATAGTATACTCTGTGAATCAGGGAAATGTCCGAGTGTACTCTGTGAATCAGAGTAATGTCATAGTGTACTTGGTGAATCAGAGTAATGTCATAGTGTACTCAGTGAAGTAGAGTAATGTCATAGTGTACTTGGTGAATCAGAGTAATGTCATTGTGTACTTGGTGAATCAGAGAAATGTCATAGTGTACTTGGTGAATCAGAGAAATGTCATAGTGTACTCAGCAAAGCAGAGTGATGTCATAGTGTACTTGGTGAATCAGAGTAATGTCATAGTGTACTTGGTGAATCAGAGTAATGTCATAGTGTACTTGGTGAATCAGAGTAATGTCATAATGTACTCAGTAAAGTAGAGTAATGTCATAGTGTTCTTGGTGAATCAGGTTAATGCCATAGTGTACTTGGTGAATCAGAGTAAAGTCAAAGTGTACTTGGTGAATCTGAGTACTGTCATAGTGTATTGGGTGAGCAGGTTAATGTCATAGTATACTTGGTGAATCATAGTAATGTCACTGTACTAAGTGAATTATAGTAATGTCATATTGTACTAGGTGAATCAGATTAATGTCAAAGTGTACTTGGTGAATCTCAGTAATGTCACTGTACTCAGTGAATTATAGTAATGTCATATATACTATGTGAATCAGATTAATGTCAAAGTGTACTTAGTGAATCAAAGTAATGACATAGTGTACTTGGTGAACAGATTAATGTCATAGTGTACTAGGTGAATCAGAGTAATGTTATAATGTACTTGGTGAATCTAAGTAATGTCAATGTACTCAGTGAATTATAGTAATGTCATATATACTAGGTGAATCAGATTAATGTCAAAGTGTACTTAGTGAATCAAAGTAATGACATTGTGTACTAGGTGAACAGGTTAATGCCATAGTGTACTCAGTGAATCAGAGTAATGTCAAAGTGTACTTGGTGAATCAGAGTAATTTCAAAGTGTACTTGGTGAATCATAGTAATGTCATAGTGTACTCGATGAACAGAGTAATGTCATAAAGTACTTGGTGAATCAGAGAAGTGGCACATTGTACTCATTGAATGGATGATAGTATTTTGTTTTCTGTTTCCATTAAACTTTTTTTTCAATTATGTATGTTTTTGAAGTTGATGATTCAAGAAAATGTTCTTGTTATATAAATATATGAACATTTATATATAATGTGATATATATAAAATTTAAAATCATTAATTTAAGATAAATTTGATAAGTTTTCTTATCTTTATATTGACTGAATACTTGCCTTTAATAAATTATGATGTATTCAAGTTCATTTATTGTGTTTTTTATCTATTATACAAATGCCCAATTTATTTTTAATCATCATCCGTATTACGGATGTTTTACGTCTGATTTACGTCTGTTTAATCTACAGACATTTTACGGACGTTGGGCTTTACGTCCGTTAATGAAACGGATGTAAAACGGACGTTTTCAGTACTGATGGTTTACGGATGTTTCCGTTTTGAACGTAAAACATATGGTAAACGGACGTTTTACGGATGTTTAGTTACACATCCGTTAAACGTCCGTAGCTATTTTTGCTGTGTAACTGCCATTCATATCGGATTACTCTTAGGAAAACAGTGAATGATGTGGTGTAATTTATAAAACAAAGTAGAAAGTACTTAAAGGAATACAAAAGTAATGCAGACAAAGATTGATTGATTGATGCTCAGTGAGCAGTATTTTAGTTATATATTTAGAACGGGAACAAGTTGGCAAACAGCCTCTTGCAGCGGCTAAATGAGCCTTCTTGTGTTTACCTCTGAAATAATATAAAAGTGGAACTGTCTTAACACGTCAGCTTGGGACGTACTTAGGGGATCTGTCGACCCCTCCGAATATGGTCCCAGTATACAAAAGTGCAGACAATTGTTAATATTTTCAAACCTAACTCTTGATTTGATATATCTGAAATATTTAAATGAGGTGGTGAAAACATTTACTAGTGGCTATAATGAGTTTTAACGTGAGTCTGCCGATGGAGGATAGGGAGGGGAAGGTTACTGCAGAAAGACTCACCGCTGACCAAAGTGAGTAAAGTGTTCGGAAAGTTCCACATTAACACTTTTGTACATTTCAAGAATCAATTACAATTTTATTCGGCTAGTTTCCAATTTGATTTATTGTTTGTTATTTTGTAACGTCCAATACTGCTAGGTGCACTTTAGGCAAAGCAAGGCATTAAATCAATCGCTTGTATGTAATTAACCTTCTTATTTAATAAGGTAAACAAACAATAATGTCAAAAATTAGTAAACATACCTGATATGTTTTAGTCATTGTCGTGGTTTTAGAAATTTGGGTTGATTGACTGATCAGATACTACTGGGATGATCTTTTTATAGAGTATCGTTGTGCATGACACATCATTCAATCACAAATTTGTGCTTAATCTTTTGACATGGCAAAAATATTACTTGGAGCAATATGTTTTTGTTAACCCGGATGATCAAATATTTATTTAACGCCCTCGCTCCAGTTTATACGTAAAAAAATATATTAGTATATATCAATTAACAAGAAACATAAACTTATCAGTGTAAAAAACATACACAAAACTACAGTCTACATATACAGGTACATATTATACTTTTAAGATTAATATTCATTCATTTTTAGTAAGCTTAAACGGACCACATGCTCGTGTATAGACCGGCCGGAGTATATGGACAGACCTCGTTTTGATACTAAAAATCCGGATTCCGCAGTAGACCGGTTTTGGCACGAATTTATTCTATACATAGTACAGAAATATGTCGTCTGCACAGTCTGGTGAAAGATGAGTCAAAGATTTGCGTCTTTGAACGAGGATGAAATGAAGACAGTTTTGAATACCAAAGATTCTTTAATAGTTTAAACACAAAAAAAACTCCAACACTTTCAGGACTGACCTAAAGAAACAAGGGTACAGGAAGATTTGACAAAAAGTTAATTGAATATTTCGACTGAGAAATTTCTATGCAGAAATCCGAAATAGGAAAGGTAAACTTTACAACTTCTCTTTTGTCAATATGAAGTGGAATTTGCCGTCATATAGTAGCTGTTAATTCGTTTGACATTATCAACTATGCTGAGTTTAAATCGCTAAATGAAATGATCAAATCTATGTGTAAACTCAAGCTAACTACAAGTGAACTCATCTTAGCTTTGGCCCTTATATTTTGTTTTGGGTGACTGACCGGTCCATATACTACCATATGACCTTCCGGACCATACTAGGAGGGTTCCCAGTGCTCGACTCACAGAGCAGCCCAGCGCGTCCCCGGATGGCGGATAGGGGAGACCCTTTCGTTAGGGGGTTGTCAGGTAATAATACGGAAAGCCTGGCCGCGGACCGCGGGTAACGTGTTTGCAGAGTGCACGCTCCTTGCACGATAAAGACCATTTCTGTAGATTTCGAAAAAGTGTAGGCTCATTGTAGCCTCTACAAAAGGCTAAATTTTCTGCCCCTACCCAAACTCCATACTTTTTCCAGTGGCAGTCTAAATTTTGTTTCTGTGTCCCATACCACCCCCTTTTTCAGTTGATTGATTGTTTGTTAACTTGTTCTCGTCCTGAATATAGCTGACATACTGCTCACTTGACGTTAAGCAAAAATCCAATCAATCAATCTGTGTGATAAAAAATACATCAGACCGAATTTAACAAAGGGCGAAAAATGTGCATTAAACCTTAGACTGCCACTAGACATATTCGGGCCGATTGACGTTACATTTCACTGGCAATGGGTCGATTGACGTTACCTTTCACTGCCAAATGGCCGATTTCGACCGATTTTCATTTAAAGATGTTTTACACTTTATATTATAGTAAAAATAAATTATTTGCTTTTTACTACTATGTATGTCTATGGGCAAGTTTTGACTTGAAATCCACTTCATCCGGCTGTTGGAGTACATTTAGCAATGGCTTCAGTTTGGATGAGAGCATTCCCGCCAGAATCGGAGAGACGAGCGACTTTTTGAGGTATTCCTGTTGTTCGTAACAATGCAGAGCCAATTACCTACTTTTATTTGCTTTTCACCATAGATTTACTGAAGGAAATAGCAAAAAGAACCAACAGGTACATACAATGATTGATTTTATTTTTCAGAACAAAAAAACGGCAAAATTGAATCCTTCGTGCCATGACATCTTGCACCCTGGAGAAATATCTGGGACAGCAAAAAAAACGCATGGCTCAGACGGCGGCTGGATGTAGGTGAAAAATGTTGCACAATACGCAAGAAAGGTAGTTAAATGCATCGTATCACGTGATTTGTAGTATCAAGTTATTTGAGTTGGGGCATTTTCCTCAGCGAACCATCTTTTAAAATCGTGTGAAAGGCATAAAACTAGGCTCCCTTCCATAAATTAATGTTTAGTGTGGGCTTTGCACCCCGGTACAACACAGCACATGTTTCGTTTTTTATTGTCCTTTTTAATGCGCCCAATTTCGTTTTAAATGTTACCGCTTGAGCCTTCTCGAACTGATTTACAAAGAAATGAACTGCTGGGATCGGAAAATTGGCAGGCTTATGAACCCATTTTACAGCGTTAAAGCTTCATCGATTTTCAATTTTGAATGTCTTGATTCATATAGATGAATGAAATAGAACTTTCAAGTAATCAGACTGTGCTTATTCTATGTGGTACCAGATAGAAAAGTTTAAGACGTCTGAAAAACGTACATGTAATTTTATAAATACAAAAAAAATATTTATATTAGTTTTTTTACATCTTCGCTCTCAATAAAAACCGGCCTGGCCGAAATACAGATTCGGCCTTAACAAAATAGATTATAAGTAGAAAAAAGTTATCTACCACGACATACACAGGCTCACATCCAATATATCCGATTTGGATAAATCTGTTCCGAAAATCACGTTATCTCTTATGTCTAATTACAGACCAGTTGCATTATTATGCTGCATGAGCAAAGTTTTAGAGAATATTGTTTATATAATATATTTATAACCATTTATTTTCGAACTCCCTTCTGTTTAAATTTAGTCTGGATTCATGCCAGGACATTCTACTAGCCATTAACTTGTCGAAAAATATTACGAAATGTTATTAGCCTTAAATTATAGGCACAACACAGCTGTAACTTTCTGTGATAGAGTCTGGACAGAGTGTGTGGATCAAAGGTCTTGTTTTTAAACTAGAGAATTATGGTATAAATGGAACCCTGCTAAGATGGTCCTATTTAGAAGAAAGACAACAAGTTGTTCTGAAACATGGCATATCTGATCTTGGCTACTTAAAAACTGGTGTACCCCAGGGATTAGTGCTTGGTCCTCACATTTTCCTTGTATATGTTAATGATATTGCTGATGAAATATTAGGACTGTCGACTATTGGCCGACGACACTTCAGAGAGGCATACTGCTTGCAATTAACAAACTCTTGTCAATATGGTCAATTTTGATTAAGAAAATATCTAAAATTGGTTAGTCAAACTAAACCCAGAAAAAACTGATATGATGGTATTCAGCATTTCAGTTCTAACTTTCGCACTGACCCAGTTGTCTCTCACAAACACCTGGGTTTAATATTCAGTTCCGATGGCAAATGAACTGTACACATCAATAGAATTATTGATAAAGCTTCAAAGAAGTTAAACGTTTTTCGCAAGCGTATATTTCAGTAAAATCGAAAATACTTAGAGCTGATTTATCTCACATTATATTCTTCTAATTCTAGAATATTCATGCGAGCTGTCGGACAACTGTCAAGCTGGGAGAGTTATCAATGGACTCACTATGTATACCAGTGCAGACTTCATTTTCAAGAGACTGGATGGGAGCACATTGCGAGTAGACGGGAACGGAAAATCTTGTCTTTTTCTATAATATTGCCCATGGTCAATTTCCAGAATACCTAGTTGATCTGATGCCGCCAACTGTCGCTGAAACCACCATTTACAATTTACGTAGTAGTAGAAAATTACTCTGTTCCATTAACACGTCTTACTTTATTCCAGCATCTTTCTTCCGAGCTACACGTAAACTTTGCAATGATCTCGACATATCTATACGAAATTCTCCGTAACTAAACATTTTCAAGTGTTCATTGAGGGCAAGATATTGCCACTACAAAAAACCACCGGCCTATTACTTCAATGGGAACAGATATATAAACATTCTTCATACTAGACTGCGCCAAAAATGCAGTTCACTGACCTATTTAGAGCCAAGCTTATTAAAAGTTCGATATGTTCATGTGGTACTGCTTCTGAAACTGTAGAACACTACTTTATGTCCTGCAGAAACTACCATATACCTAGACTTAAATTAGAAACAAATTCACTATTGTTTAATTTTCGTTTTAATTGTAATACACTGTAAAATGACATAGTTACTGACAGCTATAAAAACAACTGCTTAATATTTCAGCATGTTCAGTAATATATATCAAAGGAACCGGACGACTCACAACAACTTAAACTTTAAATGTAAAACGGAGTTGCATCAATTTTCGACCTCCCTCCTTTTCCGGCCCTTTGTTTCTGTTTTTTGTTTTTCTTCCTAAATACTTCGTGAAAGACTGTACTATGTGAACTGTACCACCCAGTTGAATGTTCATATGAATTTTTTACGTCATGTTTATATCCATTTCTGATCTTTGTCATAGTTGATTGTAAAATACATTTATAGGATACATTTACAGAGAAGGCGATTCTAAATTGCTATAATTTGTGCCTGATCCGTCTTCTGTTTAAACAATAAATATGTTTAAACATATTTCGATGAAATATTACAGTACGAAAAGGCCATTTAGGAATTATTAGAGTTCTTTTTGCTCGGCATAATACTAAATGGTTCATAGTTTTAGTAATGAGATTTATCGGTGGAGCAAGTCAGTTATTATCTTTTCTACATTCAAAATTGTCTACTCACCAGGATTCCACACTTTGGAATTAAACCGATGCAATTTAGAATTGTTAAAAGTACCACATAATTTCTCCATAAATGAAAAGAAATCATACGATGCTTCGCAGTCATCACAGTCAATAATATTTGAAATAAAATCCGCTTTAATATTTTTGAATTTAGGAATCCAGACTGAAAAGGAACGGACTTATTCCTAAGCTTAAACATATTTTTAAAATGTTGTATGCGAGATTCTGTAAATGCATTTTTGTGCTGCCCTTTTGGACAATCCGCATGTAGTTTTGCTTAATAATTTTTTTTTTATTGTACTATTCTGTTCTAGTTTTAAATACAGATTATAAAGCACACAGAGCTAGCTGTATTGCTCTTATTTCTCGACCGCCACGAACTCAGTTTTCTACGGAAGCCGTAAAGGGACATCAACAATAAGAATTTTTTTTTTAATTCGTTATCACGATAAAACAAAATTGTTATATCGAGATCTCGATAAAACAGTCTATCGTTATCTCGAGAAAACGATACTGTTATATCGTGATCTCAATATAAAGATTTCGTTATATTGTTGTATATTGCTTTCTCGAGATAACGATCTATTTTTATCGAGATCTCAATATAACAATACCAGATCGTTTTCTCGAGATAACGATACACTTGTTTTTTCGAGATGACGATTTAACAATATCGTTTTCTCGAGATAACAGTATCGTTTTCTCGAGATAAATATACATTTTATATTGAGATCACGATATAACAATATCGTTTTCTCGAGATATCAATATCGTTTTCTCTAGATAACAGTATCGTTTTCTCGAGATCACGATATAACAATATCGTTTTCTCGAGATCACGATATAACGATATCGTTTTCTCGAGATAACAATTCATTGTTTTACCGAGATCTCGATATAACAATTTCGTTTTCTCGAGATAACGAAACTTTATATTGAGATCACGATATAAAAGTATCGTTTTCTCGAGATAACGATAGACTGTTTTATCGAGATAACGAATTAAAAAAAAAAATCTTATTTTTGATGTCCCCTTACGGCTTCCGTTGTTTTCTGTTTATGTGAATCACGTGCTTAATGAAAAAAACTTTTTGTTAATCTCTACAGTATAGGCAGCAGCCTCTACATTGCTGTCATCTTAATAAACTATAATTTCGGGAAAAATATCTCTAATACAGCAAGCCGATGCTTTTTAAAAGTAAGTCGATACTTTTTACACTATGCATAAAGTTTTTTCCATCGCGTTCCTTAACAAGTATCGCGAGGAAATTTTCCAATAAAAAGTCTTACGTTTTATGAGCGTCTTTAATACGATGGTCAGTAATGGTTAGAGTAAGTAATTTGTCCATACTAATCCTAATCATTCTTAGCGCTGAACAGGTTCAAAAATGTCATTGTTAATATATAAAAAACTGCTTTTGTCATAGTATTCTTCATAGATTCAGAATTTATTCGACAAGTATAATAGCTATCACCTAGATCTAGACCGTGGTCTAAATACAAAAACTATGCTTACCCCGTTCGTTCACCAGTACTTTACAATAAATCTCAAACATTTTGTTAAAAATGTAAGAAGCTGAAGCCAGACCAAAAGCTAATCCTGAAAAGCGGTAAAATTTTCGTTTCCATGAAAAAACAAGATATGTGTGTTGTTGCGCGTAAATATCAATATGAAAATACTCACTTGTCAAGTTGAATTTTACAAAAAAAAATCTTTTTAAAAATATTGACCGGCAATTCTCCTGTCTTCGAACTTAAATTTTGACTTTGTATTTTATTTATTTTACTTAAATCTAAAATTATTCTCTCTTTCCCTCCGATTTTTTAACAGCTACACTAAAGGAATTTACAACAAATGACTGAAAAGGAAGTCCATAAATGCATCCATTGTCTCATAGGTCATTAAACAGTTTAATCTACACTATAACTATGTTCTATTGGAGGCGGACTAAGGCTAAAATGGATTAAATAGCAATTATTAATAGTATCTAAAATAAATTTAATTGCCCCCATATGCCTCCAAAAATCTATATTCTTTTAAAACTATATTTAACCCATTAAGCCGTTTTAGAAAAATCAACGTTTTTGCAATTTCTTGCGTGCTCAAAGAAAACATCCATGCTCAATGAGTAAGTTACTAGTATATGACACTCTAAATACTAAATCTAAAATTTTACTTTGTTCCTCTGATTGTTGCTGTCTTAGGGGTCGCCTTGCAGAGACGGCTCCAGTGAAAAGGCTACTGGAACTGAGGAAAACTAGAATACTGAGACGTTTCAGAAGTTGGTCTCGTAACGGTAGCAGCTGATGTGGGTTTCGAATATAGGTTTAGCTCTGTTTTTCTTCTCCTTCATGAAACAGGGATCCCGGTTTCAGCTTGTCGTAGCCGTTTTTCATCTTCCGAATCCGAAGCAATGTCATCGCTCTCATATTCCCTTACTGTGAAACAACATGGAAACAATTTATCAATTAACCTTATTTAAGTAACTTATTACGCTGGTTAATTTTAGCAAGACGATTGGACATTATATTTTGAGATATAAAACCTTCAGCAGGTATTCTGGACTGTAACTTCTGTAGTTCTGATAGGATTTCAGAATTACTGAATTAAATGTGAATTGAACCTGATTTCCGTCGCCTCTCAAGGTTATAACAATTGCTTCAGTTCTCAATTTGGATGTGCTTAGGAATCAGTGCCTGACAAAAGCTCCTTTTGTAGCATACGAAAATAAAAAGTTGAACTAGTCACTAAAGCGGGCAGTTCCAAAAGCAGGATGTCTGGATGTTTGCTGAGGTGCTGTAATAACGTGGAACATTAATTTTTCGTCTGACATCCTAGCGTGAAGTGCAGCATGTGCCACTGAAGATCCTTTAATGACCAATATTAAACTTAGCAGCTATTTATACGTCTTACACATAGGCTTGCATTGCATGAAGCGCGGAAAACTTTCTTCTTGAAACAGCTTCACTACTACGCCGTAAGATTCATGTTTAAAAACCATTCATGTATTGATCAAAGATCAAGTATCCAGGTGTTATTTGTTAACGATAGAAATGACTCATGTAAATCAGCTGTAACATGTTTTATTAGATATGGAAAGTGCCTAAAATTTTTATAAAATCACGTGATCGCAATTTCTACCTATTCAACGACAGCGATTATATCTTGAAAATGACGTATTTCAAATGTACAAATATGTTGTGAAAACAGTTTTTTTTATTATGATGTTGGATGAAGCTTTGCAAGTCGAAACTAACAATAAATAATATAGTTCTGTCGTATTTTTAATGAAGAAGAGGTCAAAATATATTGCCTAATGGAGAGGTTTCTTTTATACACATTTGAAGGACGTCATATTAGAATAGAAGATTACTAACTACCTTGAGTACCCCCCACTATTTGATATATGTTCTGTAATGTGTCAAGCACATTGATAAATACAGTGTATTAACAATATATTGGTACATTAGAAAACCAATGAATGCACTTAGTGTCAATGCGTGTTGCATCCTTTATATAATTATATAGTAAACGGCGGCTGAACGTCCAAGCAATATTTTAATGGTATTAAGAAGGAAAACAGGTTGATCACACACAAAATAAATTTAAATAACTCTGGGATAATTGAAAGACCAATGGGCGAAAAGGTATGGTTATGTTAGGTAGAGAGGGATATTAGCTTTTTGTAGTGAAAAAGAAGTATTCATTTTAAATGGGGTTAGACGTTCTAATAACACATTACTCGCCATAGTCCTTTGTCTGTTTTTCTTTTTCTTTCTGACTCGAAACTCCAACGTGGGGCCCTTCGTTGTCAGCCACCTAGACTGGTATTATTATCACTTTGTGTCCGTCCTTCCGTCGGGTAAACTTTCAACATTTCTCCACCGGGTCCACATGTCGTAATGAAATAAATCTTTGGATTGGAACAGTGCCACACTAGAGGTTTCTAAAATATTCGTTTCGGAATTTTCACTTAGTCGTGGTCGGGCATTAAAGGTTACCGTCATTGGAAATCCTTGTTTCTGATCATCCGAAATTAAAAGCAAATCATCTTCTCTGAAATTAAAAGTTTGAATGTTTTGTAACTTGATACAAATGATAATGATGTATATAAGGTTTCGTACAAATAATTGTTTTTGGTGTGAACAAACAAATCTCACGGCCTTCATTTGCAAATCTTGTTCATGTTTAGCTGAAATTTACAATGTCTTTTCTGAAATTACAATCCTTATGGATTGTTAAAAGATTGCAGAATAACAGGTTCTTTACACGATTGTTGGTTATTTGCTGATTGGACTTCAAACAAGACCTCTGTAAGTGATCTTTTTTTATAATTATCAAATGTGCATCGTTTGAAACTACAGACAAAGGGATATTAATGTTGCAATATTAAGGTACAGTAGGACCTTTATATCGTTACCTAAATTTTACCATTTTGGCTTTTAGCGTGGACACCATGTGGAATCCTAAATCGTATTAGCTAAAATTAAAAAAATAATCTTCACTGTAGAGAAAATTAAAAGATAAATGCAGTGCTGATTTGTATAAGAAAAGTATGGGGTAGTGCCACTTAAAATTTTGTATATATTTCTAATTGAACTTGAAAGATTACATGCATGAATATTTTTAGTTTTATGGACTTTCCTGACACATGCAAGAGTTTAATTTTGACTAGTAAAGATTTTAATGATTTCAAATGTCAGAGCTTTCTTAATATATCTGGCGTGCTTGGCATTTGACCAAACAGTACACAGAGGCACGTGCTGTACTTAGTAATGAACAAATTAGTAGAGGTATTGGACTTGTTCTTAAAGCAAGTAAGGTATTAAAAGTATTTCAAAAAAAGCTCGCTTTAAATTCTTTTCTCCATTATATTTTAAGATAATGCAAAATGTAAAAACTGCATAATTAGTTGACATTCCTTTTTCTTATACAAATAAATAAGTATTGTTTTTACGGAGACATATTTTAAGGATCTGCATGCAAAATTGAATGCAAAACAAAATAATTTAATAAATTGCAATACAAGTCCTTCATCATGGAATTATTTTATAACTACATATTTTTCTCTGCTTTGATCATTCTACAAAATATTAAGATTAATAAAAAAGAGTTATTGTATTCCTGTGTCGCTCACGATAAATCAACGTTTTATGTTTGTTATTTGGTCAATTACTTGTACAAAGTACTGACTGACTGTTTATTTGTCGATGTGACATCGTCTTAAATATTCGGAACTGATTACCTGGCTCGTCCGCAGGCGACAGATAGATGTCCTGTAATTGCGACGTTCTCTTGGTATTATAGGACAGACGAATTACCAAGTAGTTTGCCGATACAACATCTTAGCATGTTAAAGAACCCTTTGCAGATATTAGAAAAAGTAGACTCATAAGAGTCGTTACAAAAGACAACATTTACCATTGGTTACTTGCATTACCCTACACTATTTTTTGTTCGTTAACTTATGTTTTTATCTTAATAAAGCCAAAATTTTACGGACAGGTCGTTAAACTCCAAAATTGATTTATTGTTTATTAACCTGTTCTCATCATGAATGTAGCTTAATTAATGTTCATTGGACTTGAAGAAATCAACAATCAATTAATCGATTCATTTAATTTTTTGTGCAGCGAGGCTCCATAGTTTTAAACTTTGAAATGATATAATATAATATATAAAGCTTTTGTTACATATAATATATTTTATATTTTGAGCTTTTAAATCTGCACATACGGAAAATTTTGTCCAGAATATATATTATTATTTAACATGAATCAATATTTTATTTAAAAAATATTAAATTAAACCATTTTATTTTGTATACCATGTTATAAAACTTATAATCTCCGTGTTATAGATATACGTCACTTTGACCTTCATGTTAAAAATGACCCTTCTCTACATGTTATTTGAGTCAAATTATGTTGACATGTTCCTTGTAGCTGTGATTAAGATACATTACTAGGAAATAAATGTACACTTAATGTTTCATCATATTACGGATGGGAGGAACATTTGAACGTCTTAATTATTTTTAACGAGCATCAAAACGTTGTTTGGTAGGCATCTTAATTTTTGCTTTAAATAAGATAAGCATCAAACCGTGCACCGACAAGCTATGTTTTGGGGGTACTCGCCGAAAGCAGCAGGTGTTCAAAGGATAATATACTAAAATTGACAAAGTTGACAAAGAACGCAAGCCTTGTGTTAAGGGTAACTTGGCGAAACAAACGTTCGAAATTCTACTTGATTGACCCATTACCCACCGCCTTTTTAACACCCTGTAATTGAACAAATTGATTATCATGATTCACAAGATATGATAAAGTGATAATAGATGTGGAAAGGAGGTAATGTCAATTTTAATAATTTGTGTAAAATTTATTTAATTTTTTGTATTGTTGTTGTTTTAATGCCCTGTACAAAAAAAACTTCCATCTTTCAATTTTGTCACATTTGTTTATGATGTTGCCACTACAACGTTTAATTGTTGTTCAATCACAAAGGCGAACATTTGGTCAGAGGTTTATTAGGACCTTTGCTACTCACAACGTTGAATTTTGAGGTTTAGAAATAAACATTAACTTTCATAGAGTTTTAGTTTTTTTTCTTTTTATTGTTGAATTTTCTATTTATTTGTCCGCCATGTCGAAGAAAAAACGGTTCCGCAGAGTGCCAACATGTCCGATACTTGCGCTTAACGGGTCTCTAGAAGAAAGTACCAGGTGTACAGGAAAACATACTAAAATAGAACAATTTCGTTAAAGACGCAAACATCGTGGCATAGGCCACCCAGCGAAACAATCGTATGATATATCTGCTACTTATGCTATTTAATTGGCGCATGAGCCACCGCCTTCTACCCTTAGCTAAACTAAACAGTATAACTCAATGGTATTTAGAAGCACTACCGTATGTAGTATCAAAAATACAGCTCATAATAGGGCTTGGTATGATCAGTTGGTTGTTTAAAACAGGCCTTTTAGACCGCTCGTCTAAATGAATTGTGATGTTTTGAAAATTAAATAAAAGAGGTAGCAAAGTGTGATCTCCTAACCACATGAATCCCGTCCTCCGTCAATACTGATCTCCCAACCACATGAATCCCGTCCTCCGTCAATACTGATCTCCCAACCACATGAATCCCGTCCTCCATCAATACTGATCTCCCAACCACATGAATCCCGTCCTCCATCAATACTGATCTCCCAACCACATGAATCCCGTCCTCCGTCAATACTGATCTCCCAACCACATGAATCCCGTCCTCCGTCAATACTGATCTCCCAACCACATGAATCCCGTCCTCCATAAATACTGATCTCCCAACCACATGAATCCCGTCCTCCGTCAATACTGATCTCCCAACCACATGAATCCCGTCCTCCATCAATACTGATCTCCCAACCACATGAATCCCGTCCTCCATCAATACTGATCTCCCAACCACATGAATCCCGTCCTCCATCAATACTGATCTCCCAACCACATGAATCCCGTCCTCCATCAATACTGATTTCCAAACCACATGAATCACGTCCTCCGTCAATACTGATCTCCCACCCACATGAATCCCGTCCTCCATCAATACTGATTTCCAAACCACATGAATCATGTCCTCCGTCAATACTGATCTCCCACCCACATGAATCCCGTCCTCCATCAATACTGATTTCCAAACCACATGAATCACGTCCTCCGTCAATACTGATCTCCCACCCACATGAATCCCGTCCTCCATCAATACTGATCTCCCACCCACATGAATCCCGTCCTCCGTCAATACTGATCTCCCACCCACATGAATCCCGTCCTCCATCAATACTGATCTCCCAACCACATGAATCCCGTCCTCCATCAATACTGATCTCCCACCCACATGAATCCCGTCCTCCATCAATACTGATTTCCAAACCACATGAATCCCGTCCTCCATCAATACTGATTTCCCAACCACATGAATCCCGTCCTCCATCAATACTGATCTCCCACCCACATGAATCCCGTCCTCCATCAATACTGATCTCCCACCCACATGAATCCCGTCCTCCATCAATACTGATCTCCCACCCACATGAATCCCGTCCTCCATCAATACTGATCTCCCACCCACATGAATCACGTCCTCCATCAATACTGATCTCCCACCCACATTAATCCCGTCCTCCATCAATACTGATCTCCCACCCACATGAATCCCGTCCTCCGTCAATACTGATCTCCCAACCACATGAATCCCGTCCTCCGTCAATACTGATCTCCCAACCACATGAATCCCGTCCTCCATCAATACTGATCTCCCAGCCACATGAGTCCCGTCCTCCATCAATACTGATCTCCCAACCACATGAATCCCGTCCCCCGTCAATACTGATCTCCCAACCACATGAATCCCGTCCTCCATCAATACTGATCTCCCACCCACATGAATCCCGTCCTCCATCAATACTGATTTCCAAACCACATGAATCACGTCCTCCGTCAATACTGATCTCCAAACCACATGAATCCCGTCCTCCATCAATACTGATCTCCCAACCACATGAATCCCGTCCTCCATCAATACTGATCTTCCACCCACATGAATCCCGTCCTCCGTCAATGCTGATCTCCTAACCACATGAATCCCGTCCTCCATCAATACTGATCTTCCACCCACATGAATCCCGTCCTCCGTCAATACTGATCTCCCACCCACATGAATCCCGTCCTCCATCAACACTGATCTCCCACCCACATGAATCCCGTCCTCCGTCAATACTGATCTCCCAACGACATGAATCCCGTCCTCCATCAAAACTGATCTCCCAACGACATGAATCCCATCCTCCATCAATACTGATCTCCCACCCACATGAATCCCGTCCTCCATAAATACTGATCTCCCACCCACATGAATCCCGTCCTCCATCAATACTGATCTCCCAACCACATGACTCCCGTCCACCATCAATACTGATCTCCCACCCACATGAATCCAGTCCTCCATCAATACTGATCTCCCACCCACATGAATCCCGTCCTCCATCAATACTGATCTCCCACCCACATTAATCCCGTCTTCCATCAATACTGATCTCCCAACCACATGAATCCCGTCCACCATCAATACTGATCTCCCACCCACATGAATCCCGTCCTCCATCAATACTGATTTCACACCCACATGAATCCCGTCCTCCATCAATACTGATCTCCCACCACATGAATCCCGTCCTCCATCAATACTGATCTCCCACCCACATGAATCCCGTCCTCCATCAATACTGACCTCCCAACCACATGAATCCCGTCCTCCATCAATACTGATTTCCAAACCACATGAATCCCGTCCTCCATCAATACTGATTTCCAAACCACATGAATACCGTCCTCCGTCAATACTGATTTCCAAACCACATGAATCCCGTCCTCCATCAATACTGATCTCCCACCCACATGAATCCCGTCCTCCATCAATACTGATTTCCAAACCACATGAATCCCGTCCTCCATCAATACTGATCTCCCACCCACATTAATCCCGTCCTCCATCAATACTGATCTCCCACCACATGAATCCCGTCCTCCGTCAATACTGATTTCCCAACCACATGAATCCCGTCCTCCATCAATACTGATCTCCCACCCACATGAATCCCGTCCTCCATCAATACTGATCTCCCACCCACATGAATCCCGTCCTCCATCAATACTGATCTCCCACCCACATGAATCCCGTCCTCCATCAATACTGATTTCCCAACCACATGAATCCCGTCCTCCATCAATACTGATCTCCCACCCACATGAATCCCGTCCTCCATCAATACTGGTCTCCCACCCACATGAATCCCGTCCTCCATCAATACTGATCTCCCAACCACATGAATCCAGTCCTCCATCAATACTGATCTCCCACCCACATGAATCCCGTCCTCCATCAATACTGATCTCCCACCCACATGAATCCCGTCCTCCATCAATACTGATCTCCCACCCACATGAATCCCGTCCTCCATCAATACTGATCTCCCACCCACTTGAATCCCGTCCTCCATCAATACTGATCTTCCACCCACATGAATCCCGTCCTCCATCAATACTGATCTCCCAACCACATGAATCCCGTCCTCCATCAATACTGGTCTCCCACCCACATGAATCCCGTCCTCCATCAATACTGATCTCCCAACCACATGAATCCCGTCCTCCATAAATACTGATCTCCCAACCACATGAATCCCGTCCTCCGTCAATACTGATCTCCCAACCACATGAATCCCGTCCTCCATCAATACTGATCTCCCAACCACATGAATCCCGTCCTCCATCAATACTGATCTCCCAACCACATGAATCCCGTCCTCCATCAATACTGATTTCCAAACCACATGAATCACGTCCTCCGTCAATACTGATCTCCCACCCACATGAATCCCGTCCTCCATCAATACTGATTTCCAAACCACATGAATCACGTCCTCCGTCAATACTGATCTCCCACCCACATGAATCCCGTCCTCCATCAATACTGATTTCCAAACCACATGAATCACGTCCTCCGTCAATACTGATCTCCCACCCACATGAATCCCGTCCTCCATCAATACTGATCTCCCACCCACATGAATCCCGTCCTCCGTCAATACTGATCTCCCACCCACATGAATCCCGTCCTCCATCAATACTGATCTCCCAACCACATGAATCCCGTCCTCCATCAATACTGATCTCCAACCCACATGAATCCCGTCCTCCATCAATACTGATTTCCAAACCACATGAATCCCGTCCTCCATCAATACTGATTTCCCAACCACATGAATCCCGTCCTCCATCAATACTGATCTCCCACCCACATGAATCCCGTCCTCCATCAATACTGATCTCCCACCCACATGAATCCCGTCCTCCATCAATACTGATCTCCCACCCACATGAATCCCGTCCTCCATCAATACTGATCTCCCACCCACATGAATCACGTCCTCCATCAATACTGATCTCCCACCCACATTAATCCCGTCCTCCATCAATACTGATCTCCCACCCACATGAATCCCGTCCTCCGTCAATACTGATCTCCCAACCACATGAATCCCGTCCTCCGTCAATACTGATCTCCCAACCACATGAATTCCGTCCTCCATCAATACTGATCTCCCAACCACATGAATCCCGTCCTCCATCAATACTGATCTCCCAACCACATGAATCCCGTCCCCCGTGAATACTGATCTCCCAACCACATGAATCCCGTCCTCCATCAATACTGATCTCCCACCCACATGAATCCCGTCCTCCATCAATACTGATTTCCAAACCACATGAATCACGTCCTCCGTCAATACTGATCTCCAAACCACATGAATCCCGTCCTCCATCAATACTGATCTCCCAACCACATGAATCCCGTCCTCCATCAATACTGATCTTCCACCCACATGAATCCCGTCCTCCATCAATACTGATTTCCAAACCACATGAATCACGTCCTCCGTCAATACTGATCTCCCACCCACATGAATCCCGTCCTCTATCAATACTGATTTCCAAACCACATGAATCACGTCCTCCGTCAATACTGATCTCCCACCCACATGAATCCCGTCCTCCATCAATACTGATCTCCCACCCACATGAATCCCGTCCTCCGTCAATACTGATCTCCCACCCACATGAATCCCGTCCTCCATCAATACTGATCTCCCAACCACATGAATCCCGTCCTCCATCAATACTGATCTCCAACCCACATGAATCCCGTCCTCCATCAATACTGATTTCCAAACCACATGAATCCCGTCCTCCATCAATACTGATTTCCCAACCACATGAATCCCGTCCTCCATCAATACTGATCTCCCACCCACATGAATCCCGTCCTCCATCAATACTGATCTCCCACCCACATGAATCCCGTCCTCCATCAATACTGATCTCCCACCCACATGAATCCCGTCCTCCATCAATACTGATCTCCCACCCACATGAATCACGTCCTCCATCAATACTGATCTCCCACCCACATTAATCCCGTCCTCCATCAATACTGATCTCCCACCCACATGAATCCCGTCCTCCGTCAATACTGATCTCCCAACCACATGAATCCCGTCCTCCGTCAATACTGATCTCCCAACCACATGAATTCCGTCCTCCATCAATACTGATCTCCCAACCACATGAATCCCGTCCTCCATCAATACTGATCTCCCAACCACATGAATCCCGTCCCCCGTCAATACTGATCTCCCAACCACATGAATCCCGTCCTCCATCAATACTGATCTCCCACCCACATGAATCCCGTCCTCCATCAATACTGATTTCCAAACCACATGAATCACGTCCTCCGTCAATACTGATCTCCAAACCACATGAATCCCGTCCTCCATCAATACTGATCTCCCAACCACATGAATCCCGTCCTCCATCAATACTGATCTTCCACCCACATGAATCCCGTCCTCCGTCAATACTGATCTCCTAACCACATGAATCCCGTCCTCCATCAATACTGATCTCCCACCCACATGAATCCCGTCCTCCATCAATACTGATCTCCCAACCACATGAATCCCGTCCTCCTTCAATAGTGCGTTCCATTTTTTCAGATTACATACTCTCTCGTAGGAGTTTTGTCAAGTTGCAATACGGAACGGCTGACAACAGGCAAAATTGTCTTTCCCTGTCGCCACTGGTCCATCCAATTTCCTTTCAATTAATTTATTCTTTAGTAACTGGTTCTCGTTTTTAATATAGTTATAATATTACTCACTGAACTTAAAGCAAACAACCAGTCCATTCACATTTTATATATCTATACGGGTATAGCGGACATTTACCTTGGATGACCTTGGTACGAAATGTTAACTGCCATGGGTATTTCGTGAGTCTTTTACCCAAGAAATAGATCAAACGTGATATATGTTTATCGACTTATTTTATTTATAAATTTATTAATCTATCTAGTGCAACACATATAGCCAGAAGGTTCTTTTGTAACATGACAGTCTTTTATAAAGTATTCGGCATCATTCCAATGATATTTTGAGTAGATTTTCGTAGCTTTGACCTAGAAGACTATGAGAAGTGAATGTTTCGTTTTGTAGTTCATTTTGTTTGTAAAGGTAATGACCGAACGCACATTTTTGTATGAATCGATTTTGCTACGTTCGATACACGTCACTGAAACTATATAAAACAATGCATATAGATATTGATAGGACGATCGCCACATTTGTTGGGTCTAAATAATTTATAAGTTGTCAGACAAATACCATAGGATAGATATTTTATATTACAATAATAACCGTTGATTTCTTGTATCTATAAATGTAGTTATCAAATATTCAACCGCTAGCAACTTAGCAGATAGTATCAATAATAATGAACAGTGCATGTTCAAATAAATTTAATCGAAAACTGGCACTGACATTTAACGTCCAATTTAATCGTTACAGAAAAATGTTTGCAGAAAATTTCACTAAATATGACGATTATTCATTCTCCTTATATATCGTTTAACAAAAAAATAGACAATTGTCAATTTTTGTAAGTACTAATAAAAAGTAACAGTATGTGATGTAAAACACTACAGGTAAGTACAGGAGAAGTATGATTGCCCAGTTCAAAGTCAGTAGTCAAATTTATAATCAAAACTGTTTTACATACAAATACAATACAAAAAGTATCCTTTGTAAACGGAGCTCCCTGCTTTTGATAAAAAATATCACCCAAAAGCGGCAGTTACATTTAAAATGAAATACCTGTGCCTTTTCTATTTGACCATTAACTTGTCTATCAAACATTTAAGTCTACTCAAAAACTTTCTAGAATTAAATGTATCTACTTAGACAAACAAGGAGAGACAGTCTGTCTTTTTTTATATCATCCACAAACATGAACAAGGTTGTCGATTTCTGGAAAAACATGTTCAATAAGTCTTGTGTTTCAACTATATCGATGAATTGCGAAGATTTTGTAACCCTGGAAATTTCATGTCTCCATCCAGTCTGCAACTGATTGCCGATTTAATGAACGAATTCTTGTTTTAACGGTAAACTTTGCGAGCGTCTCTCTTCTCTGTCAATAACGAAGAGACGATACCTAGTACACATACAAATTTTACATCAAAATGTATATCAACAAGTGGACAAGAGTTCACAACGGATGTTGCTTCAGTTAGGAATGTGCACAAGACGTTTTGAGTAAAGCGTTAATGTCTCAGAATCAAACTAATCTTCGAATGACCCAAAAAGCCATTCACTTTACTGCTTTAATCTTCTTCTCGATTACCTTGATATCCACATTGCACTATAAAAGATATTGGAATACCAGTTGTCATCCTGGTGACCTGTGAACTTCAAGTTTGTGTTCCACTCCAGTAAAAATACTAGAGAAAATAGTTAATTCACGTACCTTTAGATGTGATAAAATTTATTACTTTCTACCAAAAAAAGTACTTCTTTTTATAACTTATGTTTCTAGTCACGTGCTTTACTTTAGCAAAAGGATACCAAGCCAACTTTTAAAGATCTACGCCAGAGATTTAGAGTTAACCACGTTCTACAATTTTGGTTGATGAAGTTGCATCTAAGCTGTCTTGTTTTTTCGAAATAGTATACTGTAGTGCAGTACTACTTGAGTAAATTACGTATACCATCTATATATTTATCACCAGAATATGTATGTATTTCCTTAGTATTGTTAGTAGAGTGGGTATAAAAGTAAAAAACCCTTATAATTTCCTGATACTAGTAAATTGTTAAATTTTTACTATTATATCCTATGTTGATCAGAAATTCAGTCCTTTAAAAATACCCTATTTTCGGACAAAAGACCACGAAAAGGCTTGTCTACACTCAATGAGAATAACGTTTGAAATTAATTAAAATGTTTACATATTCAAAACAGGAATTTATATACCACCGCTTCGAAGAAGAGGAGTATACTGGTTTACCCTGTCCGTCCTTCCGTCCGCAATCGGGGGTATACCGAGTGAGCAATAGCTAACAGGTTATTATTAGTTATATCAAAAATTGCTAAATATTTAGCATGTGCATGAATGTAACACGTCAGTGACAACAAAAATGCATACAACTGGCACACATGTGAACTTAAACGAGTTAACAATGATATTTAAACCTGTAACTAAATATACACCTCGCCAAAAGTTAAGCAACACCTACAATTTTGTTTTATAATTTCAAAAATCTGAATGAATATTAACAATGTGTTATTGATGTACTAAAGACATCATTCGAGCACGAGAAACTTACTTTAATTAATTTCTCAGGTAAATCTTTAAAAATCAGTTTGTCATACGGTAGTCGAGCACGCCTCAAAGCCTTGTTTTCCTTAACGATTTAGTGTTCATATCCTGGTCTTTTTCCGACTTCATCTTTACTTTTTTACAATGCCTAGACGGAAATTAAGTGAAGCTGAGAAGTGGCAGATCGTTGGAATGCGTAATAGTGGAGAGCTTGCGTCGGATAGCACAACACTTTGGCATTCACTTTAGTATTGTATCTCGGCTACTGAAACGTCATCAAGATGATGGAACGTCCTAGGTCAGGTTTACCACCAAAAACATCTGAAAGGGAGGATAGAGCACTCGTTCGTGTAGCCAAACCCCAACCATTTGGCACTGCAAGATATCACTGTGACGATTGGATATTGATGGGCGCATGCGCGTTTGGAGAAACGTGGCAATACTTACATCAGAACAACATCCTAGGCACTACAGCGTTTGGCAGTGGTGGTGTAACAGCGTGGGGAGGCTTTTCATACGACCGTAAACTGAATGAATACTAGTATGTGGTTGATGGGACAATGACGGCAGAAATATCGAAATGACGTCATTAACGCTATTATTGTGCCACATTTTGACAATTATGCACTTGGTAACATACCCATCTTTATGGATGACAACGCAAGACCTCACCGAGCGGCAATTGTACGTGATGTTATCGAAAGGGAAGCTGTTGAGCATCTTTCATGGCCATCCATGTCACCCGATATGAATCCAATTGAACATTTGTGGGATATCATTGACCGTAAAATCAATAACAGAGCACCTGGTTGTCAAAATCTCCAAGAACTACGTAATTTACCACATGCTTCACTTCGTCGTTTAGTCAACATCTTGAGGAGAGTTATTGAACTGTACCGGAAGCGTGGTGGTTACACGGCTTACTGAGTATTTTTGCGTTTACTGTAACACATTTCAAAGTGACTTTTCTTTTCCTGAACGTTGACCTGTGATGATTTGTTTACTTTAAGTTCATGAAATTGAAGTATGCAATCAAACTTATTTTTGACCAATGAAAGTTATATTTTTGCACTGTTTTTTTATCTCTTTTCTTTGAACATTTTTTTATCAAACAATAAGTAAAGCCACTGTAAACATGTTGTTTGTATGTTTCATTTGTCATTAATGTTCAATAAATTGTCATTTCTTAAAAAAATATTAAAATATATAAAATCTTAATCCTGGAAAATAATAGGGTGTTGTTTAACTTATGGCGAGGTGTATAGTATTCATGGGTTATATCATTTCTTGTCATTATTTGGGAAATATGTCACCCGTGAGTTTCTATGTTATCTTCGACAGGTGATTCCAAGAATTTGTCGGTAGAAATTAAATACTTATTTAGTTTTGTGCGACTGGATTATAATTATTTTTATGATGTATGTAACATAGGTTGACACATATACTACAAGTAAGTTAATTAATAATTGCAATATTTTAAATATATTGTTTCTTCAAAATGACGCACACACATTCTTTTTTACCCTGCAACCGTTAAATTTGCTGTACAATAAAGGTAGCCGAATAAATTTTTGCTTTATTCTGCAGTGTCGAATAGTCTCCTGGTACCCTTGTCCTCGCTTCTAGCGATATTTAGCAATTTGTTCTGGTTTACGACGTGTTGTCGAATACGATATTTGTTTGTGACGTTAGGCTATCACTCGGCAGAGCCTCGCATTTCTACCTGTTTCTAAAGCTCGTACAAATAAATTATATATTTTCTGCCACTGTACGAATATTGAATATTAATAACGTATTCTTCTGTAAATGGCCGATTTCTGGTACAGATGAACCATTACAGATGGGCTCACGCGCACACATCTGTACTTGCTGCGTCATCCAATCAAAACGCCAGAAACAAGAACGTTAACGTTGTTATGGACCCAAAACGTATGAAAGAACCTATTATTCTGCAACGCCAAAATAATTGTTGATAAGGTTTCCCGCTCAATAACACATGGACGTCGTGGTATAGCTTAAAATTGACGAAAATAGCGTTAAACTACAAACAAACGAAGCAAATATTATGTCCAAATTTAAAAATATGTAATATATGAATATCGGGAACAACATGCTAAAGACACAAGATGCAAAAACCGAATTATTACAAGACATACCATTGTATTTGAACGTAACTGGATATGTCGTATATAGTTTGTGAGTCATTGCATTTCTTGTTATTAAATTAAAGATCACCTGTAATATTCTACGCAACCGTTACCTTTTTTAGTTTTGGGTGACTAATCACATTTTTAGTGATACAGGTAACCTATGTTGAAACACACTACAGGTAAGTTAATTAACAAAAACTGGTTTTATATACTTTGAAACGACACGAAGCTTCTATTTTATGATATAATCACGAATACGCCGTCGTAGGTGAGCCATATATTAGCGTTTGAACGGGTAAATTGTTGACGATTTTGCTAATGAAGAGTGGGCAGTTTAATAGGTAGTGGATTGATGTCTCAACTTTTCCACAATGACAGAGCATTAGAATTTTAATTTTGAATAACACCTGCCCGTACTCGACTCTATCGCTTGCGGCAAAACATTCACGAATATAATGCCCACCCATGTTAAATGACAGTAAAGTATGACAAGAATAACTTATTTCTTTGATTTCATCCGAATCAAAATCTTGATTTACACTTTCTGAACGTCAAACCAAGTTACAGTAAAAATTTAGTTTTAACCCTTTATGTTACAATATTTCCGCAGTTGGTTTGTACTATTGAATTCACTGTGATAAATTGAGATGCGTGAATAAATTTTGAATAACTAATAAGTAAAACAACCGCTAAAATTCCCGAAAACAACGATTAGGTTGGTCCTTCAAATCACATGATTTAAAGTTACCAGAATATGACCAGCACGGAAATCCCTTGAAACAAGTGGCGACAATAGAAAAAGGCTAAAGGCAGAAGTTGGCATATACAACTATTAGCGACATCACGTGACTTCTGTGACGTATTTTTGTCAGCCATATTGGATTTTTCACTCCATAGAAAATCAATGGGACGATTTAAAAAAACGCCGATATCTTGTTTAATAAATAAAATATATATGTTTTGCACATTGTTCCCAGTTCTACAGTCTCTTATCTATCGAATGATATGAATTTTATCAGTTTAAATTACTTGCAAAATACTTCCCATTTTGTTTGAAAAAAAGCCTTATTTTCTGCCTTCTGGTTACATTGTTTCAATGGGAAATAGTCAATTGTGCTTCACTTCTGACGTAAATTGCATAAATACAGTTCGTATAAACATAGTTTTGCACATATATACAAATAGTAGACAAATTGATGTCTTTAATTTTCACATTTTTAACACTTTAATTTTTGATCTTCATACTTCCCATTTCATTCGAAATTAGCTCATTTTACAATTTTTAACATGGCGGAGTGCAGACCACGTGGTTCAGACAAGGGACAGGGATGTGTGGTATTTTTATGGTTTAATTATATCTCAGAAATTTGTAACATGTTTAATTTAGATGTAAATATTTTAATAATTAAATTAAAAAAAACTTTAAGAGTATTTGGCAAACACAATACTGTCTTTAGAAAAAAAACTTACTGCAATTGAATTTTCTTGAATTGAAAATGTGGTAATGAACTTTGTGATAAACATTTATAAAGTATTTATGTAAAAGATAATTACAAAAATATCCCCATTTTTCTCAGGCAAAAAAATAGTCAAAATTCAAGTTTTAAGGAATAAGCTGTTCAATAAACATCCTGTACAGATAATACAAGTTTATGGCAGTACAAGCTTTATCAGGAAGGATTTCATTTTAATTAGATTGGAGAACCTGTATTTTTTTTTCAGACGACAATACAAAACTTAATTATCGGTTTAAATTATATTAACAACACAAAGACATTTAATGAATACTTCCTTGTAATGTACTTGATTACCGTCTCCCATGGGAGACGGTATACATAGTCAAATGACGATCAGTTTTCGGAGTAAATGACTCTCTGTTACTTGATTGGGTGGTTGACTAAATCTATAAATATTTTTCTCATTTCATTGGTTTACATCAGGATCGCACTAGTATGTGTACTGAAATTTCGATATATTCTTATGTCGAATCGGGGTTGTAATCAGTATTTTCATATATTGACTTCTATTTCATTCAGTGCATTGGTCAGTGAACAATTATAACTAAAGGTAAACATTGTAGCAAAATCTCCCTACTTTGTAAAGCTGTTTTGGAAAAAAATTATATGTTCTATAACTCTATTTTCCTTAATCAGCATTTTAGTGTAGTAATGTTACGTTCCACATATTGACTTCTATTTCATTCAATGCATTGGTCAGTGAACAATTAAAAGGTAAGCATTGTACCAAAATCTCCCTACTTTTTAAAGCTGTTTGGGTTAGGAAAAAAAAAATTATATGTTCTGTATCTTTATTTTCGTTCTGATATTGATGCAAATTTAACAAAACATATTTTACCGCTAATTTTGAACATTGTTGTTTAGGGAGTCAACATGTGTTTAATTATTTTTTTAAAAGCACGTGTGAAGTGACGACAGGCATTTAAATCTCTCAAGCACCATTGGATAATAGGTTAGCGTAAACAATGTCCTTACAAGGGACATGTACATTGTTTACCTATCTTACATATAAATTAAAAAAAAACCAGATACTTAAATTCATAAAATTTGTAATGCAGCTAAGAGACGGTTAGCTTTTTAGAAAAGCTTAACTTGTACTGTTTAGCACTCTACTCCTGTTTAACCAAATAGTTGTATATTGTTTATTCTTGCTGCTACACTGCAAATTTGCTAATTCATATCTCTAATTTCATTTTTCTTTTCTTTGTTTCTTCTTTTTGGCTATTTTGCTCACAATAAATGTTCTTTAGATTATGTTTTCTTTTTTAGTATCTTATAAACTAAAATTGTATAATGCTTTAGGATAATAAATAATAGGATTGAAAGAATGTATCTTTTTCTTTTTTAACATTATAATGAAAATTATGAATATTTGTTAATTTCAATTAAATCAAAACCATAAATAAATAAATCTACATTGTGATATTTATTTACTTGAAAATTCTTTTTTCTCAACTGTCAGTGTTGGATGTACGAGTATGCTTGAACTTCTTTGCATAGTATATATGTTATTTCTTGTTTTGTCTTGTTATATTCGTTTGGTATTTGGAGTTCATATACAGACATTTTTTATCAATAAAATCTGTTGAATTGTAAAACTATGAAAAAGAGATAACTTGTTTATTTTTTATTGTTTTACAGAAAAACAAGTCATGCATCGGAGCGACTTTTTCGATTATGTTTATAAAACAAGATGTAAATTTAGCGAGGACCGAGAGGAGGTAGGATTCATAGGAGACGGCGTCAAATCAATCGTATATGATATTCTTCAAGAGATCGGAACCACAATTCCGTTATTTAAAGTATCCAAAGTTATACCGACAGGCAGTTACTACGAAAAAGCTAAAGTGGGATCGCCAGACGAATTTGATTTTATGATCGTTCTGGAAAATCTTTCTCAGCCAGGCAGTGTAGAGTTAACTTCCGGATGTACTCCATGGTATCCTAAAGTTAAAATCTTTAATAATATGTCAATCTAGAGTAAATATTTAGAAAGGAGCACAGAATATCTTGGAGAGCCTTCAAAGATGGTTTACGATTTTTGGAAAACGTTACACTTACTGTTACAAGCAAAGTCATTTTCTGCGAAAACACCAAAGGGAACCATTACAATGTGTTTGCCTTCTAAACTACAACACAAGTTGGAACTTCAAAATAAGGAAAATTTCAACCCACCAGAGGATAAGTCGCCAGGTCTTGTCCATATAAAAACAATAAATATTGGGGTAGATTTAATGTTAGCTATTGAGCATCCCAACATTGGCAGTGTTCTTTCAAATTCTCAGTTTCCATTTAAATTTAAGCAGCATTTGCTGCAATCAGGGCGTCATGTTGTAGCTAAATCGTGCCATATAAAACACTTTCCTGATCCAGCATGTTGCGGCTTTGGAACTGGAAACCATGAAAAATATAGACCAGAAACACAAAGAAGGATACATGGTCTTGAAGTCTTTACTCATTGGAGAAATTAACTATCCAGGAAAATGTATGAATTTGTCGTCGTACATGCTGAAGACTGCTCTTATGTTTCATGTTTATGGTGATACTCCAGACGGTAAATGTTCAAATCCAAGGCACTACGACAGTTGCATTCTAGACATTCTTAAATATTTGAAAAACGGTTTTTTCAGTATACATATGCCCTGTTTTTTCGCAAGAGATTTAAACACTTGGGGCTGTCTTCTCGAAGTGCCTTGTTTTAATTGGCACTTTGAATTAAACGATGAAGAAAAACGAATTGGGGAGCTTGAAATGTACGCACTTTTATGGCTTAAAATGTGGCATATGGCAATTGATGCGTCCGAAAATTTGTTAACAGATGACTCGTGTTCCAAGAAAAGAAACTTCCAATCGAAAATTCTTCCTCGATTTGATAGATTCAAAGCTTCAGTGCGAGTTTTACTTGAAAAATATTACAGCTCAGGTGAGGTGTTCAAAGGGCAAGTAAAGATAGATAGATCCCGTGTTGACAATCTTAATGAGCTTATATGTGCAAGATTTCCTGAATACATGGAAAATCTTAAGAAATATTACGACATAAGCGAAAATGTTATTTGAAAGAATATGAACACTTGCACGTTTTTACAATTTTGCTTACATCTATAACTATTGCTGCAAAATGTTTAGTTTTTCTTAATAGAATTGTGTTTTGACAAAGTTTCTTCGTATAAAGACTATCAGGTTGGTATTTTTTCTTTAGAAAGTGCACAGAGAGAGATGTTGTTTAATTTACTAGTATACAATCTTATCATGATCTTTTGGGGAGTTAACACCAAGACAATTTCTCGACCTTTTTAAGTTCTTTTTTGATCCGGTAATTTTAACTCAAATATGAAGGCATTTGTATAGTAACGATAGTCATACCGTTATATCAGTATAATTCTGAAAATGAAATTACCAATAAAAAACTTGTTACCAAATGCATTGATTAGTTTAAATTACAACAAGTGCTATCTTTATCTTGCAGTCACAGGTATATGTAATGATTAAGATCTCTAACTTTTGCAAGCTGATTAAGATCCTAATAAATAATAGTCAGAAGGACTCTCCCGGTCATTGCTGAACTTTTTATTTAATATAGAAATGCATTATACAGACTGAAAATGGATAAAACTTTTTTATATCGCAAAGTATGCTCGTGGGAATTTTATAAAGGGTTACTAAGTGTGTGACTATAGCAATTTACAAACCAAAACAATAGTGTAACTATACCGACGTATAAATCAAAACAGTATAGTAATAAATTAATCAAACAAGTGTGCTTCTTCAACAAGATACAAATCAAACCAAGCGTGTTGATGACTTAATAATGAAGGCATACACGAATACAAGTTGTGTTCTCGTATTATAAAAAATTCCCCAATAAACAACATACTTACAACTTGAGGGTTTTATCACGGCGTGTCGGTGAACTTAGATTTACTACCCAGAAGTTCCATTTTTGCAAGTTTTCTGCCATGTTTTTATTTTAAAATGTATTTATTTGTATTTGTGCTTACTGCTACATATGAAGAAAACTATCCTTTCGAGGAACTGTTGAAAATGTTTAAAGTGACAAATAACAAAATTTAATTGAAATAAATTTAGCTTGTGTTTATTTTGATCTACTTATTGTTAAACATTTTCGGAAATCAATTGAAAAAATTTAAAAGACGCTTTAAAACAAACATGAAAGTTTTGTTGTGGTTCGCCAAAAGCTCTTTGTAATGATACCCTAATTAGGTTTTCTTCGCACTCGTGTCATTACTATTTACACCATCAATTCTTAGTAAAGTTTATGACTCTGAATACATGAATAGATTTATATATATTATTATTTGTAAATCATGTATATCTATTAATTTTTCAGCCGACTGATATTACGAATTACTAGCTTACTTGTGTTACAAAATGGAACGTAGTTATTTTTCTTTTGCATATACAATCTTCTGATTTTGTTATTAATATATAAAACGTGTTCCTTATCTCTGAAATAATGTAACTTTAGATTCCCATAAGGTAACTGTTTTTGGTTGGTGCCAATAATTTTCAATTTCTTAATTAACAGTACAAAAAAGAAATGAATCTGAAGTAGATGTACTCAAGAGAATCCAATGCAAAAATAGCTAAGCAAAAGAAAAAATAAACGTCAGAAAATCAACAATTCTTAACTCTCTTGGCATGAATGACTTTAGTTATGGTCAACTAGGTAGAACTTTTGCAAGGAAGATAATACAGTTGTCGATTTTGGACATAAAACCTTCAGACAAATTGTACAAATCATAAACGGTCCATTCTTCGATGATTTTCAATTAAACGGACAGTGATCGTAAACAACTTGTAAATTTTTGGTAAAGGTCTGGTCCTCTTTTCTCAAACTTGTCATCTTGTGTCTTTGGAGGGGTTTTCGTTCCCGACATAAAACATGAAGTTAAATCTAGCGCAACACAAACATTGTTTGGTTGGTGAAGGTAAAATAAAGGTCCTGTTATTTGATGCATGTAGTGTCGAAAAGTGCGGTAATAATTAATATTCAGCACTGGTGGATGCTATGCATTGTAGCAAGTAGGAAAAATAGATAGGGAAACCGACCGAACAACAATAATCGAAAGTCAAGGGACAAATACAAATCCGAATATAGACAAACATATACAACAAAATAACAAAAATCAAAATTACAACAAACAGAAGTTAGTAACCCGAACCCAATAAAAACCACGGGCGCACTCAGGTGCTCCGGACGAGTAAGCAGTGTCTGCCTCTAATTATCACCCGTCGATTTTACTCATTGTCATGTCTATGAAAATGTCAAATCTAGGAATAGGAAAGACCTATTACTCAGCGAAAATATCCTATAATCGTTGAGAGTTTGATTTCCCATAACGATCAATTAAGTCATAGTGACGACAATAGAACTCCTGGAGAGATAACATCAACCTAGGTACAACAAACGTTTAGTAGGCAACAACAATGAGGGGTCTAGAAAATTGTAATACCAATCGGTCTAAACGTATAAGTTGTGAAATGTACACACCATACGCTAGAGCTGCTGAAATGTTGCCATCGATCAAGGGGAAGTTTACAATTGGAAAGTTGAAGTCATCACGTTTGTCGTAGAGTCTAGTTTGTAAAAATTAAATGTGAAATGAAAGGTATAGTCATGTGGCTTTTTTTCTTCTTCAGTGGACCTTCTAGGAATTCAGCCTTATAAGAGAACAAAAACAATGCTATCAATATTTATTTCAACGTACAGGCAGGTTTCATAACAGGGATCTGAACAAAAACAAGAAATTGCAATCATCTATCAAAGGAATTGGTCCAGTAATGTATCTAAATCTTCGGATTAAATGCCTCCTCTTTCTGCAAAAGCTTGGAACTCTGTAATCAAAAAGAATATAATAGTATAAGAATATATGGTTATGGCTTAAACAGTTTCCTCTCTAGGCAGTTGTCTTCTTTTCGAAAGGGACCAACTAATATGTATGTGGACGGGGAAAATTCATTATCGTACACAACTTTAAATGGTCCTATTAAGACGCGCGTTATGGAATATTTTTAGAAAGTAAACATATTCAGAAACAAGGTATTCAAAACCAATCCCAGGCCTATAACAGACAAGAAGTGGTTTCCCTTATGACATTTATAGTGCAAGAATCGACGGTCTATACAAACCATTTATTTCTAGCTGTGAATTTCCGTTGGTATCTATCATTCCCATAACCTGGACAAATGCGTCTTTCCACTGGTTATAAGTTAGCACATACTGGGAATTAGTAGTACAACAATAGTCGGCAAACTCATTTGCAGTTATATGTCCATCATTGTTCTGGTCAATGTAGCTAAATGCAATTTTCAAATGCATGGGTATATCTTTTTTCATTATTTCTCTTTTATGCACCATCTGAAATTTGTTAAAGTATATGTGTACGTTATCAAAATTCAGCATTTATGTTATTTATTACAAAATCCAAAGTTTCCACGATAAATGCCTTTTTTATTTTAAAAAAACCCATTAATTTCTTTAAAAATACATTCTTTGTTTATTATATTACAGTTCTTTATAGTAAAACATGAAAAAATCACATCCATGGATGAGGTTTTTAAGTATACATTAATATTTAAGCCAATATCGTTTATGAATCTGAGAATTTCGCGGGTTTTTTTTGTTCTGTCTGAAAACTACAATGGGATTATTTGAAATCCGAACATAACAAAAATTGCATTAGAATATGGTTATTTTGCCAGCTCCGTTTCACAGTTCCGCTTCACATGCGGTCAAGCGAACATCCAATATTGATCTTTAGTAATTGGTTGTTTTTTATCAAGTTGATGTATGCGTTTGTAGCACACAATTCATGTGATAAAACATTTTTTGACTTTGATATGCGGTCGCTATGAGTATTTCTCAACCCTCGAAAATGTAGTTGCTCTACAAATATTATATTTTCTTTGGTTGAGAAATCCCGATAGCCATTGACGCCCTCCTACCAAGCTGTACATAAATCTAGTTAACTTACACATTTACTGCGCTTTCAAAAGAGGAGATTATTGAAAATCACAAATCGATATTGGCATCCTTTGGTCTCAAAATCAAAGTCGAAGATTGTGATCTCCCCTTATTGTATTGGATACCAAAACTCCACAAAAGTCCATACAAACAGCGTTTTATAGCAGGATCGTCTAAATGTACTACCAAAACACTATCGCAACTCCTGACCACTATTTTAACAACAGTAAAAACGGGGCTTCAAAAATATAGCGACACTTTTTACTCCAGGAGTGGAATAAATGAAATGTGGATATTAAAAAATTCAAAAGACCTGATAGAGACTTTGAGGTCTGGATCTCTTCCCATTGTAACAGCATTAAAACATTTGATTTTTCGACACTCTATACGGCCATCCCTCATATCCAGCTTAAAACTAGGCTTAAAGATCTTATAAAACGCTGCTTTTTCAAGAAAAACGGAGACGATACAAATACCTAGTAATTAGTCATGACAGAACTTACTTCGTCATTAATGACTCTAAATCTACTACTAAATATACTGAAGACCAAATCTGTCATATGTTAGATTTTCTGATTGACAACATATTCGTCATGTTTGGAGGACATGTTTTTCAACAGACTGTTGGTATTCCAATGGGTACTTATTGTGCTCCTCTCCTCGCCGGCCTGTTTTTGTACTCTTATGAGGCTGAGTTTCTAGAAGGCCTGCTTAAGAAGAAAGAAAAGACATTGGCTCAGACCTTTAATTTAACATTCCGCTATATTGATGATGTTTTGTCCCTCAACAATCCTAAATTTGGTGACTATTTACATTCAATTTACCCTAGCGAGCTTGAAATTAAAGACACCACCAATACAATAAGCTCAGCCTCTTACTTAGACCTACTTCTAGAAATAGACTCAGGAAAACTACAAACTAGACTACGACAAACGTGATGACTTCAACTTTCCAATTGTCAACTTCCCGTTCATCGACAGCAACATTCCAGCAGCTCCAGCGTATGGTGTGTACATTTCACAACTTATACGTTATTCCAGATCCTGCGATGGGTATTCCGATTTTCTAGACCGATCCCTGCTGTTGACTGCTAAACTACTCAAACAAGGGTTTGTTGCACCTAGGTTGATGTTATCTCTCCAGAAGTTCTATGGTCGTCACCATGACTTAATTGATCGTTATGGGAAATCAGTGTCTCAAATACGATCTGACATGTTTGCTGAGTCATAGGTAGTGATTCCTATTCCTGGATTTGACTTTTCCCTAGACATGACAATAAGTAATTCGACGGGTGTCTAATTAGAGGCAGGCTCTAATTAGACACCCGTCGAGTTACTTAATGACTGGTTTTGAAGTATTTTGTTATTTTTCCTTAGCACTATGTGTTGAATCAATTTTTTATAATAAAAGCGAAGAACAATCTAATTTTAATTAAGAATTTGTTTGATGACTGTCTTTTCAAGTAAACAATAATGTCGCATCGAAAAATGAAAAATTATTGTGTTCAAACCAATATGCGGCTTGTTGATAACCGCAACGTGCTACATTGTGTATCGTTAACCATCATTTTCTAAAGTACCTATCATTTTTAATTCGTTTTCTTGTTTATTTGTTTTCAAATGCATTCTTCTAATTTTTCATTTAAAAACGACACGTTTTTCTTCTTTTATAATAACTACATAATAATTATGTGATTATCAATCATCGAAATAGAATGATAAATTGGGTCTAGTTCCGTTTTGCCATGTCTTTTAAACAATACAGTAAAACGAAACATTACAATGCAATGTTGGATACCTTTTAAATGGATCGATTTTGAAAGTAAGTTATGAAAACAACTAAATTAGGACTGTAAGAATTATACGTTATGGTATTTCATGTATGTAAAGATTATTGACTAAAAGATAAAAAGTAAAACTTGGTCTGGATAAACAGTTGTTAAAATTATGTAATCAAGTGTTCTACCAACCTGAACTGTTTGTGCAATTGCATGCTCCAAAATTGAGGTTTCTTTTGTCAATCGGGCTGGGCATACAAATTCAATCGTTGCAGCAATCAAACAAGTAAAAATGAATTTCATCTTCATACAATGGTATGTTGTACTGAGTTGCTATAACACTTGAACGTCTAATTAGATTTGATTCTTTAACCTAATGTATTGTAACTTTAATGAAAATTTTCGACAATTTGTATTGCTTTTATTAAGGATGTTCATGCATAACGTGGCTATTGTTAAAACCACTTTGAAGGATACATTCGACATTTAGATAAAAATCCGAAAAGCTTTGCCGAAGTCACTAGTATTTTCTCAATGTGTTTGACGAATAGAACAATTCATAATATCTGAAAGTTAGTTATTGATAAATAATAAAACAATACACAGAGAAATAATACAATTGGTGAAATTCCTCCAGCATCAATAGGCTTCATTCCCACCTGATATGTATTATATATCCTAAAGTTTCATTGAAATCAAATGCACAATTTTTGGGTAATTGTCTGGAAAGGTTTTAGGGTTTTTTTGTGTCAAAATTTCGAACTTATTTTTGTGGCAAATGTGACCTTAAAATTTGATGGATTTCCTCCAAAATAGAAGATTTTTATAAACCTAATATCATGAAACTACAACCCAAAGTTGCATTAAAATAAAATGCTAACATTTATAGTTATTGTCCGGATGCGTTTTTTGTAAACATTTCAAACATTTTTTGGCAACTGTGACATTGAAATTTTCACGGATTTTCCCCCAAAAATCTATAAGCTTCTGATTCTCCTTATATGAAACAATATTCCTACGTTTCATTGACATCAAATGCAAACTTTTGAAGTTGTTGTCCGGAAACAACTTTTTTATAAAAATTTCTAGTTTTTTTGTGGGTTGCGACCTTGAAATTTGACGGATTTTCCCAAAAATCGATAGGCTTTTTATTAACCTGATATATAACAATATTCCAAAATTACATTCAAATCGGATGCAAACATTTTTGAGTTTTTGTCCGGAAACAACATTTTTGTAAAAATGTCTAATTTTTTTGTGGACTGCCACCTTGAAATTTGACGGATTTTCCCCCCAAATCGATAGGCTTCTTACCAACCTGAAATATAACAATATCTCATAGTTTCATTCAAATCGGATGAACACTTTTTGAATTATCATCCGGATTCCAAATGTGGACGGACGAACGGACATGAGGACCACCATGTACACCCGACTCTGTCGAGCGAGGATATAAACAGGAATTTACCAGATTAAAGTTGATAATTCCAGGAGTAAAGTTGGAATTTCCGAGATTAAAGTTGATAATTCCAAGAATAATGTTTGAAATTTCCTAGATTTTATCAACTAAGTGAAACTGATCAAATAAGAATCGAGGAGACGGTAGGAATCACTTGTTGGAAAATCGATTTCAACACATTCAAGGTAACATTTTCGGATTTCCTGGTGTCGTAATTTAAATTATCGTTGTCATTACTTTGGGTGCTTTCAATATTATTTGAGCTTATTGTGTTATTGCTCATTTGAAACTAGTTTAGTGTCGTAAATTGACAATTTACTCTTTCTTACACTTAATGAACATTTTGTGATGAAATGTCAGTATTTGCCTTATAAATGTAAAACTATAACAGCTAGAGTAAAACTGTAAATAGCAAAAATTATCGGAAGGACAAGGCCTTCAAACCATTTAATTTTCCAAATTTGTCCAATTATTCCTTATAATATTGTTCTTAACTCATAATTTTTCATGCATTTTTTAGTTTTTGTATTAAGAAATACATAATTTAACACAAAATAAGTACCGTTTTTAGCAAATGTTCTGAAAATGACTAAGTTCCCAGGTCTGGAAAATTAGGAGAAAAAATCCTCAAACAATTCCAAAATAGCAGGTGTACAACTTTAATATATGTCAAATCTTTCTGTGAAGTTGCAGAGATCTGGGTTGAAAACTGTAGGATGAGTTAACACACAAAATAGGTACAGTCTTTTGCAAATGAAAAAAGACTAAGTTCAAAAGTCTGAAAAATTATGGGGAAAAATGCTGGAACACTTCTATAATAGCAGATGCATAACTTCAATACATGTGGAATCTTTAATATACGTGAGATTTTTTCTGTGAAGGTTCAGATATCTGGGTTGAAAACTGTAGGAGTTGATTACACAAAATAGATATCTCGGTCTGAACATGAATGAATTTTTAATTTATTGAAAATTGTAACTATTAAAAGCTGCCTGTAAATTTTAGTGTAGAATACTGTTAATCTTACATAAAAGCGAAAAAAAAGGTTTCTTCAAGTTTTTAAAATACGGGGTTGTCTTATTGTTAAAGAATTTCTAACGTGCTTGCTTATTCAACCTCAACAGAGACAGTTAACAAGATACCATAAAAACAATGATTGTAGTAAGGTTTTTTGTTTGAATGGTGTTTAACGCCAATTCAGCAATTTTTCAACTATATCATGGAGTTCAGTTTTTATTGGGGAGGAAGACGGAGTACCTGGAGAAAACCCCGAGCTGCGGAAGGAAATTGTAGTTAAGAATAGACTACATTAGTTTTATTTTCTTGGCATATAGGTCTGCGTAGACTACGGATGTGTCGTACTAGAAGTAAGTGGATTATAGCTCTATGTGGAAAAAAAGTTTGTATGGATATGATCCTCATATACACCAATTAAATTCAGTTGATAATGTGTCATGCGGAATGCTTTGCTTGTAAAAGCTGTTAATATGCTTGATGTCCCAAATTTATATTAAGTTTTGAGTCAAAATTCAGTGATCTTTTCTATTGCTTTAGAACTTTTTAGAAGGATTAGTGTAAAGAGGGGAGGGGAAAGGAGCATTAGGGAGAGAAAATGATCGGAGGGGATAGAGAAAGGAACAGAGGGAGGGAGAAGGGAGGAAGGTACCCACTGTCTACCCCCTCTTAACCGGCAATATCCACTATCAACATTGCATTTTTGGATTCTAATCTAACAAATAAATAATAAATATTGCAATGATATAATGTTACGATCTGTTTCATACATGTTGTATACATACACTAATCGTGTATAAATAAATCCCCGTAAAATATCAATGAATTTCTGCATTTTATTTATATTTTTTTCTATTTTAAAAGCATTGTGATGCTGAAGTTGTTCTAAATTTCTTCTTTTGTCACTAATGTGATATTAAAAAAGCAACATTTATCGACGATTTCATTTCAACTTAACACATCTGTTTTTGGACGCTTAGTTTAAAAACTCCTATAATAATATGCTCTATCACTGTTATGCGGACGATTCTCAGGTCTACTTAGTCATCGAGCCATTAGACAACTGGAATGACATCTCTAATCGTCTAGAAGCTTGCATACGTGACATAAGTTCTTGGATGAAAATCAACTTCCTGAAGCTAAATGAAGATAAAACCTAACTGATCATATTTAGTCCGAAAAATCGGGTGAAAGATCTACAAAACTGTCAACTCACTCTTGAAGGCACAATAGTGACCGACACCACATGCGTAAAAAATCTTGGAATTCATTTAGATAAGACTCTTAGTATGGATCAACATATATCAACCGTTTCGAGATCATGTTTTAATCAACTAAGAAATATTGGGAAAATTCGATCTTTCATAACAGACAGTGCTTGTAAAACTCTCGTATGTTCGCTAATTACATCAAGGCTGGACTATGGTAACGCACTTATGTATGGAATCAGTTCAACATTACTAAATAAATTACAGAGAGTTCAGAATGCAGCGGCACGTATGATCGCTCGACGTAGGAAATATGACCATATAACGCCAGTTCTTATAGATCTTCACTGGCTACCAGTAAAATTTCGCTGTGAATTCAAACTTCTTGTGTACGTGTTTAAGTCGCTCCAAGGAACAGCTCCTAAATATCTTCAAGAACTTCTGACTGTATACAAGCCGACTCGATCCTTACGTTCCGAAAGTATTATCCGAATTCAGACGCCACGAGTGAAAACAAAAACATATGGCTCGCGCAGATTTGACATGGCAGGTGCTACCCTATGGAACAATCTTCCCAGTGAATTGAAAGTGTTAGACAGTCTCGATGCTTTTAAATCACAACTTAAGACTCATTTATTTCGTTTGGCTTACTCTGACTTTTTATAGATTTTTACTAGACATTAGAAACTTTTTCTTACTATAGAACTCAGAAAATGTTCCTGTATCCATTTTTTGATTTAGTTTCATAGTCCTCTATCTGATTTTATTCTCTTATTTAAACTTTTAGACACTTAAAAAATTTTTAATTTTTGTTACTTACATATTCTTAACTCTGCACTTAAGATTAATGTTTTATAGCTTTTCCATTTTTAGGATCAACTTAATTTTACACTTTACTGATTCTTTCTTTATTTTAGACTTGTAAAATATTGTTTTAAAGTAAATTTTCCTTGTTTGATTGATAATGTACATTTTATTGTGTGTATTTTATTTTATGATTGATTGTAAAGCGCTTAGAGTAATTATAATTAGTTAATGCGCCCTATAAATACTGTAAATAATAATAAATAATAATAAGAAGAATTTTGAACCAAATACCAGTACGTTATTTAAAGGCCTTATGTTGCTAATCATTTTTTGCAATTTACAGTTTCACTCTAGTTATTGTAACTTTAAACTACAGGCAAATTTTATACAATTCATTAAAAAATAATTGAAGGGCAATAACACCTATAAGGATTTGTCAGACAATTTAGACCAACATAGTGATTTGCATTGTCTTGATGATAATTTTTGCAATTTACAATATCAATCTGTTTTTTATTTCTCAAGTTAAATGATCAAAACTGACAATTTATCAGAAATCGTAACTTATTGGCAATAACTCCTTCAGGTAGTCATCACAAAACTTTGTAGAGCTTGAATGAGGTATATAATATTATACATTTATTGACTTTGATATAGGTTAATACCTGGATTTATCAACACTGAAAAAATTATATCCACCGAGCCAACGGCGAGTATGGATATTATTTTTGAGGGTTGATAAAACCAGGTATTAACCTATATCAAAGTCCATGAATGTTTTATTATATGAATATTTTTACTTTTACACTGGAAGTCTTTAATAAAAATGGATAGCAATAAAAATTCATTTCAACAATAACAACAGTAGGCTATAACATTTTTAAATTGAAATATTCTTATTTTCAAATTAAAATTTATAGTAATATTAGAGCAATTATGAAAAATTGGCAAAAACTGTTCCTGTTCATTGACAGTTGCAAAACTTGTCTGCTGCTCGTCAGTCATTTTGAACCAATGTCAACAAATAGAATGTTTTAAAAGAATGATTTTGATTGGCTGATGTTTTTAATTCAACCAATCAAATTAATGCTTGTTTCTCTATTGTTGAATTCTATTTTCATAACTCAAATCATTGCATTGTATCACACGTGGCGTTATAACTAATTTCAGGTACGGTTTACTGAGCTATTGCGCGATAATTAGTTCGATGTTTGCATTTACCGAAGTAAGTACTTTCTATCTGTAATATTGTTTTGACTATTTTTCAGGTGAAAAACAGTATGTTTTGTAGTGCGAAATGTAATAATTTTGTTCTTTGCATTTGAATAAAAATATAATTCTGTTCATATATTCGTACGCGATCAAGCTGGCTAGTGTTGTATTCATTACATTATGTGCACGTGATTATGTGTCATAACCATTTATTGTAAATCACGTGTTGTAAATGTGTTGAACAAGTATATGTAAGAATATGATAATCCCTGTCTTCATGATTAAGTACGAGCGAAGCGAGTACTTATCATGAAGACAGGGATTATCATATTCTTACAAATTAAGACCATTGTAAAGTGCTCAAGAGATTAAAGTAATCAATTAAGACCACTGTAAAGTGCTCAAGAGATTAAAGTAATCATGATACCAAATAATAGGTGATTAGATTTTGTCATTTTTTAGTGCAACTACTAATACAATAGGTTAAATTTACCATAAACAAGATAAACCTTCTAGAGAGAAGATGCGGAGGGTAAGATAATCCATTTTTAATGCAACCAAGCTTGAAAAAGTGCTTCATTTTCTTTTAAATTACATAAAACGTTCATTTCTATGCATAAAATTTTAAAATCTATTATTATTTTAAACTTCAATTTTGAGGGAGACTTTATTTTTATATTTGCTATAAGGGAAAATGATAATGCCACTTGTAAGTTAATTTGGGCCCTACCTTATAGTTTTCATTTTGTTTGTCTGTCCGTCCGTCCACAATTTTTTGAAAACGTTACAAGTAAACAATTATAGGAATCATTTCCGATGGTGATTTAGTACTATTTTAGGATTTGCAAATTTCAATTTCAAGTAAATCCATCGTATATTTTGTGAAAAACTTTATTTTGCTCTGTTGTTTTTTTTTGGAAGAATTCATAAATGAAATTGTCCCATTTTTTGTGTTCTATTCATGAAGATCTCCGGACTTTCATGGCCTTAATAATATGGGGTATTACCGACTTAAAGAATTAACTTTGTTCGAAATATGTCTGCATTCTTTGTTTGTTGAATGTCAGCTCACAGTTTTTAGACATATTTGATGAACCTCAGGCAAGTTTATGTATTAATCAGACTAATTTTGAACAAAAGATAATATGCCACGGTCTTCATGAATAAGACATACAAAATGGGACAATTTCATTGGTCGAGAGCACTTTACTATGGTCTTAATAAACATTTCGTACTATTATCATAAATGCACATTAAATCTGCTCTCATCTGAATTTAATTATATAACAAGAAAAGGTATGCGTTAAACCCATATCCAGAGATGTTCGATTTATATGTTATAGGTGTATCCCATTTGGTTTAATAGTTTTTTTTCAATTTGTTTTATTTAAAATTTTATCATATGCTGTAAAGGCAGGGGCGTAGCTAGACTAGTTACAATGTGGATTCACAAAGAACTAGTGGGGTCCGGGTATGCACCCCGGAATATTTTTGAAAACAATGGTGCAATTTGGAGAATTCTAAACTGTGGTTTATTTAGAACTGAAATGGACAGTTTATTGATTACAGGGATAGATTGCAATTTTGTTCTTAAAATAATGTGGATTCAGCCGCGTACTCGCGTATAGGCAGCTACGCCCCTGAAAGGGATGCAAATATAGACGATTGTGAAAGGCAAGAAATAATCATCTTGATTATAATATCTCAACTTTGAGAAGAGTACTGTAATAAAAAAAGCAAAGTTTTCGAAGAACATATATATATTGTTTACCAATAAAAATACATTGACCATAGTCAAGTGGTTCTGTAGGGGAAAATGTGAATGTAAGATCGGCAGTTATCGCGTCCTCGGAAAATCAAAGAAAACATACCGACAAGTTACAATTTTTATTGATTTAATTTTACTGTAATTACAATTGTTTCAAAAGATTTGCAATTAAATGTATTTTAAACGTCAAACTAGCATTCATGTGCATAAACCGATTGCTAAGAACTTTATAAAATTTTCAGAATTTAAAATTAAAAAAAAAAACAATTAGAAGAAGAGTCTTATTTTGCAAAACAATTGATGAGATTATTAACTTCTACAATTATTTTCAACAATATAAACTGTTGATGACCTTTATCAAACAATCAATCTAGCTATTTTCTCTATAAAGCATGACCAATACACGTTTATTGACGTTCTTTTATTGGTTTTAGATCAAGTTGAATCCAATTATCATCATAACAAATGCTTATCTATGTTTCATTTAAATTGTTGTCAGCAACGAATAAAACAGCGAAATTTATTGCGTCACGTTTAAGAAATTAAGGTCCGTAACACCGTTTGTGAGCGCTAAAACACTTAAAGACATTTAAATAATGTGTCATAACTGCTAAAATACATTGTTTGTTTGTTTGTTTGATGGTGTTTAACGCCACTTTCAGCAATTTTTCAGCTATATCATGGCGTCCAGTTTTTATTGGGGGAGGAATCCGGAGTACCCGGAGAAAACCCCCGACCTGCGGTAGGAAAACTGGCAATCCTTGTCAATTAAGATTGGAGTCGAGTACACCCTGCCTGCAGTGAAAATCGAACTCGCAATCTCAGTGTTGACAGACCACGTGATCAATAGTAGACGAACTACCTTGACCACTCGGCCACCGAGGCCCCCCTAAAATACATTGAAAAGCACTTCAGAACATCATTAATATATTACTTATATTTAGCACCTAAAGGCAAAATAATTTAAAATGAAGTGCCCTTATTGTACGTAACATATAATGTACGTAAAGTTAATGTATGTAACGGTAATTTACGTTACATTACATGTGATGTTATATATTATTTTCCATTACACTATTTATTGTAGATGAGTTTGAGCCAATAAAATTATTTATATTTGTATTTGTATTTGTATTTTAATAATCTCTCATATTACAATACAAAATGGGTTCCTGTTTTAATCCTCCATTTACTTTAATTGAGTTTCCCCGATATGGTTCAACCATATCTTCTCTTGTTAACTACTGAAAAGTGATAAATATTCAATTTTTAGCTACTCAAAAGTCAAAACTTTTATATCAGTCTATTTCTTCTTTGGGGTTAACACACTGTCTGCATAATACTTTTCATGATACCCTGGGCCAATCAAATTTAAGATAAATGTTAGTCATGTAATAATATGAGATATTGGCAAAAACATGCGTTGACCTTTAGATATGTCAGGGACAGTCTATACTATTAGTATAGACTGTCCCTGGATATGTTTATGTTTAAAAGCATTTGAAAACAAAATTTGTGTAATATGCCCATGTCGATTAAACGGAAGTTTGTGATAAGTCACGTGAGCATTAAAGGCTATCCATTTGTAGAAATAATGTTATTTCGACAAGTGCAATTATGAATATAACTTAACATATTGGAATTTATTTATAATTGTTCAAAGTAAAAGAATCAATAAGACACCAGTTTGCTTTAAAATGTACCGTAGTTCGAGAATCCTCTGCCGTTCAACGCTTTCCCAAGCAAAAAAGGCGTTGGACGGCAGAGAATTCTCGGACTAAATGTACATGTATTAGGTACTACGCGCTAAGAAACATTCCCAGTTGTGCAATCTGCACTTATATATATATATATATATATATATATATATATATATATATATATATATATATATATATATATATATATACTCACTCAAAAAAGAAACGCAACATCGGATAATTTTTTTAATCATTTTTTTTTCGAACAAATAACCTATAAATATTCAAATATATAAAGACAACATCATAATTGCACGTTAATTAAATCTTTCCAGGTGAAACCATTCATCCAGAAGTGAACGACTGTGGTCGAAATCTGGAACACACTATGAATTACGCATTGCTAAAAACAGTGTCGACTTTCACGTGCAAATCATAGGTATTTTTTTAAATCAGAAAATCTGTATAAAAGCCCCTATTTCTTTTCTTGACTGCATTAGTAAAATAAAATTCTGATGAGGTGACTCTATGCCAAGGTTAGATGCTGCTACAGGTGATATCGCTATCGGTCGACTCGAGGACGGGAATCACAGAATACTGTTGCCAGAACGTTCATTGTTCATCGTAGCACAATTTCACGCCTATGGAGATGCAACCAGCAGCATGGTACTACGACAGACCGACAGACGTTCAGGGCGTCCGCGTGTTACCACTCGGGCGCAGGATCTTAACATTAGATAATTCCATCTACGGAACAGGACTAGTGCTGCAAAAGAAACAGCTGTAAACGTCCCTGGGTTGCGCCGTATATAACCACAGACAGTACGCAATCGGCTACGCTCTCATGGATTGCGGGCAAAAAGACCTTACGTCGGAGTAACACTGAAACGCCAACAACGCCGAGCAATGGTTAGATTGTGTACTACCGTTCGTGTATGGAATTTAAAGAACTGGAGAAGAGTGGTTCAGCATCCTCATAAGTCAGGGTTTCTGTGGACACAGAAACCATGACTTGTGAGGATGGTGGTTCAGCTATGAGTCACGTTTTCAGCTTGAAAAGCAAGATGGTCCCATACGAGTGTACAGACGCCGAAATGAACGTTTTGCGCAAAACTGTGTTGTTGAAAGAGACAATCTTGACGGAGGCAGTGTTATGATGTGGGCCGCTATTTCTTACGCCAGGAACACACAGCTGATACATATCCAAGATAATCTTAACGCTGTTAGGTAAAGAGCCGAAATTATACAGCCGCATTTATTGCCCGTAATTGACATTCAAAGAGAAAATTTTCAACACGACAATGCCCGACCACATACAGCTCGTGTAACAGTAGATTTTTTAGAGCAACAGAATGTCAATGTGATCGTTGGCCATCACGATCTCCGGATCTTAACCCAATTGAACATCTGTGGGATGAACTGTATATATATATGTTGCGTTTCTTTTTTGAGTGAGTATGTTTTACATGCATTGATCAACATCCTGAATACAAAGCTGAAACTAGGTACCCTAAGGATGGTTTTGACCTCGTTTGGTAAAAAGTGAATTCAAATGGCCAAGTGGTGTCAGAGGAGACTGAGATTGTTTAAAAAGTTAACAACAATGACAGACTACAGGTGACGGACACCTATAGTCAATAAGATATAACAAAATGTACAGGGGAGAGAAATACGCTTAAAAATAGTAGAATAGTAATAACTATGGTCATTTTGGATGTAATTAATTTATCTCTTATCAGAGTTTTAGTCTCTTACATATTAAATCAACGAATTAATTGGCATTTGTGGTACGAATAAAAGGGTATATTTGTACTAGCTCTGTCTACCTCTTTATCTTACTCGTTTCTTTCTCTTTCTACCTTGCTCCTTTCTCCCGAACCGTTGAGAAATTTTATGTTTAGATTAGTGTGAAGAGCATAGCTGGTGTTAACTGTGTCCTAAATGAATCAACTAAGTAAGCATTTTAAGGTGGTAGCATGTTCCATTGTGTGATAGTGTGAGGAAAGAATTACCATTTGTCATCCTCACAAGTCAAGGTTTCTGTGTCCACATGTGTCCACGAACCCCTGACAAACTTAGCTAGGAAATTCCCGGGCTAGAAGATTTTCGTATGACGTCAATCCTTCAAAATATCAACCAATGAAATTGCTTGAAAGAAGCAAGTGTTTGGCAGAAGTCATTCTTACTCATTCTTGAGTGGGAAAAAACGAAACGCAACTAATAAATAACGCGGTAATAACAAACTATTAACACTACTGTACAAAATGCACTGACTTTTACATGGTCTATGCAACACATCCGGTGTGGTTTATTTACAATCGACTTCGGGATATCTCCTAACCAAGCGAGCTTTTGATTGGCTACATCAAGGTATGATGTAGCCAATCAAAATAGTGACTATGAGCCCGGGAATTTCCTAGCTAAGTTTGTCGGGTTCGTGGACACATGTGGACACAAAACCCTTGACTTGTGAGGATGTACCATTTGTATGTATCTTTGGAAGTTTATATGTCTTGGTATGTTTGTGTATGGCGTTTTCTGAGTCTGTTGTCAGTAGGCACTATGATAATTGTTGGTATTGCAATAAGGCAGTGTTCAATTTTGCAAAATGTTATCAGGCGAGTTTTAAGACGGCGCTCTGCTAGGGTTGGCATGCCCAGTGTTGCTATTATAATTCTTACACTGCTGGTGTTATGGTAGTTGTTTGTTGTGTATCTGGCCGCTCGTCTCTGTACCATTTCGATTTTTTTCTAATGTTCGATGTTTTGTGGATCCCATTCACTACAGCTGTACTCATGTTTAGGTCTTACAAGTGCTTGGTAAGCTTTGGATTTTATTTCAGTATTTGATACTCTGAGGTTTCTTTTTAGGAATCCAAGCGATTTATTTGCATTCGATATAATGTTGTCATAATGTTACATTTTAAATTAGATTGTAATGTGACTCCAAGATATTTTGATGATGTGGCAGATTCAAGAATGTGATTATGTAGGATGTAATCATGGTTGATGGTTTTTTGGTGATACTGTAAGTTTAGTGCATTTATCTGGGTGGAAGGTCATAAGCCAATCTACCTCCCACTTTGTTGCTGGGTCTAGGTCATATTGTAGTTTTGTGCAGTCTTCTTGAGTTCTGATTTGTCTTTAGATGATGATGTCATCACGGCAAATAATCTGAGTTTACTGTGTGATAAATATTCCGGCTGGGAGGTCGTTAATGTATATGTGAAATAAGATATGCCCTAGTACTGTGCCCTGGGGAACTCCGGATGTTACTGGTTCCATTTTGAAGATATTCCATTTATAACTACTGTTTGTGTTCGGTCAGACAGGAATGCTTTTATCCAGCTGAAAGCTTTGTTTTTATGCCATAGAAATTAACTTTAAATAGGAGGCCGGTTGTGTCTCCACTATCCACTCCGCCCTCTCATTCATCCGCCTGTTCAAAACAAATTAAAAAAAATATAAAAATAGCAATAACGTCATTGCACTATTTGAATTATACAACGTATTAATAGGTCGCGTGACGACCGCAAGTTGTATCGTAAATTGTCCTATTTCTGGAATATAAATTGTGATAACCTTCGTGAAGAGAATTTCTTTAAATCAATAAAGAACACAAAATACCAAAATGTGTTAAATTTATTGTCTTTATTTCTTCAAAAACTATTTGAAATACAATTCAAGTGTGTCTGTGGTATGAGTTATTATACACTTATTTTGTCTCTTTATAAACTATTTGCCTTTGGAATATGTATAAACACAATAGTTCTACCATGTATTTTCAAAAATACAAAGTATTCTCCTATAATTACTATTTTACACTATACATTTCTATACTTGTAATTTTGTAAACATAATTGTATGTAGTATAATTTTTGTACTACAGGTCTTAACCAATTATTGTAATTTTTTGAACCAATAAATATTATTATTCTTATTATTATCATTATTATTATTATTATTATTATTATTATTATTATTATTATTATTATTATTATTATTATTATTATTATTATTATTATTAGCGAGCATCGCAGATGCGAGCTATACGGTTACATGCGTGTGTGTAAAAAAAGTCATGTGATCCATATGAACAAATCCATTTCAGATGGTAGCTGAGCTATCCGAAGAAAATATTGTAGACGAACGAAAAAATATATAATATAAAAGTAGACAAAAATAATTTTGACATCGATAAAACTAAAGTGTTTATTTTTTAAATTACTACAAAAATGCCAGACAAATTTTTTTCACATTTGAAACGCTGTATTTGAAATTGAGTTTTGAGACGTCACCAACACATTAGAAAAGACGTCACGTCATAAATGGAATGTAGAGGCACTGTTAGGGGGCTCTGAAGTAACGACATGAACAATGTGCGATGCTCGCATTTAGGCTGCGCCTACATTCATATTATTATTATTATTATTATTATTATTATTATTATTATTATTATTATTATTATTTATTATTATTATATGGTTTTTTCATTTGAATCACATTTAAATATTATTATTATTATGATTATTATTATTATATTATTATTATTATTATTATTATTATTATTATTATTATTATTATTATTATTATTATTATTATTATTATTATTATTATTATTATTATTATTATTATTATTATTATTATTATATGGGTTTCTTCATTTGAATCACATTTAGCTTAAAAGGCTAATTAAATTATTCCTTATTCCTGGTAATCGAAAACGGTATTTCGTTGGATCATTGTTCGGTCCGTTATACCAGGTATAATAGCGTACATATAATGGTTAGTAGCCTATGAATCAGCCTCCGTTGAAATTCACTGTATTCGAAAACAACGCAGGTGGCAGGTGGTGGTTTATTGTTTGAGAATATAATATTATTTTTTAAATTTAAACAAATATTGTTACAGATATTTCTGTAATTTTTTAACCAATAATAATTCAATGTTATGTTTATACTAAACTAAATTTACAGGGAGACATTATTAAGAATTAAAACACTGAAGTGATCACATTAATTTTACACACAAACAAAATAAACACAGAGATACACATATTACCTAATAGCGCAGTATTAGTTCAGAACATACTTGACATCATATGAACCTACATGTAGGTACAGTTAATATTTAATTTTTCTTGGTTTAGCCTAGGAAGATGTGTAATATTTCTCAACTTTAATATTAATATAAAAAGTTAAATACCAAAACCAAAGGCAAAGGAAAAATCACGCAATGAACTTCAATCAAATATATTCCTGTTTTGATCAAAAGCACCAGGGAGAATATTATTTAACATAAGCAATATAAAACGCTAAGAACGTACATTTAAGGATTGTTTTCAATTGTTGGTTAGATTATTGGATATAAATGACTTTCGGTCGATTTACGCTGAATAAACCTCGAAGCGGTTTATGTTGCACCGTAAATCTATCCAAAGTCGTTTATATCCAATAATGTAACCAACAATTAAAAACAAACCTTATATTTTAAATTCTATGGTAAAAATAAAGTAACAAGAACAATATTTTACAAGAAATCAAATAATATTTGCAATTCACAATTTAAGTGTCGTCACTTGTTGTTTGCGGAAGAATTCATGTATAATCAATGTCATCAATGCATCTTATTGTGACGTCATAATCAGTCACGTGCTGAAAACCCAAGTTAGGTTATACGAAATAACCAACTTTGCTCATGTATTGAGTATTTAAATGAAATGAAAATATATTTAATTGCTAAACGGCGAGCAGCGACCACTGGTCACATTGAAGGCTGCTGGATGTTTTCTATTGCAGATTTTTTTTAATAGCCCTTTATGTATGTAGGTTGTGTAGCATACACTTATTCTACATCTCATTATCTTACAGAAAATAGTCCATTATCAGCCTATATATAGTTACCATAAAGAGGCTGATCTTACACAAATTAAAAAGGTCCATTATCAGCCTACATATAGTTACTATATACAGGCAGATCTTACAGTAAACAGTCCATTATCAGCTCTTATATAGTTACCATACAGAGGCTGATCATGCAGAAAAAGGTCAATTATCAGCCTCCATATAGTTACCATACAGAGGCTGATCTTACAGAAATTGGTCCATCATCAGCCTACATGATACCGTTACTATATACAGGCAGATCTTACAGTAAACAGTCCATTATCAGCTCTTATATAGGTACCATACAGAGGCTGATCTTACAGAAATAAAAATTGGTCCATTATCAGCCTACATATAGTTACTATATACAGGCTGATCTTACAGTAAACTGTCCATTATCAGCTCTTATATAGTTACTATACAGAGGCTGATCATGCAGAAAAAGGTCAATTATCAGCCTCCATATAGTTACCATACAGAGGCTGATTTTACAGAAATTGGTCCATTATCAGCCTATATATAGTTACCATCCAGAGGCTGATCTTACAGAAATTGGTCCATTATCAGCCTTCATGATACAGTTACTATATACAGGCAGATCTTACAGTAAACAGTCCATTATCAGCTCTTATATAGGTACCATACAGAGGCTGATCTTACAGAAATTGGTCCATTATCAGCCTACATATAGCTACTATATACAGGCTGATCTTACAGTAAACTGTCCATTATCAGCTCTTATATAGTTACCATACAGATGCTGATCATGCAGAAAAAGGTCAATTATCAGCCTCCATATAGTTACCATACAGAGGCTGATCTTACAGATATTGGTCCATTATCAGCCTACATGATACAGTTACTATATACAGGCAGATCTTACAGTAAACAGTCCATTATCAGCTCTTATATAGGTACCATACAGAGGCTGATCTTACAGAAATTGGTCCATTATCAGCCTACATATAGTTACTATATACAGGCTGATCTTACAGTAAACTGTCCATTATCAGCTCTTATATAGTTACCATACAGAGGCTGATCATGCAGAAAAAGGTCAATTATCAGCCTCCATATAGTTACCATACAGAGGCTGATCTTACAGAAATTGGTCCATTATCAGCCTACATGATACAGTTACTATATACAGGCAGATCTTACAGTAAACAGTCCATTATCAGCTCTTATATAGGTACCATACAGAGGCTGATCTTACAGAAATAAAAATTGGTCCATTATCAGCCTACATATAGTTACTATATACAGGCTGATCTTACAGTAAACTGTCCATTATCAGCTCTTATATAGTTACCATACAGAGGCTGATCATGCAGAAAAAGGTCAATTATCAGCCTCCATATAGTTACCATACAGAGGCTGATCTTACACAAAATGGTAAATTATCAGCCTCCATATAGTTATCATAAAGAGGCTGATCTTACACATAATAGTTCATTAACATCCTCCAATTATTAACCATACACAGGTTGATCTTACAAAAAAATGGTTCATTATCAGGCGCAATTAGTTTCTATTTTAAGAAGTATGCTATGATTGTTAATCTTTGTACATATATCTTTTTTATCAACTTCATGGTTCAGCTACTGTGGAAAAAAAGTTGCAAGATGGGGTGCCATGTGTTTTGGACATATTCTTGTTATCAGTTGAAAAAGGAACTAAAATACAACAGTAAATGACCTCATGTGTTGATTTCTTATGATTTCAGCATTTCTTGTTTGTTTTGAACGGATTCCTTATTAAATAACTTTTGTAAAAGGTAAAAAAACTATTGCTAGTCTTCTTTCTTATGTTTAGTGGTAAAGAGATCTCAGAAAATGTGGATGATGGACATTCAAAAAAGATTACTAAAGAAATGGTTGCGAATGTGGAGTCAGATGTTATTGATGATGCAGGAGTAGTCATAACAGTTGAAACACAGATATTTGAACAAACAGTACTTTATACAGATTTTTTAATATTTATAATATACTCATTACTGTTTATAGAATTAATTTAAAGATTTACACATTTCTCAGGTCAGAGGTATAAAAATGTCATGTCTGGATGTAATACTACCAGACCATTTAATTAGATTTAAAGAAATTTAGTTTTTTTAAAGCCAAGGATTAGATGGAATATTTTAGATGTTTTACAAATGTACTCCTATAGCATTTTCATGTGACACTTAAATTGAAACCTACTTATTAATAATAATTTTGTCTTTAATATTTTAACTTTAGGAAGAATTACAAGTGCCTGATGAAAAAATTTATAGCGTTCTCCTTAAAACAACAAACTGTTTTTAGATGTTTTACAAATGTACTCCTATAGCATTTTCATGTGACACTTAAATTGAAACCTACTTATTAATAATAATTTTGTCTTTAATATTTTAACTTTAGGAAGAATTACAAGTGCCTGATGAAAAAATTTATAGCGTTCTCCTTAAAACAACAAACTGTATTGTTCCTGTGGATGAGGGATATCAAGCATTTTTACTTCAGGACTTTGATGGAAACAAAAAAACATTAAAGGTTTGTATAGATACTGTGAATTCCTTTCAATTGCACAACCAATTTGTCAGTGAAAAATATGCAATTAACCGAAATATACAATAAACAGAAATGACATTTTTAAGGGAAAATATAAAGTTATCACTTCAATTGTACAATTAAAAGTTATGTTGGTCCATAAAACAATTCAGGTGACCCTGTTATATTATTTTAATTCTTGCAACAACAATTATAATATAAATTAAGGTTGTCAAAACATGCATTTTGATAATTCTTTTGGTAATCAGTGTTATTATCTTGTTAGGAAAATGCCAGTTTTTTAAATGATAAATCAATTTCTTGATAATTATAGGCAATTAAAAGGAATTTTTTAATTACTTAATATTTTTTCAAGCAATTAACAGAAATTCAGAAAATATATGAAATGGTTTGGTGTTTTAAAGTCTTATGTGATTAAGAGACTTAACTGATCTACATGATAAAGAGACTTAACTGATCTACATGATAAAGAGACTTAACTGATCTACATGATAAAGAGACTTAACTGATCTACATTATCTAACAATTTGTCTTTATAAAACCACCTCTCATCATCCTTTATTAAACCACCTCTTTTGGAAACAACTACTTTTGTTTCCTTTGTATTTACAGTTAAGTCCCATTTATTTGTGTAAGTCTCTAATGTGCATAGCATCTTTTGTAGACCAGATATTGATTCTGACATCAAAATCATGTCATCAGCAAACATTAGTAGGAATAAGGCTAAATCTTGAAATTCAATATGATTATCATATTATTTATAAATTCGAGCTCAAAATCATTTACATAAAAAGAAAATAATATCGGTGAAAGCACTTCGCCTTGCATGACACCAAATTTATTACAAAAATATTTAGACGTTAGTCCATTAAATCTTATACATGTTCTAACATTACTATACATAGACTTCAGTACATTCAGAATTTTACCCCTAATACCAAGTTTTGCTAATTATAACCATAGGCCACGCAGATTTACAGAGTCGAATGCCCTTTGGTAGTCTACATAGCAACAATATAATCTTTTGCCATTACACATGGTATTTTGTATAAAAGAATAAACAGAAAAAATAGCATCAGTAGTACAATAACCATTTCTGAATGTGAATTGTGCGTCTGTTAAAATATCATTATTAGATGCCCATTTTAATAACCTTGTAGTAGTGAACAGTTTACCTAAGCTACTGATGAGACTTATTCCTCTGTAGTTAGATGGATCGTTGACTTCACCAGACTTGAAGACAGGGACGAGGATAGCATCAGACTATGCAGACGGAAAATAACCACTTGCAAAAACGTAGATAAGGCATAAAAATGAAGAATTCATTAAGTATGCAGTCGGGTCCATGGCTTTTATCACATTTCAGTAGTTTTATAGATTTCATTTGAACTTATTTGAACATCAAGTTCTTCAAAAACACTGTCAATTTCACGAAATTCAACATTTCTGTTTATTTCTATTTCAGACACCAGTGACTTAAAATACTCAAAAAAGTCAGAAGTATTTAAATAGCTCTTATTAGGTTTTCTATCTTTAAATAACGAATAAAACAGTCTTGGATTTTCATTCTTCAGTTTTGACATTTTATTCCCTACCTGGCGCATGTAGACTCGCTTTATTTTACGTTCATAGATCTTATATTCCCTTTTATCACGGTTTAAGGCATCATGATTTTGAAGTGTATTAAGTTTTGGCCAGATTTCACGTGGGCCAGGAAGATATTTTTTGTAAAATTTGCTCAGGAACTACATCTCAGAGTTTCTTGATATGTAGTATGCAGCATCAATATGGAATCCCATATTTTGGCATTACATTTCAAGTCTATCGCTCACCTACTTCCTCTTTAACAAAATTTAACCGAATGTCTTTGACCCATTTTCTCTCATTCATATACCTCGGCATATCTGATTGTAAATCCTTATACATGTATTTTTTTATGGGATAATGACAGTTAAATAACTGTCTGCATTCCTCTTTTTATGGTTTTAGTGCATGTACAATGCAGGTAATGAAAGTTAAATAGTGTTAAAATTCTTTTCGTAATACCCTCTGCAAACAAAGTTTTTGGAGTATATGAATCATCCTGTCTTTCTCTATGGCTGTGTCTGTATGCATCTGTTCAAATAGCTCATAAACCCAACTCCTCCTGAACAGGTTGACAGATTTAATTAAATTTCGCACGAAGAATGTACATCATAAGGAGATATGCATGGATAAATATTAATCTTGTCAGGTGTCAATCACGGGAGGTGATTGAACTTCATTTTTCCCCAATATTGAGTCCAATAATGAGCAGGGGGTATCTTTAATGAGCTTGTTGACAGTTCTAGTTCATATATTGCAGACAATATCTAATATTTTGTTTAAAAGATATGTTTAATTGTGTTAGTGTAGTGTTGTTGTAAGAAATTCTCATAGTTTACTATATAAACTTTTGACCAATAAAAATGGAATGTTATGTACTTTCCTTTGTGATACTATCTATAGCTAGTTCATTATCAGATATTGGTAATTAAAAAAAAAAACATTTGTATACACAGTTTTTTTGTGGAACTACTCTTTTATATAGCTGGTAAATTTACCTCTGTGATTCGGTTTTCATTGTGTGTGCAGTCATTACATCACATTTATTGAAGACTCCCACCAGTTATTTTTTAGTACATCAGATAGTCCAAATTACTTTAAAATATCAGGCAAGTGAGATAAGGTAAAAACAGCTGATCACTAATTTTTTTTTCTTTTCTAATCTTAAACATATGATCCTGTTATCTTTTTAGGATGTGTATTTTGTTCTTCAATTCCGAAACTTGGAAATAGAAGGAAGTGAAGATGATCGTTTAGTGTATTGTTGTTCATGTAACATTGCAAGACAAAAAATGGTAATGGCTTTTCCAGAAAAAGTGACAGAAGAAACAATCAAAGGTAAAATTAATTTAAAACATGCTCTATCACCTTCTTCCTGTTAATGAATACTTTTTTACAGACAGTTGACATTTCCATCACAGTTTTCTCAGCAACTATATGATGCAAAAGCTATATATTTTGCACAGTGTTTTATCATATAACATTTTGCTCCTGGGTCATCTACCTCCTGTTTTTCAAAAATTTACGTTTTTATGCTAGGCAAAATTTTTGAAAGTATGAATATAACGTGTTCAAAAGTTGAAATTATCCTTATAATTTAATTGTCACGAAATTATTTATTTAAATGTGTGTTTTCTGAAACTTTGTGTTGCTCAGGAATACAATCATGATGTGACATGGCCCTACCCATATTATATTATATAATTGGGTGAATTGTATAATCAAAATTAAGCATTACATCTTAAATTAAATTATTCCAGATTAAAAGCTATAAAGTACTACTTGATAGTTTTGTTATTATTATTTATTTTATATCTATATTTTACTTACTATTTACAATTTTTGCTCTTGGTATTGCCTTAAATAAAGAAATGGTATGTCATTCTAATTTTATTCTATATTTAATTTCAATTTAGATCTTAATGAAGCAGACCCTTTCAGGCCATGTATTCACATTAACACTGGCAAGATTATTATTGAAGACTTTTTGGAAAAGTAATAATATTGAAACTGTCAAAGGTAAGGTTATTTTAACTTAATTGATGTATGAAATTCAGTATTTGATTTTTTGGCTAGAATTCCTAAATGAAAGTCTAGGTTATAAAATGTAAAATCTCAGACAGCAGCAACTGATTGTAAGATGTGCCTTTTAAAATTTCCTATTCATATTCATTTTTTAAGTGTGTAAACTTTGTACAAGTGTTATTAAGACTGTAATAAAATGATACAAATCAAAAAGTAAAAAACTGTAAACTTAAACTTCATGTAAATGAACAGCCTAGAAAACAATAGACCACATTTTGATATGTGAAAGATTGTAATATTAAAGAGAACAATATATATAAAGTAGGGTATTTTTAAAAAAAATAAATGTGTCTATATCTGCCATTTTGTAAGTCTTCAAGTCAACTGGAGTAGTTTGTAGTATTTTTTTATATTGTCATGTTGGTGTTAACAAATCTTTGTAGTATGTAGTACTTTTTACTACTTTCTTGATTATCTAAAAAAATTTGGTCAATTTTTTTTACTTTATAAAAGTGGGTATTAGCATGATTAGTAACATGGAATAGAGATGTTATTTAAGTAAAACATTTTTTAATTCAAACTAATTTTATACATTTTTATTTTCTTGACTTTTGTAGAAAAGGGTAAAGAAACAGACCACACATATGATGAGCAAAAAGCAAAGGTAAGTTAACCATATGTTGTCAATGGTAGAAACTCTATCAAGTACTTATCACAGCATTTAGTTTAGTATGCAGGATTAGCATGGGTTTCCTATAGAGTATTTGATTTTTTGTGTCATCTGCACACGAGTGTGGGCCTACATATATAGTCAACTTTTTAGTCATCCTAAGTTGTAATTTTTGAAGATTTATAGGATAATTAGTTGGGCGAAGTGAATATCCAAAATATAATCACCAGAGCAGCATAACGCATCTGATTTAAGGAGTGCGCGGAACTTGTTCCGCACACGAGTTTAATCTGATGCTTTATGCGGCACAAGTGATCATATTTTGGATATTCACGATGCCCAATTGATTATCCTATTTATTATATAGACCAAAATTGTTTTCGTTAAATTTTAATGCTTAATCCCAAATTTTATGAACGGCGGATGAATATTTGTATAGTACAAAACCAACAGACATTTTGACAGGAAAAAACAGAGAGTGAAAATAAACGATAATTTTCACGTGATTTCTGTCACTCGGAAAATTCGATATTTCATCTCTATCTATATAATAAAGTTTATTATTTTATAGGTTGAATTATATGGTATTGAGAACAACTCAAGTGTCGTATGTGTAAGATGGGAAGAGGAAGCCAGCATACAATACTGTATCATACGTGTTGATTACTCTGGTATTTCACCTGACCTAAAATGCAGCTCCTGTAAAGAAGATGCATGTAAGCATGTCAAAGCTGTTCTTGGTCAAATCAACACAGCTTCTGACATATTGTCACAGGTGAAAGAAGCTCTTAATCTGAAAATGAAATGGCGGTCAAGATATGTGCCACAGAGTGTGTCGACACAACCCATACCCTTTTCTTGTTTTCCTGAGGAACAAAAACTAAACAGACAAAAGGTTGTAAAAGAAGATGTTGCTTTGGTGCCTCAACCAAGTGGAGTTTGTGACTGTGGATCTGTATGGGGTGATCCTACAGAAGAAATTAAGACATTAAGAGAGAGAGACGCTCGACCCGTTACAATACTTTGTTAACCAATTATAATTCTTTAAGTTTGTGTACTTTTATTTATTTATCTTTATTTTCATATAGAAGCTAATAATGTTTGTTTCGGGATGAAAGTTATATACAATTTTAACTTCAAACTTTTTCTTTATTATTTTGCCAATTTTCACATATTCAAAAATTGTCAACTATTGACAACAAAAGTGGTGGTAAAGCAATAACAAAACTATATAATGTTTTATTACTATGCAGATGGGGAATTTTGACTATAGGTCCATTAGTCTTGCACTGCTAAAACAGCATATAAAATTCAAAAATAAAGTGAAACAGATTTAGATTTAATAGATTTGTACTTAAATTTTTATATTTTTTGTCACATTAACTTTTTTTCGCTTGTTAGAACAGTCAAATTAGGGTTTATATCATTTGCATCCTGTCATGTGACTTGAGATTTTATGAAACTTTTAGTTATTCTTTAGCCTAACGTGTTAACTTTATTTCACTTGAGATGTACAATACATATATTTTGTCTTTTTTAAAAGATAATCCTTAAACAAAAAAAGGCATTAAAACCTGTATATTGTACAACTTAACAGTTTACAAAATAAAATACATTTCTGATACTTGAATGTTTTATTTAGTCACATTACAGCATTTTCATTCACAATGTAACACCTGACTGAAGCTTTATAAATAGTGTTTAGAGTAAATATTATTATCTGCAGTCCTAAAACATTAAAGATTTTCCTTTTAATTTCCTTTATAAGCAAATTGATAATAATTAGATGAGGAACATGTGAACACAACACAACAACAATTATTGGAATATAAAAACCTGAATGGAGAACTTCAAACTTACACTAAACATTGACATATGTTTGCACAAATTTGCATTTTAAATACATGTATACACAAACTATCAACTACATTTTTGTATAAGCAATGCTAATTTTATGCTACACACAGGAAAGCATGAAAAGGAAAAAAGTACAAGTAAAGATAACAAGACAAATTTGTACTGGATAATAAATGATATCGAGATGTTAAATAAATGTATGTGATACAATTTCCTTGAATAAGTAGTAACTAAAAATTTACAAATGAAAAGGGTCAGCAGTTTTCAATGTGACAGGTGGTTGCTACTCTATGCCTTGCAATTGGCCTCGAATTAATAAACAAATCCTAAAAGACTGCTTCTGGGCATAGACTATCTAACATCAAGACTATAACAATTATGGATAAACAAATCAATCTTTTCCTTATAACTAATGTCCGACAAATTATCTATTTACTGATGACACACTTTAAACTATATGAATAAGGCATGGTCATTCCATACAAATGATGACCAAAACAAATGAACAGTGCTGTTTATGTTGCTTTGTGTCTCCTGGAGGAGTTAATTCCTATATTTGCTGTGTGGAGATGTGCTAAAAATTCAGGTATAAGTTTTCATACGAAAATTGCATATACATTCCTATATAGAAAGAAAATATTTATATATTGTTGGGTATAATGTGGCATCTACTTGAAATATCATAGTTATCTTAAATGTATGGATCAAATTAGATTACAGATTATAAACAAATGGATCATGTTTCCGATCTAGCACACACCTACCCTAAAATATATATAACAGCACATGGGGGTTATCCCAATAGTATCTTAGAATGGCTTCTTACGCAAGCCAGTCTGTAGGAAATTCTTTGCCAAATGTCTATAGCAAAATGTGCACCTGGTTGTGAGATTAAAGATAACAGATGCGGGTTAGTCTGTAAATTGCACTCAAACTAACTAAATATTACAACTAGGTTTAATTGTGTACGAAGCAAAGATTGCAGACACTATCAAACATTGCCCAACTTATATGTATACATTAAAACATTTCAGACAAAGACGTGTGTTCGACAGCCATGTAAAGAAAATGAGCACGACGGAAACTATTCAAGTGGGCTTAATACTGTTTTTTTTAATAAAATGTATTTAAAACTTTAATGCACTATAGATCACTACTTGCAAAGTTGTCTCATAAACACATATACATAAATGCCATTATATGCTATAACCATAGACATGTATATTAGATCTAATAACAGGTCTATGTCATAACTTATACAATGAGCGAGAAATTCTGCCTAAAATTGAAACAAATTGTTTATGGAGTATATGATATCAGAGACCGTAAATACGATGATATACGCGAAATGAAATCATATAAAAACAAAACATCTACAAATTGCTAAGACTTTTATCCTTTGAATTCCAAGTGAGCGGGACCCTATAAATAACGTAACCATAGGTAGAAATTTACAACAAAAATGTGTCCCAAGAATTAACCTAGAAGAAGAATGTTTATTGGCCAAAACCATCGATAGGCCCACAGTGGGCATGATACAATACAACAAGATATTATAACGATGAGAAGTATAACAAGTATTACATAGATGTATGTAATCATACAAGAAAGTATAAAGAAAATGTAAAAGTGCAAAGTACATCTATAAAATGTCTCATGCATTCTTCTTTCGTATACAACTGTTTTAAGTTTGCGGGACTGTTTGACAACTTTGTACTAAATTATTGTTATTATTGTTTGCATTCAGGTACAATTTAGACGAGGTGACAAATATTATGAAACTAGGCTACAAGACTGGAATGTTATGCAGTGGATATTTTTCCCCAATGATAAATTAGACCAGTTTATGAATAACGTTAATTTCGTTCAATAATGCATATTTGTACTAAGCATATGTACTAATGGCCATACAAATACACAGTATTACAAAATAACATTTCACAAACACACAAGACAATTTAAAATTTTTAAGTAGGTGATCCACATCTGTATGTTTCGGATAATAGACAATCGGAAAGACGGCCACCCTTTGAGTTATGTTAACTATCTTCTATATTATTCATCACACAAGAGGCTGATCTAACAGAAAGGGGTCCATTATCAGCCTATATATCGTTACAATACAGCTGATCTTACACAAAATGGACCATTACCAGCCTATATATAGTTACCATACAGAGACTGATCGTACACAAAATGGTAAATTATCAGCCTCCATATAGTTAACATACAGAGGCTGATCGTACAGAAATTGGTCCATTACAAGCCTCCATATAGTTACCATACAGAGGCTGATCTTACACAAAATGGACCATTACCAGCCTATATATAGTTACCATACAGAGACTGATCGTACACAAAATGGTAAATTATCAGCCTCCATATAGTTAACATACAGAGGCTGATCGTACAGAAATTGGTCCATTACAAGCCTCCATATAGTTACCATACAGAGGCTGATCTTACACAAAATGGACCATTACCAGCCTATATATAGTTACCATACAGAGACTGATCGTACACAAAATGGTAAATTATCAGCCTCCATATAGTTAACATACAGAGGCTGAACGTACAGAAATTGGTCCATTACAAGCCTCCATATAGTTACCATACAGAGGCTGATCTTACACAAAATGGACCATTACCAGCCTATATATAGTTACCATACAGAGACTGATCGTACACAAAATGGTAAATTATCAGCCTCCATATAGTTAACATACAGAGGCTGATCGTACAGAAATTGGTCCATTACAAGCCTCCATATAGTTACCATACAGAGGCTGATCTTACACAAAATGGACCATTACCAGCCTATATATAGTTACCATACAGAGACTGATCGTACACAAAATGGTAAATTATCAGCCTCCATATAGTTAACATACAGAGGCTGATCGTACAGAAATTGGTCCATTACAAGCCTCCATATAGTTACCATACAGAGGCTGATCTTACACAAAATGGACCATTACCAGCCTATATATAGTTACCATACAGAGACTGATCGTACACAAATTGGTAAATTATCAGCCTCCATATAGTTAACATACAGAGGCTGATCGTACGGAAATTGGTCCATTACAAGCCTCCATATAGTTACCATACAGAGGCTGATCTTACACAAAATGGACCATTACCAGCCTATATATAGTTACCATACAGAGACTGATCGTACACAAAATGGTAAATTATTAGCCTCCATATAGTTAACATACAGAGGATGATCGTACAGAAATTGGTCCATTACAAGCCTCCATATAGTTACCATACAGAGGCTGATCTTACACAAAATGGTAAATTATCAGCCTCCATATGGTTACTATACATAGGCTGATTTTCCACAAAATGGTCCATTATCAGCCTATATATAGTTACCATACAGAGGCTAATCGTACAGACATTGGTCAATTATCAGCCTACATATATGTATCATTCTCAGACTGATCTTACAGAAAATGGTTCCTTATCTGCCTCCAATAATTAACCTTACACAGGCTAATCTTAAACAAACTGGTTCATAATCAGCCCCCAATTATTAACCTTACACAGGCTGATCTTACACAAACTGTCCATTATCAGCCCCAATTATTAACCATACACAACAGCTGCTGATCTACACAAAATAGTTCATTTTCGACCTCTAATTATTAACAATACACAGGCTGATCTTACAGAAAATAGTCCATTATCAGCCTACATATAGTTACCATTCACAGGCTGATCTTACAGAAAATGGTCCATTATCAGCCTACATATCGTTACTATACAGAGGCTGATCTTACAGAAAATGGTCCATTGTCAGCCTACATATAGTTACCATACACAGGCTGATCTTGCAGGCAATGGTCCACTATCGGCCTCCATATAATTGCTATACGTATGCAGATATTTTAGAAAAAGACCCCATTATTATTTTAGATTTAAATGCTTATTTTATTTCAGTTTGTGTTTTGCGAACGGTAACCGTTATTGGTAAAAAAGCAAATTCATCATAGATTTGAATACACGATAAAGATGAAATTTTTTTCATTTTTGTTTGTAAACAATATTCCACCTAAAGGTATGCAACTTGAATAATTGAACTTGTGGTACATGTCAAGATTAATTAATGCAGCGATTGAAATTATTTTATGATTTTTAATTTCGATGCCATCTTTTAGTAGCCTATTTTATGGTTCTGGTATACAACAAATGGGGATAGTTTTCTTATGGAGCATAAAAATATGAATGTGTGTATACGAAATTCAATATAGAAAAAATATGGATTGAAAATGGATATTAACAATTCCATGTCAAATTTGTTGTACATGTGTGTGAGTAGATAAGAGAAAATTCTAATTTCTTAATGTTGCTACTTCAATTCAAAATGTGTTGCCACAAACTCTAAAATTGCGAAAAAATTCCTTTACTAGAACGGGAAAACTGATATTATTCCCCACAGTTTTTTTTTGTTTTTATATAGAGACTTATTCTTGTTCAGATTCTTATTATGGGTAAGATCTTAATGAATTTTAAGCAAGTCTTTTATATTATTTGTTCGTTTGCCTAGAACTAGTTGCGTAATATTTGCGAAATCTTATATATGTATATTTTTTAAAACAAATATATCATGGGTATGTTCTTTGTAAATCCTAATTAATTGTGCCTTTTTAATATAAAAAAAAAAAATAAATAAAAACATTTAAAATTTGCTTACTTTTGAATTAAGGTTTGAATTAGTATTTAAGGAGACGTCTAAGATTTTAAACATTAATAATATATTGAATAACGACGAGTGCAAGATTGTCACAAAGGTAGAATTTTAGTAATTTATCCAGTAGTAGATAATTTAAAAGGCAAGGCTTAAAAGAACCATATAAGACAACTCCAGGGGGGACACTGGTACTGGGTATGTTCCGACAAACGGGGTGGTTTTTTAGATGTATTGTCTATAATGGGGTATAGGAGAACTGCCATCAGGTGTAATTCCCGTGTATTATTGAACTTTCAGTAGGAATCCGTTAATAATAACATACAAACAAATTAATTGATTATCAAACTGCTTTATTTCCTTGACATGTAGATAAATAGTATGCTGCACCAGAAAATGAAAATGAAAAATTATGATGCACCAGAAAAAGAAAATTAAGCATAATTTGTCACGCCAAACAAGTACAATTTGTTCCATTCCAATCTTATCTTTATCTAATCTTATCTTAACACCTCCATCAATATTCAGACCATGTGCCCCATTCGCCGGGAAGAGACCATTCAAAACACGAGCAACTATCCGCTCGACTGTGCATTCTCTCTTTTCTATAAAAATTTGGTATTTATCATGATTGGGGTATATTTTTGCGTTGCAGTTTTTTGTCCAAAAACCTGTGTTTCCTTCTCAATGAAAATTTACACACTTATACATAAACATCAAGAAAGATCCGCGATGTATATGCCCACAAGTCTATGTCTGTTTCTTAACACTCGAGGTCTTACTCTGCCTTTAATGAACCGTTATGCAGTAATTTATAATGATATTTATACAATAGTTGCTTATATAGAGGGCAATGTCATGATATCTTGACTGCACAAGGGAGAGTGGTATTGCCTGAAACATTGATAATGCCCGAGCCAAAGGCGAGGGCATTATCAATGTTAAAGGCAATACCACTCTCCCGAGTGCTGTCAAGTATCATGACAATGCCAGCTATATAATCAACTATTATATTTATTTTATTGAAGAATTAAGAAACTATGTGTTTAAGACTGTATCATGTATGTGTAGCTGCTTGCTGTATGATTTGAATGTTTGGACTCGTTATATATCATTGTTTGGCATTTTTAGGCAATACACAGTTAGTTTTCTAAACTTTAAGACATTTTTTCCTCATTTGGGTTGTACATGTATATATTTTTTTTTTATAAATGAAAAAAAAAGTTTTATGTTGCTTGTTACTGGAGAGGGCATTACCACGACGGGCGTTATCACGGCGTGATAATGCCCTCACGTCAAATTACTGCAAATTAACTAATACCAGCTGACCTAGTTTTATCCAATTAAAACAAACATAATTTTACTGATATGAAATAAATAGTAATAACCAATTGAGATTTTGCAAGATTGTCTGAGTATGTGCCAACGTTTTTTGGCTGTCTAATTTATATGACCCGATTTGCTTTACTTTTGCACAAAGCTACCTATCTGTTAACCATTACTTCAAACCTAATTCATTAATGCATATCAAATTTTTACAAGCTGAATAACTTGGTTTTAGTATAATCTACTATGTCTTCAGAGGTATTCATGTAAAACAGTCATTGAGTTTATTTAAGACTATTATATTATCCCCATAAAACGTAAAATGCTGTTTAAAGACGAAGTAACGAAACCCTTCTGTTGTGGACATCCAAAGCTAGCAATGTTAAGGACTATGATTCTCTGCCTTCTTTGACAAAGGCAATATGAACTATAACCATCACTTGGATTTATTAATAAAATTCAAACATCTCCACCAGAAGCTTACTGTGGATTTATTTGAAGAATTTGTTTCCCTCTTTTTAATGAAAATGTCTATTGTTAAGTTATGTTTGCCTTGCTGTACCTTAATAAGCATTAGCAATTTTGAATATATGGTGTACTTAATACATACCAAGTTTCATTAAATTCTGTGGAGTACTTTTAAAGGAGTTGAGCAGAATAACTGTTAGACTGACCGGACAAAAGCAATATGTCTCCCCACCAAAGTGGGGGGGGGGGGGGGAAACATGATTCTCATTAATTTTCACAATTTTTTATGGTAATTTTTTTCATTTTAAGTTCAAATTTTTTTGTTGTTTGAAAACTGCATATTTTAGGTTAATATCACTTGCACCTGTTCATGTGGCTTACAATCTCTGTGACATTCAATATTATTTAACTATAAGTGTTCACTAATATGTCATTTAGGTACCATAGGGATATTTTGCCCTAATTCAAAAAACAATCTGAATGGAAAACAAATTTACTGGAAAAACTGTTATGTACAACTAAAAATATGTCAGTATTATAAGGTTTTTCCATATTTATATGCTACTTCACATCATTTGTCCTGATAATATGACATATTTGCTGTACATAGACTAAGATTTTCTTCCTTTCCTGATGAACCTTAATGATTTTACTGAAGTGTAAATGTAAACATGCTCATATTTGTTATCCTTAGTAAAAGAGAGAATACAACACCAGATGGCATAAAATTTGGTGCAGTTGTTTCAGAAGAGTTGAACGGAAACCATAATTTACGACAAATGTTTTGAAAATTCTAAGTTCAAAGGGCCGTAACTCCCATAAAATTTTGATGATTAGAATTTCTTGGAAAAATGCACAGCTACATTTGGTCTACCTGTTACAAACCAAGATTCGTAAAATTTGGTTGAGTAGTTGAGCGAATAACTTAGTGACCGATAGATGGACAGGAAAAAACAATATGTCTCCTCACGAAGTGGTTGTGGGGGGGGGAAGATATAAATATCTCATGTTGACCAATAAAGTATTTGAGTTCGCATTGTTGATTGCTATGCAGTTGTTTTTGTGTGTTTTTATGTTGTCTGTTTCTTTGTGTTGTTCTCATTCTTGTTTACAGATTTTGTCTTTGCCCTTTCGTACTTTTGACATTCGAATGCCCCATTGTTACCTGTCTGCATCTAACTGTGAATTTAAAGCATTTGTATTTTTTGTTATTTGTCTGCAGTGTCAGATGCATCTCATAAGATATTTAGTTTTTGAATAAATGTGCATGACATAAACTACATAAAGCAACATCAATTAACAAAATATGCAAATAGAAGTTGGGCAAATGAAAGCAAATGGCAAAAACAGTGGTGACAACAGCTCCAAAGTTTGCTAAAAAAAGGTCGATTTTACTAAAAAAATGGTTGCAAAATACATTTACAGTACATGGTCATAGCAAACCATTATAACAATATGGACACAAATTGTTTAAGGCAAGTTCAATACAGAAATTGTGTGGTATGTAAATGGTAAATTTAATCTTATGAAGATTAGTGGCTGTCTTCCACTGTGGATTTTTAAGTTGCAGCTTGTTTATGTAGGTTGTCACACATACACTTATTCCACATCTCATTATTATCTATGTTTTTCATATGATAACAATCAAAGGCTGGTTTCCAAGGTGTATTAAAGAACATGATCAATGATTAATATCAACTAAATTTGCAAATATCACAACATATGATAATAATTTTCATAAAAAAGTTTGGCATAAAAATGGAATTGAGATAGCTATACATGTAAAACATAGAATGTACCTAATATTAAAACAATGTTACATTAAGAAGATGTCAATGAAAAAGATGCATTTTATAAAAAGTCTTAACATGTATCAAAGCATCTGTATTACTATAGTGATCATGAAAAAAATTGCATAATTGAAAATGACACATTATCTGTATTTATTTACATCAACCAACATATTTAAACGAAACTATAAATTGTCAGGCTTCTGCAGCTACAGGTTCCAAACTCCACCTTGTATAAGTTGGTTTACTGTTGCAAAGAAAGCAAATTTTCTTTGAATTCTCTTCTTATAAAGGTGGAGTTTATGTTTTTTACTCCAGCTTTAAGTTTCACAATTGCATGTTCACTTGAAGTACTTTCTTCCAGTGTCTAAAAAAAGGTATCAATGTATGCATCTCAATTTAAAAACAAAATATATTTAGAATTTAAATAGTGTAACAGAATATGCATTTAAAAATGATTATGTAAAAGCCATTCTTTGTGCAGATATAATGTGTATTGACTTGCCATTCAGTACACATGGACAACTGCATTATTTTAAAATTACTGTTGGAGGAAAAGTTTTTACAGCTATTAAACCATGGGATGAAGATTTTTATACCACTCATGTACTTGCAAATGTTTGTTTCATACTTTGAAAAATATCTTGACTCAATATGAATAAATTAAAAAAATTGTACCAAAAAGATTAAGTAACTATTTGTGTAGATATATTTTTATATATGATCCCTAAATGAAAGTCATGAGGTCTACTTAATATTGTGATGCAAGGAGTCACAAATTATTAAGACAAATAATCAGTAAATCACTTCAATCATAATAACATCGTCAAATATTATTAGACTGGTGCCACTGTCAGTACTACATTTGTCGGTTCAGTGAACAGCAATCGCAAGGATTGCCAAATATCGCGTTGATTTCCAAAACAAAAAAGTATAACGAGTCTGTCTCTTGTGGATGAACATGTAATATTAGTTTAAATGGTAATATTTGTTATCGGTAATTTGTTACAATTTCCTTTGTTCTTTACTACCAATAAAATTAGTATCAACGCTCAGTAAAAGGACTAGTGTTACTAGAAATTATCATGCGCGAACACATTGCGGAAGAATCTGCCTTACTTTTTGACCAATAGCACATCACTAACAAAAGCTCATAAATATTAAGGAAAACAAACATCACGAAAGAAACAATAAATCTTTGCTGCAATTAATCAGACCTGTCCAGACACTAAGAAGTGTTACAAAATATAAAACGCAACACACAATCAGTATCTAGAGAGTATCATATTAGTCTCCTGAAATAAGAATAACGAACAATGTATATTACATACAATACCCCCACCCCCTGACATGTATTGTATGGGAGTACACTCAAATTTCAGCGATAAACGGGTCTTGAAAGTGTATCGCTTTAACGGCATTTAATTTGGTTGAAACACATGTTTATGAGAATAAAATGCAGGATATTTTAACAGTACACTTCGTTAAGATTGCTGAATGAAGGAAGATTGCTGAAACATCGAGTATGTGACCGTAGACGTAGTTGATATAGGCAATAAAAAAGTGTTTTGAATATTTGAGAGTATCATAAAAAAACAAAAGATTATTGAAATAAAATCCTACACTACATAGGATTGTCATTAAATAACAGCACAATACAAACACAATAGAGGACATATAGTACAGATAGTAATAAACGTATTACATGTATATGAGTAATTTAGGCTGATACGAGCATAATAAACCACAAAAAAAAGAAATAGTGCATATTAAACACTGTTTGTAGACATGTATATCACAGTGAGAAGGTTAAAACTATTTCATAATACAAATTGGAGGAATGTGTCCATGGGACACAGATGCCCCCGCACACCAAACAGGTGTTGTTGTTGAGGTTTAACTCCCATTGCTATGATCCTGGGCCATACAGGGCATACCCCAAGGGAGCAGGTGGTGACACCTACCAGACAGTCATGTACTAGTCATCAGCAACCTATACACCAAATATTGTCATTCTACCATGCGTAGTTACAGAGGAACTGTCGTAACCCAAAAACTTTAACGTAGTCACTGGACAGTGAAATTGAGGTCAAGGTCAGGTGACAGGTGACTGACTGGCAAGTACTCATCATAAGCTACCTCTGGACCAAATTTGATGGACCTAGGGCCTGGACTTACAAAGATATGAAGCAAGATGTCAAGTGTTTACGCCGCCGCCGCCACCGGATTCCCATACATATGTCAGTCGCAGGCGAGACAAAAACCATAGGTGGGTAACCTTCTAATCTACTCAGTTTCTTTACCTATAAAGAGATCAGAATAAATACATACAATAAAAAATATCTTTTTTATACATAATAGAGAAAATGTTAAATCCAATTTCCTCAATTAAATTAATTTCAAGTCTTAACTTAGTTAAACATTAAACGCTATTTTTAACATTTAAAGGGCCATTACACATCTAACAACTTCGGCCACGTAAGTTTATAAAACTGCATTCATTTTTCATACTTAACACATTGTGGTCAATTAAATGTCATACAATGTTTATTGGTCTAACATGCAAAAATTTATGATAAACTAAATATACAGTTTTCAATCTTGTTTTTTTTAAAATTATTTTTAACTTATTTTTAAATGCTAAGCCTTCATGAAAGAAATTATAGTGTGTGAATCATGACTGATTCAATTGATAATAGGATATGGAAAATGTAAAACAAGGACTTTCAGTTGTAGGGTGATAGAATAATTTCAGAATCTTTTTTTTATCAGGATAAAAAAATTATTCAGTTCCGAAATGAGAACAAATGCTTGATGAAGCTGAAGCCGCTGGTTTTTGCCAAGCTGTTTTTATTACATTATTATTTTTAAATAATCATCCATAATATGCACTAAAACAAGAGAGTATATTTAGCAATATTATTGTTATATAACATTGAATAATCAAATTTTATATAAAAGCATGAAATAAAAACATATATATATGTACTTTTTCATAGACTCTTTTGGTCTTTCTGAGACCCTCTCTTCTTTCAGTTAAAAACTTAGGAACAGGATTAACCTTTGAAACAAAGAAGACATATTAGGATACATTTGAATATCTATCAATTATAAATGGAATTTTTAATATGGTAAAGCTAAAGTGACACTCAAATACATCATACTGTACATGTATTTCAAAGCAGTGTAACTTTAAATAATTAATATTTTAAGAACAAGAAAGCAAGAAAAGGACATAAAAAGATTTATGGTATGAAGAATGAGCTTTTTTCAATATACTGTATGATTCTTACAATTGAATGCACACAATAATAAAGTCTATTCTGTTGTCATAAAAACAAATTAACTGTTGTTGGTATCCTTAGTTTCCAAATACATACTTGATTAACAAATCAAATCTAATGGAATACATAAAGGTACATTTCAGGTGTTTTGATACATTAAAAACCATAAAATGGTTAAATTTAATCGTACACTGGAGAATCGGTTTGAACGTTGTGAAATGCAACATCAACTTTAGTTAGATTCTAATGCTATTTCCATTTATAGGTAATGTATATAAAACCATCTCTTTAAAATATCTTCTATTTTACATCAATGCATCACAAGCTTTATTGGTTTTTGGTCATAATTTGGATATCGCAAGTCCTTTCATGTAGAAAAAGACAAAGTAAATGGTGTTTTTAAGTTGTGCTTTTCATATAAGTTAATTTCATGCCAAAATTGCAGTTTTCATAAGCATATAATGAAAAGACCAGACTATGGCAAAACAATAAAAACAAACTTAAAACATAAAATACCTTAGTTTCCCCCTCACATTTAGTTTTTCTGCCTACAATGAGAAAAAAATTCAATAAACAAAATCCATAAACCACTATTGACAAGTCTTCATATATAAAACATGAAACAAAACAAACAATACACAATATGCACAAAATATAAGACAAGAAACAGTTGGTCAGACTAAAGTAAAACTGAAAAAATATTTGTAAAATTTCTTAAAATATAATTGGCATTTTTTTATTTTGATTATGCATGTTCTTTTTCTTATGCACATGTTGCACCATGAATCTAGAATTTATAAAGTGATAATACCTGTTTTCTTCTTTGGTTTTTCATCCTCATCTGTATGCATTTTCTACAACATAATCATGTGTTCATTATAATAAATGTAAAATGAAGCTTATGTTGCTCAACCAAGGCTTTGATATACATGTACTAAGTAACAAAATCTAGTGAGGTACATAGTCTTTAATACCCGGGTACATAGCCTTAAAATGTTTGAATCAGTGTAAAACTTTGAACATGTAGCGAGACCTCACTTATAAAATCATGTCTTGCAACAAATTAAGATTTTTTGTTTCTATGGAATTTAACTTGCTATAAAAGAGATAGGTTTGCCGACATAAAACCTGGTTCAAATCACCATTATATATGGAGGCTGATAATGGACCGTATTGTGTAAGATCAGCCTCTTTATGATAAATAAATGGAGGCTGATAATGGACCATTTTCTGTAACATTAGCCTTTGCATGATAAGTATGTGGAGGCTGATAATGAATCGTTTAGTGTAAGATCAGCCAGTGTATAATTAATAAATAAAGACTGATAACGGACCATTTCCTATTAGATCAGCTGGTGTATGGTAAATAATTGGAGGCTGATAAATGGACCATTTTGTGTAAGAGCAGCCTCTGTATGATAAATAAATGGAGGCTGATAATGGACCATTTTGTGTAAGATCAGCCTCTGTATGGTAACTATATGAAGGCTGCTAATGGACCAATTTCTGTATGATCAGCCTCTGCATGATAAGTATATAGAGGCTGATAATGGACCATTTTGTGTAAGATCAGCCTCTGTATGGTAACTATATGAAGGCTGCTAATGGACCAATTTCTGTATGATCAGCCTCTGCATGATAAGTATATAGAGGCTGATAATGGACCATTTTGTGTAAGATCAGCCTCTGTATGGTAACTATATGAAGGCTGCTAATGGACCAATTTCTGTATGATCAGCCTCTGCATGATAAGTATATAGAGGCTGATAATGGACCATTTTGTGTAAGATCAGCCTCTGTATGGTAACTATATGAAGGCTGCTAATGGACCAATTTCTGTATGATCAGCCTCTGCATGATAAGTATATAGAGGCTGATAATGGACCATTTTCTGTAACATTAGCCTTTGCATGATAAGTATGTGGAGGCTGATAATGAATCGTTTAGTGTAAGATCAGCCAGTGTATAATTAATAAATAAAGACTGATAATGGACCATTTCCTGTATGGTAACTATATGAAGGCTGCTAATGGACCAATTTCTGTATGATCAGCCTCTGCATGATAAGTATATAGAGGCTGATAATGGACCATTTTGTGTAAGATCAACCTATGCATGATAAGTATATAGAGGCTGATAATGGACCATTTTGTGTAAGATCAGCCTCTGCATGATAAGTATATAGAGGCTGATAATGGACCATTTTGTGTAAGATCAACCTATGCATGATAAGTATATAGAGGCTGATAATGGACCATTTTGTGTAAGATCAACCTATGCATGATAAGTATGTGGAGGCTGATAATGAACCATTCAGTGTAAGATCAGCCAGTGTATAATTAATAAATAAAGACTGATAATGGACTATTTCCTATTAGATCAGCTGGTGTATGATAAATAACTGAAGGCTGATAATAACCCATGTTCTGTAAGATCAGCCTGTGCATGATAAATATATGGATGCTGATAATGGACCATTTTCTGTATGATTAGCCTATGTATGATAAATATATGGAGGCTGATAATGGACCATTTTCTGTAAGATAAGCCTCTGTAAGGTAACTGTATATATACTGATAATGGACCAATTTCTGTATGATCAGCATCTGCATAAGTATATGGAGGCTGGTAATGGACCATTTTCTGTAAGATCAGCCTGTGTATGATAAATATATGGAGGCTGATAATGGACCATTTCGTGTTAGATCATGATCAGCCTGTGTATGGTAACAATATTGAGGCTGATAATGGACCATTTACTGTATGCTCTGTATGGTTACTATTTGAATGCTGATAATGGGCCATTTTGTGTAAGATCAGCCTCTCTTTGGTAACAATATGGAGGCTGATAATGACCATTTTCTTAAGATCAGGCTCTGTATGATAAATATATAGAGGCTGATAATGGACCATTTTCTCTGTGATCAGCCTCTGTATGATTAATATATATGGATGCTGATAATGGACCATTTTCTGTAAGATTAGCCTGTGTAAGGTTAATAATTGGAGGCTGATAATGAACTATTATCTGTAAAATCAGCCCGTGTATGGCTAATAACTGGAGGCTGATAACAAACAATTGTGTGCAAGATCAGCCTGTGTATGATAACTATATAATAGACCATTTTACTATCATACTAATTAAAAGTAAATCTTTCACTTGCTCCCCCTTTTTGCTATGGTCGCTTACAATGCAGAGACCAATAAAAAAAGGGGGGAGCAAGTGAAAGATTTAATTTTAATTACTAGTAGATTGATTTACTATTAGATCATCCACTGAAACATAATTAATAATTAATTTCAGGATGATAATGGATAACATTTTGATCATGATCATATTCATGGTGCACAGATAATATAAAGGCAGTTATAAAAGAATGGATTGCAGAAAAGCAGAGTGGACATTCTCAAATAAATAGGGAATTTGTGTCATCACAAATTTCACTTGTGTTGAAAACATTGCTATTTCTAAACAACATCTTTGAATTTTTGAGAAAGTTAAGATATGTAAATTATAATATTTTTTTATTCTTTTAGTGCAAAAATCATCAAAATCTGTTGAAAAACGGCTTCAAAAATTTGTTTTGAAAATAAATGGTTTTACATAAGATTAAGAAAGTAATGGGAAAATTTTAGTAGTTTGCACACTTTTGTCCCCAAGCTGTAAATACATAATTAATAACGATACTGTGTTCAAAACAATCATATACAAATTCAAATTGCTTCCAGAGGTCTATTACCTAAAATATCTTTGACTTTTTCAGCCTCAGTGTTCGGATTCTCACTCAGCATCCGAGATCTTCCTAACAGTATGATGTACAAGCGTCTCAAATACAATGATTACATTAATAGTTTCTCCCCTTGAAATCTCGGTCAAATCTCGGCCCATTCGTGAAAATATAAAGCAGATCAGAGGCTGATTTATAGGCTACTGACCATTATACGTCTGCTATAATAGTTCGTATATTATACATCTCATACCGGAAGTAACTAAACAAAGATGTCAGCGCCCATGATAATAAAAACGCGAGATAAACGATAATTTTGAAAATAACGATAAGAGCCTGGCATAAAAAAACACTTATTGTGAGTCTTACGGGATATTCTGCTAAGATAGTTCAGTGTAATAAGGAGAAGGCATTGCTAAAATGCGAGCACAGACATTATTATAGTCCTTTATTATTATTATTTATTATTTAAGAAATAGATTATTGCGAGCGAGCTTATACAACGATCAGACCTTTTATTTGTCAATAGTTTATACCGAGCGATAGCGAGGTGTAAAATGAAAATAAATATAAGGTCGGACCATGTTCTAATGCGCATAGAGCCCATAAAGCAATAATCTATTTCCAACAAATGTTTTACAATTTCGAGGACTATAAGAGGACGCGTTCGTCTTGAGGGGGATATATTTAACTAATGAAATATCTCTTCAAACAGTTTGTAAAAGCAAATAAGTTAACATTAACTAATATTAATTGAATATACGTACCTTTTAAAGCATAAAATATTGAGAAATCTTAACAAAATTGCATTGTTCCAGTTTGAAATTTTTCAGTTTGAGCGTATATGACGTCGGAATTCTAATTGTGACGTCACACCATGCTCTATGCTTATTAGAATCCTAATGTGTTGTCAAACGGTATGAAGGACGCCATATTAGAATTATATATAATGTGCGTTCAGGGCTCACGCTGGGTCAAAATTATAGGGAGAAGTCACTTCTCTTTTGGGTGGTTGACAGGGAGAAGTGGGAGGACAACAGGGAGAAGTTGCATTATATTTCGCGAAAGCATCCTGTTTTCTTTGTTTTTTTTTAAATAAGTGTTGGCATTTGCGCTCTTATTGTTATATGGTTTTTTTAGCAGTTTAATTTATTAAGGGATAAAGTATCAAAGATTTGATTAACTATTCAGTATACTTATTTCACACATTTCCATAAATACATGTATTAAACATAACAATAAAAAAAAAAGAATAAACTGTCACAAAACTGTTCATTAAAATAAATGTTTGTCATTGGTACACAAATTGATTGAATTATAATGAAGTACTTTAAGAACTAGAAGTAGAAAATTACATCATTGTGACACATAATATTATTATGTAAAATGGTAAAATTCACTATTAAAAGTATTTAACAATATTTCACTTAAATTTGTTTAAAGTAACTGACAAAATACTTTTTTACTACGTTTCTGTTATTGCAATACTTATTTCATACCTATCAGCGTATCATATTTGCAATCTCCGGTACCAAATTCATATCAGCTCTGGAAAATTTAATGTTTTTTGCGCTGAACTGGTTTTCAGTCGTATTTTCAACCTACGCTTTATATACTTAATACAAATTAAACGGGTACCAGTTGACTTTGTGGCGGGTAAACATAATAAACATGACGCAGTATCAAAAATACGACGATTCTTACCAAAATGGGAATAAAATTTTAAAGGCGACATTAGGCGATGATGATAGGGCGACTTTACTTTGCTTTGGAAGATGATCGAGGGCGAAGTGGGACCACGATAAAGCGACTTCTTCGCCCGAGTCGCCCTCCAACGTGAGCCCTGGGCGTTTCATAATTGATGTTACTTCCGAACACCCAAAAGGGGCCTCTAAATTCCAGCAGTCACGTGAAGTCTTTCTTTGTAATGGTGACGTCACATGAAATGTCAGTATGATTGTCAGTTTTTAAAGATCAATTTTTAGATTGCAAAAAAAAGTATGAAATTTTTGTTGTTACTTTAACATATATTTTTTATTGATGTCAACTTCATGTTTAAGTCTAATTTAGTCTTTCTTTAAAATTAATTTGAGTGCTCTTCTTCATTCACTTTGTTACCCTTTTTTGATGTTATCAACTTCTGGACGAAAAAAATTCAATATCAGCATTAAGCAAATTTTGATCATGTGACACGTAATTGTCGAATACACATTAATTTGACCCCATCTAATTTGGAGTGAAGATGGCCAGAAAACAGGAAAAAAATTGTTGTGAACCAAAAAGAAACAATTCCTATCCCTTTATCTATGTTCTTAAGTTTACTCAAGAAACTTTTACTGCCAACATGCTTGAAGAATATAACATCAATTCCTTTAATATATCCATATTTTTGCAACAAAGAAACTTTTTCTTGGACTAAAACACTTTCTTTTCTTAAGGGAATTGGCCACACCAGTTATTTCAAATGTAATTTCTACCTTAAGATTATGGATTCTGATGATGATGAGCAAGAAGTTGCCTTTGAAAGAAAAAAGACAATTTTGTATGGCAGTTTGGAGGAAAGGGAAAAACAGCGCCTTGCCAGTCAGAGAACTACTGGGTCTTTAGCTAGTGATGCTATAGAGGCTGGGAAGGCTGCCGGAAATATAAACATTACTGCAGGTTTGTACATGTAGTAAAGACAGGTGATATTGTATAGTTTCTGTAACAATATTCTTCTATACTGATACCTACAAATTTAACTCCAGGTTCTAATCTGTCCATTGGTGGTGTACATGTAGAATAAAATGCCTAAATTAGAAGAATTTAGAACTTTATTTCACAAAATTAAAAATAGAAAAACTTGTTCTTTTTACAGGTGGTACATTTGATCTACCAGATGACAAAGAAAGCCAGGCAGAACTTCTTGAACAACTTGAGAAAAGGAAAAGGGTAGGAATGCCCCTAATTACAGGTCTAATTGGTCTAATTAATTAGCCATCTTTTTTTGATTACCTGTGTATCAACACTGCAGTTGTTAGTTTGAGAGTCTAATATTATGTAATGCAATCTGGGGAAATGCAATCCTATAATTAACTTTAGTATCGATTTTCCATTATCATAAGTCATTTGACATTTTCTGGTATGTGGACAAGCAACACAAGTGCATTGTCACTATACATATACAATCTACATGTAGGTTATAAGTCTGTTTACAGATAGAAAACGTGTAGTAGAGTCTTACATTTTCTCCTGGTCTAAGCCATTTACACACACAGATATAGTCCCTTTTATTTTGCAGGCCAGACAGATTCAGGTATCAACAGATGATGTAGAAGTTAAAGCCTCCTTACGACAACTGGGTGAACCAATCTGTAAGTAATGATGTAATGGCAGATTATTTTGTCTTTGTTATCTGTTGTAAAGGCTGTGTCATATCTCCCCCCCCAAAAAAAAAATCAATTCTTTTTAACACAGCACCACACACAGACACAAAACTGATCCATATTACAAAAAAAACCCATATCCCAAAATAAAAAATTCATTCCTACCATCCCCAGTAAAGACTTTTTAATTGTATAAGTCACAACATATGTCCGAAAACAGAAAATCACTTATACCTCACCAAAGATTTTTTAAAGGAAAAGTCCACAACCAGGGTCCAAAACAAAATGTAAAATCCCATCGTACCCCACAAAAGACTTTTTAATGTCAGTCCTGACTGTTTGCTGTAGGTTTGTTTGGAGAGGGTCCTGCTGACAGACGAGAACGATTGAGAAACCTTTTAGCAACAATTGGTGAAGATTCATTGAAAAAGAGACGACAAACAGAATTAGAAGAAAAGAAAAAGAGAGATGAGGTGATTCTAGACTTAACGACGTGTGTATAAACCCAATGATGTATGATACACAACCTATTAAATGCTGTCACAACAAGTGATTCAATTAATTAAACCCCTTCTTCAAAGCAGTCAGTCCGTCCTTCCATCTGCAACAAAACTTTCGTAACAGTTTTGTCAGCAACTACTTATCACAACCACTTGAAATTTTATCTTACCATCATGTCTTCATATATTGCAAGTACAGATTTCAGGTCTGTGGCATATCTACTTCCTGTTTATGGACTTTCAACAAAATTGGTGGTCATGGATGAAAATTTTCTTAACAGTTTTCACAGCAACCTTCTTTCTTATAAAGATCTGTGAATAGCAGGGATATACTGAGTGAGCAGTTGCTCACAGGTTCCTTGTTAATTTAATATATTTGGTTTTGGCCGGATTTCAAAGGGTGAAAATCCTGGTTATAGAATGATGAATGTTGGGCGGGCAGGGAAAAGTTTTTCGTAACAGTTTTCTCAGCAACTACTAATCACATTCTCTTAAAATTTGGTATGCAGCATCAGCATGGCCTCCCATAATGTGGGATTCGATTTCAGGTCTGTCGCTCACCTATTCCCTTTTAACCAACTTAGTTAATTTTTAACGAAATCCTGCTATTTCTGTCTTTGTCTATCTATTTTCTTGTGTATAATTCTCATGATCCTGGCAACCAGAATGTCAGTATTATACACATACAGTATTTGATTTTATGCGACAATTAGTTTCCATTGGATATGTAGTTTAGCAGATTTTCTTTTTCTGTAATGTGAGAAATTTTACAATGTCTTTGCTTTCCTTGTTTTCTTTTTCTTCTACAAGGATGGATGCAGCGGCTAAAATGTCATTTTAAATGTCATTAAAATGCCTTCTCCACATGTATATATGTTTTATCATAACAGCCCTTGTTGTATTTATTAAACTTTAAAATATGCAAATGTAAACACAATCAATAAAGGACTAGTTGATTAAGAAATCCTAGCTATATTAGGAAATGGAAAAGAAAGAAAAAATGTTTGTGTTCAATTTTTCATCACTCCCTATACTTTTTATGGAGAAGTCCTGACTTCAAAGTTTATATTTTGTAGGAAAATGTTACATGGTATCATGAAGGTTCAGAAAGCTTAAAAGAGGCACGGATCTGGATAGCACAATACTCAATACCAAGGTACATACAGGGTGGTGGGTGTGGCATTTAGTAATCTTAATACTCAATACCAAGGTACATACAGGGTGGTGGGTGTGGCATTTAGTAATCTTAATACTCAATACCAAGGTACATACAGGGTGGTGGGTGTGGCATTTAGTAATCTTAATACTCAATACCAAGGTACCTACAGGGTGGTGGGTGTGGCAGTTAGTAATCTCATTTATTGTCAATTATGGGTCACTCTAAAACATGCCTGTCAATTTCAGCATGCAATTGAAATATGTAGGGAACATTTTCTTTTTAAGAAAAAGAATAATTATTGTTTTTTACTGGTCTTTTTTCTATCCATGCCTTTCCACCATTGTAGAATATGCAAATTTAGTAGTGCTTGTGGTTAAAGCTGCACGAGTACAAACAATAGTAATACTAGTAGTATCAGAGATATTAATAATTAAAACAACTTATCATGAAAAGACATACTGTCTTTTTAACACAGTGATGGCTTGTTTGTTGGTTTCAATGGAGTTTATGCCGCATTAATTTTTCAGTTATATCATGGCATAGAGTTTTTATTCTGGGGACTTAGCCTGAGTTCACAATAAAATCTTTTTAGACCTTTTAGAGTGAAGATTGAAGTGAAACAAATCTTGTACCTGTATATAACATCTATATGTTTACATTTGGTATATGTTGAAGAAACATTCTACAAGGGTGCAGGGTGGGTAAATTGGAGTGGTTTTTTCAACACCAACCATACAATGAAAAATATTTTTTCATTGTTTATTTGCAGAAAAATAAAAATAAAATTTCCAGATATAAGATAATCGTCATAGTATTTCCTCAACATTGATGTCTGTTTTAAGATACTTACAGGATTTGCCTGGATAAACAAGCCCCACATTTGACAGTTGTCACAGTGAAAACAAGTAGAATATTAGTAGTATTTCTTATATTTTTAAGGATAACAATCCTAACCTAGAGTAAAAGTACCCAAAACAAAAAAACTAGCACATTGTTCATTTACATGTCTTTTTTTCCTGATTTTAAATATCTTGTTTTAGAGCGAAAGAAAGAATCAGAAAACAGAAAGAAAATAAACAGTTATCGTCTGCTCAAAGAAATGCCAAAATTCAAGATCTTTTTAAAAGAGTCAGGGTAGGTTGTCACTATAGAAAATTCAAAGCTGACAAAATAATTATTCATTATAAACTACTGTTAAATTATATTGCAGGAAGGAATAATATATATAATTAAATAATAATATTGTGTTGAGATAAAGTTTGAAATGTGATGAGAATTCTATTTTGAAAAGAAAATATCAATAATAATCTTTTTATCAAGAATTAAGGCTGAAAGTATATATTATTGTGTGTGTGGAAATCAAAAAGGTTGAACAAATCATTGATAAAATGTATTCTTTATTAAAAGTTCATTTACATTGTTTATATGTTAGTTTGCATAGAGTTGAATGCCACTTTATGCAACTTTTCTGCTATATCATGGCATTCAATTTTAATTGGGTGTAGGAAGCCGAAGTACCAGGTGTAACCCCCAAAACTTCAGCAGTAAACTGGAACCCATGGTCAATTGATTTTGGAGTCTAGCACATCTCCTGCAGTCAAGTTATCATTAATCATAAATGTGTCATTATAAAAGATGACTGACAGAAATTGATTTTGATTAACTGTTAAACATAAGTCATTATTATATAGATAGAGATGAAATATAGAATTTTCAGAGTGACAAAAATCACGGTAAATCACATGTGAAAATTATCGTTTATTTTCACTCGCCAAAATGTCACTTGAGACTACACAACACAATCGATTACACATCAGGTCACATGTTAGTGTCTTTTCTATGATCAAAACACAAAAGCTAAAATAATTGTTCACTAATAGACCGGAACCTGCTAGAACAATATCCTTTAACATGTCATTTAGCGTGACAATATCCTTATTTGTTATTTCAGAACGAAATATTAGTTAGCTGGCGTCCTGATCCAGATAAGGGCGGCCATGTTGCAGTTGGTTTTGTACTATACAGATATTCATCCGCCATTCATAAAATTTAGGATTAAGCATTAAAATTTTATGAAAACAATTTTTATCTATATAATAAATAGGATAATCAATTGGGCATCGTGAATATCCAAAATATGATCACTCGTGCCGCATAAAGTATCAGATTAAACTCATGTTTCGTGCACTCGTTTAATCAGATGCGTTATGCGGCACTCGTGATCATATTTTGGATATTCACTCTGACCAATTAATTATCCTATCATTATATAACAAGATTCTTAAATTTCCAGGCTAAAAGTAGAAAAGTAAATGAATAAAAGTTCTTAGAAAATTTTTTTTCCTTTTATAGGCAGTTTCAAATGAATGCAGTCAGATTGGAGATATCAGACCATTGTCATTTTGTCAGTTCAGTCCAGATAGTAAAATTTTAGCAGTTTCATCCTGGTAGGATTATATGTAAATACATGTAAATAAGGGTTTCCTGTTTTTATCTGGTTTTAAATGTCCTTATCAATTCAGAATTTAATGCATTCTTTTAAAGTATCATTGAGGTATAAAAGCATTGACCCAAGCACATTTTCAATGTAATGGTCCTGATTTACTTGAAAATCGTGCACAATGTATTTTTAGTTTGTTTAAATTACTCTGCGTTGCATGTGTACTGTAGACTTCGTCAAAGAAGCACATGAGCCTGACTTTCATGAACTGTTTTTCATTGACCTCAAGAATTCTTAACTAATCAAATGTAAGGGATGTGATTATTTAGGTATGTGTTAGAATTTTCTAGTTTCATAGCTTGTATTGTAGTTTCACTTTTCTATGAAGTAGTTTTTCATGATTTCGAATATGTCTGTGCCACAAAAAATTATTTATGAAGTAAATATTACTTGTCACTATTAATATATGATTTTTAGATTATCCATTGTCTGTCGGTTTCTGGTTATAGCCATGCTGCCTATATCATATTACTACCATCATTTAATTGATTTAGTGCATTTTTATATTGTTTTTTGTATTTTTTAGGTCAGGTTTATGTAAATTATGGTCCATCCCAGATTGTCAACTTATTCGACAGTTGAGAGGCAAGTACCTAAATATATTTAATGTTCATTTAGATTTGCTAATTGACATTTTACTCCATATGATATTTTTAGGAAAGCATCCATGCATATTAAAAATGGTCCAACTTATATCAGAAAAGTACAGTATATAATGAGTTGAAACTGGTATATTAATGATCACTTAAGCACCAAGCAAATTCTATCACAAAGCAGACCACTTTTTCTTGGAATGAAGCGTGGTGCCTATACATTCACAATCTTAAACATTTACTGACAAATAAAAAACAGTAAGAGTAATTGTCAATGTACTTTGCAAAATTCTTGCAAATTGTGTACAATTACTGCAGTAAATATATTTTAAAAAAATGATAACAAACTACGTGAATTTGTTCTAGTTGGCATTTTCAGCATACACTTATACTAAATGTATTCATGTACAATAACATAATCTTTACCTGTATTCTTATAAATACTGTACTTATTGGGTTCTTCTTTATTTTTAGCACATAATTGTTGGTTCTTGTTTATTTTTAGGACATAATTGCAATGTTGGAGCAATTGTCTTCCATCCACAGGCTACACAGCAGTTAGACGATCAAAGCTGTTGTATGGCATCATGTGGTCAAGATGGCTCTGTCAAACTTTGGAATTTAGCTAGGTAACATAATTGTCTGTGTATAGTGTGAACTGATGTACTATTAACACCAAATATTATGTCCTTAAAACAAATGATTCATTAAATTTAACTTTGACCTGTGTGTTTAAAACTTACTCTGTTTAAGTTTTTATAACAGAAAATTGTGTATTATACACAGTTTAAATGACTGAAATTTTACAGGAAGTAATTTCTGGTTTTAGGTAGGGAAATTTTAGATCAAAGCAATAACCGAAAATTATATTGCCAATTTAAAAAATTTAATCAGCCAAATGTCTTACGTGGCTATAGCGTTGGATAACGAATATACGTTAACCTGTTATGGTTTGTCTCCATTATATAAATGTGATATACAGCGAACCCTCGTTACAACGACGTTCGATTTAACGGAATATTCGACATCCGTCAGGATTTCAGTGGGAACAAACGTGTACACGTGTTGTTTATGCTCGATACAACGACATATTCGGTTTCCGACTCCGACTGCGTCTGTCAGTAACAAATATACCAAAGCTAGCATAAAATAATTCATTACAACGACAAATTATCAAGATTTACCTGTGAAAGATTATTTTTGTCCAGAGAATTAATTTTTTTCAACGGTTAATTGCACAGGTGAACAACTGTTGCTATTGCGTAATTAACCTTGCGTGACATTTCCGTTATAAAACTATCGATGATATGGATATAGCTTCATTAAAAAGGTGTCAAAGGCTATTTAATATTTAAATCTTCAAATATTTCAGAAAATTATTGGCTTAATTACAAGTGTGTTAAGATTGAAGCGGCACATCAGAAATAGGATAATTACCGAAAATCCGTCTAATGCAAATTATCATAACTTACAATTAATTTTGTTAAAAAAAAAAAGAAAAAAAAAGGTTTTTATTTAAATAGCGGCAAGGAAACAAGCATATTATTTTTTTTTTGTTATTAAGCTTGGAATATTGAACAGACTTGAACGATTTTCAATAGACGTAAATAAAAAAGGGAGATAATCAAAGTACAAAAATACAAATTCATTATAACAGCTAATTCAGTTTAACGTCAATAATGGCCGGAAACTAACATGGTCGTTGTAAAGAGGGTTGACTGTATTACCTGCAGTAGTTTAGTGTCCTCAACTGGTACCTGGGCTCCCTACACTCAATAAAAGCTGGATACCATGATATAGCTGAAAAATGACTTAAGGTGGTGTAAAACCCAATTCAAGTAAAGAAACAAATTATATAAATATTAGTTAGCAGAATTTATGATACTGTTACCCTGTTATTTTTGTTTCAGTGATGAACCTGTAGCAGACATTGAGGGTCATGCCCCTTTCCGAGTGTCCAGATTGGCGTATCATCCATCAGGCAGATTTTTAGGAACTTGTTGGTAATAAGTGTTTTTTTTTACAGAAAAATTGTGTAGAGAGTATGAAAAGATATTTAAATCATTTAGTTGTAATTATTGAGGTACAAAGTGAATAACATTTATTGCTATTTTTTATTAAGGAATTGAATTTTAATGTACTGGATTTAAAATGATAAATTTATTGGTTGAGATGTCATCGTATGGTTATCTGATTTTTGTACTCACCTCTATCATTTAATAGATTTAAAACATAACATAAGATATGATTAGCTATTCTTCCATAAATGACCGATTTTTCTGATACAGATGACCAAGTACAGATGAGCTCACATGAACTCGTATGTATTTGTTGTGTCATCAAATCAAAAAGCTAGAAACAAGAATGTTATCGTTACATAACAATGCTCTTGTTTATGGTTCTTGTTTTTGGCATTCTGATTGGATCTCAAAAACAATGGAGAGTCTATAGGATATCGCAATATAAAAGTTACTGGTTTACAGAAGAAACACTTTAATGTGCTATTAGGAAGCCAGTGTGATATTCCACTCGTGATAGAAACTTTTTATGTCTTTTTGTGAGTTCTGCTGCACTCTACTTGCTGAAAGAGATAAAATTTTGATCACTCGTGTAAGAGCACCCACTTTTCCCCAAAAAAGGTATGTAAGTACCTATCAGTTTTATGGCACATGTATTTGTGTCAGTATTTTTTAACTGTATTTTTCTACTTATGTATACTACTAAAATTATAGACCCCTTTTTTAAGCGTGCATTACAAAACACAGAGAAATAGCTCAGTATTAACCCATATAAGGTTACGTGCAGTTAATATTGAATATTCAAAATATTTAATTTTTTATATTGATTTTTGCTTTAAATAATTAGCAATTAACGGTTGAATTTAAACAAGAACGAACTGTTCGCTTGCTTCATGTGACGAAAGTCTATAGCTGTAGTTTGTACTTCAATATGTATATATAAGGTTACATGCAGTTGATGTTGCACATTAAAAATATAATGTTGATATCAATAAAGTCGATTATTATATTATTTCTCTGTGTTTTGTGATGGGCGCTTTTAAAAAAGGTCTATAATTTTAGTTTTATAGATGATAAACATTTTAGTAAATTTCTGAGACACAACAACCCCAAATTTATCCAAAGCAACCCATCCCTGTCATATTAATCAATACTAGGGTTAAAAAAATCGTCTTTCTAGTGTATTTTAGAGTCCTTAAAAGGCATACTCAATATACCAAAGCATCTGTTATAGCTTTTTATTTAAAGGTGTAGCTTGCATGTGACCTTTAAGTACTTACTAAAATTTCTATTGGAAAAACATCTACTTTAAATATATAAAATCTGTAGTGAATATAGAGTTGACAGAAAAAGGTGAATATATATCAGTGAAAACATTAGATGACTAAGCAGCTTATACTTGGGTGTGACTTGTAGGCAAAGAAAATGTGGTAAATTATCAGATCATGCTTTGTGTAGGTGCCTAAAGTGTTTGATAAAATTCTTAATCTTTAAAATGTTTCTTGAAATTAACATTAAAAAACTTCTGTGAAATATTACTTCAGTTTTGATAATTCCTGGAGGTTGTGGGACTTGGAAGCACAAGAAGAAATTCTTCACCAGGAAGGACATAGTAAAGCTGTATATGATATTGCATTCCAGAATGATGGAGCTTTGGCTGCCACAGGGTTAGTACATAATTATCTAACTTACAAAGTACCTCTTCTATGAGAAAATTTAGAAGAAACATATAAATTTGTAATCCTTATGTATTTTAAATTCCGCCTATTCTCTTGTTCAACTGAAATAATAAAAAACCCATCCGTCATGAAAGACAGACCACAATTTTATACGAGTTCCAGCTTTAAGATGTACAAAATGTGTAACATGTGAAAATATTTTTTGAAAATTAAAAAAAAAAAAATAAGGTTGAATTTTGTTTGTAGTTTTGCCAACAATTTATATTTGGGTGTAATTTGCTGTAGGTAATCATGAAATACTAATGGTCAAATTTTTCACGTTGGAAAAATCTTTAAGAATCATTTCACATGCCCTTGTGTAGCTTATGCCTGAGAAGGATAATGTGGATTTGCACACTTTGTTGTTCTTCTCCTTGCAAGACCAGCATGCTTAGCTAGATTTTTAATGACATCCATATTAATAGCAAACTAGAGTAGCCTTTCCATGGGGCACATTATCATTAGTCCCACTAGACTTTCCTAAACTCTCTATAGGCTGCTATCACAGTCCCCTTAGCTGGTTACATGTATAGATGAACATAATTTAACAGAAGATCAATCATTTCATATTTGAAGACAATTATTTTGGAATAAGAAGGGTAAAAACTAATTTGACTTTTTATATGTGTTTTAGAGGCATGGATGCTTTTGGAAGAGTCTGGGATTTGAGAACAGGACGTTGTATAATGTTTATGGAAGGTCATCTTAAATCGATACTTGGTATTGATTTTTCACCAGATGGGTAGGTCTTTTGTTAACAGAAGATTTGTTTACAAAATGTTTACAATAAAAAGAACAGAAACTGAATGTACAGAGGGTTGACATTTGTTTACATTTTAAAATAACAGAAACATAGTATACAGAGGGTTGACATTTGTTTACAATTTAAAATAACAGAAACATAGTATACAGAGGGTTGACATTTGTTTACAATTTAAAATTACAGAAACATAATATACAGAGGGTTGACTTTGTGTACAAAAGGTTCTAAAGAACAGAATAATGGTGTACAGAGGGTTCACATAACTTCTAAATTGTCTTAGGCTGTGGCAAAGACATTCTGTTTTTGTGCTTATTGAAACATATACAAGAGAAACCTTTGAAATAGTAAAAAAGCATGTATGGCTTTATATTCACACAAAATGAGGACAAATAGGGTAGACAATGTATTTGGGCAGACAATGGTTGGCAGCTTAGTGTATTTGGATAGACAATGGTTGGCAGCTTAGTGTATTTGGGCAGACAATGGTTGGCAGCTTAGTGTATTTGGGTAGACAGTGGTGGGCAGCTTAGTGTATTTGGGTAGACAGTGGTGGGCAGCTTAGTGTATTTGGGCAGACAATGGATGGCAGCTTAGTGTATTTGGATAGACAATGGTGGGCAGCTTAGTGTATTTGGATAGACAATGGTGGGCAGCTTAGTGTATTTGGATAGACAATGGTGGGCAGCTTAGTGTATTTGGATAGACAGTGGTGGGCAGCTTAGTGTATTTGGATAGAAAATGGTGGGCAGCTTAGTGTATTTGGGAAGACAATGGTGGGCAGCTTAGTGTATTTGGGTAGACAATGGTTGGCAGCTTAGTGTATTTGGGTAGACAATGGTGGGCAGCTTAGTGTATTTGAGCAGACAATGGTGGGCAGCTTAGTGTATTTTGGTAGACAATGGTGGGCTGCTTAGTGTATTTGGGCAGACAATGGTGGGCAGCTTAGTGTATTTGAGAAGGCAATGGTGGGCAGCTTAGTGTATTTGAGCAGACAATGGTGGGCAGCTTAGTGTATTTGGGTAGACATTGGTAGGCAGCTTAGTGTATTTGGGTAGACATTGGTGGGCAGCTTAGTGTATTTGGGTAGACATTGGTAGGCAGCTTAGTGTATTTGGGCAGACAATGGTGGGCAGCTTAGTGTATTTGAGAAGGCAATGGTGGGCAGCTTAGTGTATTTGAGCAGGCAGTGGTGGACAGCTTAGTGTATTTGGGTAGACAGTGGTGGGCAGATTTGTGTATTTGGGTAGACAATTGTCCTCAACATCCTCACTATTGAACCTTTGAATAATAAACAGTCTCCACTGAATAGAGTTAAGCTTACTGGAGTATTAATTTCTTTCTGCTATTAGTTGAAACAATCAAGAGAATATCTATTACTTAAACATAAATCCAAACATTTCAATTATCTATTTATAGATTCCATGTAGCCACAGGTAGTGAAGACAATCAGGTCAGAATCTGGGACTTACGGCAACATAAATGTGTATATACAATAGCAGCACACACTAATCTTGTGAGCAAAGTTAGATTTCAACGTAAGTATAATTTAAAATTTATTTTTTACATTTCACTGAAGTGAATGTGTTAATAGCACAGAAATTGACTTGCATTAACTGTGATTTGATTATTTGTGGGATTTTAATTTTTACTAATTCCATCATGACAGTCAAACTACAAATTTCAGTACCAAAATACAATACAATATTTTCCTGTTGCTTTGATATGTAAAAATTTATTATCCATGATTTTCTTTTTTTTTAAGCTGTTTTCAGCAGTATTTTATTTTAGAAAAAAGTTTTCATTGACATTTTGGTATACATTAACTCTTTTTTAGCTTTTTATTAACAATTAAGTTATTTGTATTACTCCAATCTTAATTGACAAGGATTGCCAGTTTTCCTACAGAAGGTTGGTGGATTTCTCCAGTTACTCCGGCTTTGTCCCCAATAAAAACTGGATATTGCTAAAAATTGATAAAATCCATGATCCACATTAAACAACATTCAGACAAACATAAATCCTATGTATACGTTATCTATGGTGTTATGTGAACATATATGTAAAGTAGTTTGTTTTCCATTGAAAAAAGGTTGTTTTGAAAAATATGGAAACCATCCAGAATTTTTTTTTTTAAATATTGATCACATGCATAGCTTTGCAGATTTAAGTTAAGAAAACTAAAATTGGAACATATTAAAGGTAAAAAATATGAACATCATGTCTTTGCAATGGTAAATGCCTATGCTGTTATCAATCTATTTGCTGAATATACACAGATTTCATACACACAAATTAGGTTTAAATTCCTTGAAGCAGATGAACGAAATGTCAAGTAATTAACAGCATTCTTAGTGGGAGCATTAGAAATAAACTAGTTTGCTTTGGGTCTTATAATCGCCTGTATTGGTTATTACATGTAGTACAAAAACTGATGATTTTCAAGGTGATTTCTTTCCTTCCTAAAATATTGAAGCTTCAGTGTCAAATCTTATATGAAGTAGAACAATCTTTGGTGTTTGTTGATTGTATAATGAATACATTTACTTGAATATAAATTAGTTTAGTTTATTTATTTTTTTAATTTATTTTTTTAGCTGATCATTCAAATTACTTAGTGACCTCATCATATGATGGAACAGCAAAGGTATATATATTAATTACTTAGTTCTCTTGGCAATATTTCTAATACAGTTGTTAATTATTATTTAGCTACAAGGTATGTATGTATATATAAAGTGTGTAAACATTTACATTTTAATCTTCTCTGAAAATCAATTGGTCATTTCCAACCAATCTTTTCAGTGAGCAGTAGATAGTCCAAAAGTTTGTTCTGATCCTAAATCCATGATGGGTACAACTGAGATACTTAATTCAACATCGAACCTATGGGGAACTTCTTTAAAAAGACTTCTTCTCTAAACCTGGTCAACAATTGAAATAAAACTAATCAAACAATATTTATTGGACGATCCTCTATAATTGATGTTTTATATGCTAAATTAGGATTCAAAATTGCCACCACCTCAGGACGTTGGAGCCTTTTGTGAAAATGCTTTCTTTTTAGAAACTGAAAAGCTTTGAAGCAAATTGTATGTGAATATTTATAAGACAGTCCTCTACAAATTTTATGTTTTTTGTTCCAATCGGAAATCAAAAGAATGCTGTTATTGTAGAACTGAATTAACATGGCAACCGATGGGAATAATTTTCAATGAATTGTCCTGTACAGATTTATAAGGTGTAATGCATAACAGTATCTAGTCTTATACATTCCATTATATTATGCTTAACACATTTCCTTTGTCTTTGTGGTTCGGGGTCATTTTTTCTATATGGCCTGGAGCACTAGGCCATATAAGTTAATTAAGAAATAATTCACGGAGGCTGTGGTTTATCATTGTTTTACCACGGGTGACCATTTATGTCGTATTATTTTATCCTGAGCGACAGCGAGGGATAAAATAACGACATAAATGGTCATCCCGTGGTAAAACAATGATAAATCACAGCCTCCGTGAATTATTTCTATTCTAATAAGACAATTAGAGTACATTAATAATATTTTCGTACCTATAGAAAACATCATTTCCGCCATAAACTGGCTGTTCCGTCAATGTAACACACAATATACTGCAACGGATAATTATAGCGCCTGTCGCTATTTATAAGATTTATACGTCATATGCAATAGCTTTCCGGTGGGAGTTACAGTTTTGTAATTGGAACAGCCATTTAAAACACGCCCTTCTCAGCGCGTGTTGCTCATAGATAAATCATTTTTTTACCACAGTTGTGGTCTCAAAGCCTTTAAAGAACGTCATATTAGAATGTATAATTAATGATTTTAATGTTGATTTATCTTGTTTTGTTTTGGTGGTATTACAGCTTTTCAAACATTTCTTTTCAAAAATCCCCCAACACTCAAACTATTCCTTCTGCTATGTGCGTGAAAAGATTTGAAGGTAAAATAGATCTTTTTCATGAAAAAACCCTAGCATACATGGTTATGTGTATAGTTTTAGACACATATTCTATATGGATTGGCCTGGTTACAAGTATAATATATCATATAATTTATGATACTAAGGGCCATATGGTGTAATATAAACTGGCCTGGGCGCCATAAAACCTTCTTGAGTAAAAATATTTTGCTCAGCATGAGAATTTTCTCAACTACCATGACAACAAGGGAAAAGGAAAGATTTGATTGGATGAAATTGAGAATAAAAAAATTCTCAGCAAAGAAAATGTTTATGGCGCTGGGCCCTGAAGCTCATCAAGACATAGTATATGTACCTCAGCTTCGCCTGGGTGCATATACTGTATAGAGATGAGCTCCCGGTCCATATATCACCATATGTCCCGCAGTATCATGAATTATTTAATAAATATTCAGCAATTTTAGAAAAAAACCAAAACAATCTACATACAAATCCGACTTTTCAAAATGTGGGTCTCGACTCAGTAACACAAACCAATTATTATTTTTAAGGATGGCCTGCATGTGAGTTATATAAATGGTATAATTTTAGGTGTGGGCACATCCAGCATGGGGTCCTCTAAAGACACTAGCAGGACATGAAGGAAAAGTAATGGGCATAGATGTTTCACCAGATCTCAAATATATTGCTACGGTATCATACGACAGGACATTTAAGCTCTGGGCTTCAGAACAACAGGGAGGATTATGATGTTTGGAGTATTTATTTGAATGTATACAATTGACAGTTAAAAAACTAAACAAAATACCATGAGGATGACATACTTTCATACTTGGATTCAAAACAATGAAGATGAACTACTTTTTGGAAAGCAGTTTTAAATATCAATATTTTAATATGTACATCTCTTATTGAATACCTCCTTTTTGGAGAAGCGTTTGTAGAAAAGGTGATTACTGATGACAAGTGTTTTTACTACAGAAAATCATGGTTTCTGTCAATAAATTGTCAATACAGATACAAGATACAACTACCATGGATGTTTTAGGTAGCTACTGATTTTTAGTGGGTAAATAAAAAAAAAATTAAAAAATAATAAAATAATAAAAACTGTTTTATTTGTATACACCTGCATTTAAATCCATTTAGTGGTAATATACATATAAATATGTACTCAGTTCTTATGTTTTCCTGTGAAAGATCCTATACTAAGTGTTGACGTATTGTGGAGAGGGATTTTTGCGTGAAAAATGAAAACGGCTTACCGCGTATGGTTCAGCTTATGCTCATTTTGTAGATCAAGAATACTACTTTTTGAAATCAATAATTATTTCCTTGAGATATTCAGCGTTTTGAAATATGGCAGTTTTTAAATTTTGTAATGGCGATTTTCCATACTAAAATTTGACCTAATTGGAACGGAAGTGTACTTTAGGAACAATTGCTTGTTGTCTACTCGAAATCCTTCGGGTGAAGTCGTCTGCAGTTAAGGCGGGAAAAGTCTCGCGGTTTGTCCGAATACCATTGAACGTCATGAAAGCAGACGAACATTTGTAAACATCGTAATGTCCCTTTAGAAACAAAAATGGCTGACTTATTATGTAAACTTCCCGTAGCAAAAGTCAAGGACGATTTGTAACAACTTTATACCAGAAGCATATTATAAAACACGGACAGGTTATCATATCTACATTTTTTCTACTGAATTTTCGTAATAAAAAGGTAAAATATAGAATAATGAAAAAATGCAAGCAAACTTATTTTCCCAGGTAGGGTTGGCATTTAGTATAGATTCTCGTCGGGTACCCCAGCTTCCTTCCAAAGTGCAATCTGATATTGCTAAAAACTTGCTTCAATTGGTGTAAAACCTAATTCTAAAAAAAAAATAATAAAGATCGAGATTACTACTTTCAAGTTAAAAGCAACTTGATTGTTTGAAACTTTCAACATTTTTCAGCTACATGTATGTCATGGTGTCCAGTTTTTATTGGGGGAAGAAGCCAGAGTACCCCAAGAAAACTCCCAGCTATGGTAGAAAAACTAGTAGATCTTTCCAATTAAAATTTGAGTCAAGCATGAACCCGCAGCTCAATGTTGACGGGGTCATTAGTAGTACAACTACCTTAACCACTTTGCCCTAACTGACAATTAGGCAATTATTTAACAACAATTTTTAATACTAATTAGTCTATGGAAAACTCGTGTAAGACAAACTGACTAACAGAGTGCAAACTAATTTTCTTCCAAAAATCATAAATAAATAAGACCAGAACAACAGACAAACTTGACATGTAGCTATTGATGGTTGAATCTCATACCAAATATTATCTCAATTTGAAAATCAGTCTGAAAATATTGTTAATATACATAAATTTAAGTCCAAGTGCCATAATTTTGTCAAAAATCATTGAACTGTAACAAAATTCAAACTTGACCTGTAAGTACATGTAATGATGGTTGACACTCATACCAAATATCAGCTAATCATCTCAAAGCATACTAGAAAAAAAAGTACAATAACATGCTTGACAGGACAGATAGAGTGCAAACCTATAGTACCCTTTGGGTATGCCTGATGGCAGAGTCGAATTAATGTGCCAAAGGAGTGTCTTACTACAGACAGTTTCAGAACAGTACATCTGATGCAATGCATTGTTTATTTACTGTATCGTGTAGTTTGTTGTTGATGGATTTCTTGTATGTGTTGTGGGGCATAACATTTTCAACCCAAACATCTAATTTTAATTTGACTGCTTTAACATATTTCTGTTGTTTCCTATAATGATTTTTGTTTGGTAATTAGCTGTCCTTTCTTTAATTTTGTTGCTTGCTGTTATAAAGGAATATTGTTTTGGTTGGTCATTAACAAGACTGTTGTTCAAAAAAACATTTATTGTAAAAACAAAATACAGGGATAAACAATGTTAAAATAAATATCTCTGAATTATCTTTCCACTGTAACAGAATTAGAATAATTTAGACTTACATAGCACAAAAAATATGTCAAATAACAAGTATTCAAGACTTTTGCATAAAATTTGTAAATTTAGCAACACTAGAGAAGAAATAATTTTAAACATGTAATGTAATTTACATTTAGTGTTGTATTTCTATAAACATTATTTTAATGTTATTTTAACACAAATTTTACGTAACTTCTACAAGTATGGACAAAATAGAAGAATAAAAAATGTCCTTATCTTAACATCCATTAAAATAGACATAGCTTTTAAATATGACAAATTTATGTAGAAAAGTACCACAGAAAACATGGAATTTTTATTTGGGCATATTATGTAATAACACAGAGAAATCACCCTTTCACGCTGGTCAATGAAATCGCTCTCGAGTTACCAAGGTTACCAATTGTGAGTTTTAGGTGATTTTCCTGTGATATTACATTAACAAAACTAATTTAAAAATTGTATTTTAACAAAATAAAAAATGTAACAAATTATTGGCATACAATAAAATAAAGTTTAAATTGAAAAAGAAATGGAGACAATTTGGCAGATAAAAATTTATCTTCTGGGACTTTTGGAATGTAAAATTAAATATAAATGTTTGATAAAAATAACACCATATAACAATAATGCTAACAATAAATATAATACATTAAACAAAATATTGGATGGGAGTTCAAATGAACTACATATATTATGGTAATTAAAATATGCATTGTACAATAAAACTACTCTCCTAGGCATTCTAACAATCTCTTTCAAAAGTTATCTATGTATCTATTGTTGTTAGTCCCATGGAAGCCATTTTTTAACAGAAAATTATTGTTTTATACCTTGCTGCTGTCATCTTCTTTAACGCCATCTTCACGTTCTTTAAATTAATAAAATAAACTATGATAATAAAGGTTAATAAACCTGTCTATTAAATATTAATTAGCAGGCATATCAACTGTCAACTTTTTGTTAATTATTAAGACTTTATTGTCAAATCACTAGAAATTGTTTCTAATGTTAAGTAGGTATCGTTAGAGACTTTCTACATTAAATGGCTGTATCCGTCATTAAAAGCATAAGGAGAAAATGTGAGTATAGTACAGTAGTAATATTCAAGTACTGCAGTTATGGATAAAAACATTTTTTTTTATAAGTAAAATGAAGCTCAATTCATTTCCTTCTTTATAAAGGTTTTCAAACTGTACTTGTTTACAAAGAGTTGCATTTTATTTATAGAAAAGCTCAATATGATGGCTTTTGAACTAAATCTATTCTTCAAATCTTGTTGAAATCGTATAAAAGAGCTGAAATTTTGGTAAAAAAACCAAAAGAATTGTTTTTAAATACCTCTATACCTATAAGTGATGATCTTTTGTGAGACCTACAAACTTTCTAGAAAATTGACAATGTACTACCTGCTTATTATAACATCCAAAGATTTTAATTCCTTATTCTAAAAAACTTATAAAGTTACATACATTAAATGTATAAAAATACAGCTTGAAATATGCATGTAGGTCTAGCTTTTTTTGATATAGGCTTTGCTAGCAAAAATGTATTTCTTTTCTAAACAGCTGCTCATATAAATGAATTCTGGTGGTCATAAACTACATTATAATTTGCTTTCTGTACACATCACAGTTTTCATGAAAACCTTAAGTAGATGTCAAAGATATGAGAATATTTTGGATTATTATTGAATTAAATAGTTATATATGTGTGCAGATCTGAGCTAAAGATAAACATAGTCAAATGTATTAGTGCATTGTACATGTTATGATTTATAAAGATTATTGTTTGTTATATTTCCAAGATAGAAACTAGAGTAAAAACACCTGTGAGCAATGCTCACCATTGATACCCCCTGCTTCACAATTACTTTGAAAATTCAGGTGTTCTTAATTATGAAATTGAAACTTTATCTAGTTAAACGTGAAGGCGAAATTGCAGATAATACATGTAACCCTCCCCAATCCCCCAAAGAATTGCATCCCCTATGTCAATGACAAAGTCCATGTTTTTCTATGGCAAACCTCCAATAATATTCTGATCAAAATGTTTAATATATAGTGCACAATGGCAATATGTGACCAAGATTCTTTATAAGTTTCAACAAATTCCATTCAGTGGTGTAGGAGGAATTGCAAATAAAAGATGGGTATCCCATTATGTCCATTACAAACTCCATGTTTTTCTATGGGAAACCCCAAATATCATTCCGATCAAAATGTTAAATATCTCCTGCACAATGGCACTATGTGACATGGATTCTGTGTAAGTTTCAACAAATTCCATTCAGTGATGTAGGAATGAGTTGCACATAAGAGATGGGTATCCCTTATGTCCATGACAAAGTCCATGTTTTTCTATGGGAAACCCCAAATATCATTCCAATCGAAATGTTATATATCTAGTGCACAATGGCAATATGTGACAACATTCTGTGTAAGTTTCATCAAATTCCATTTAGTGGTGTAGGAGGAGTCGCACATAAGAAATGGGTATCCCCTTATGTCAATGACAGTCCGTGTTGTTCTATGGGAAACCCCAAATATCATTCCGATCAAAATAATAAATATCTCCTGCACAATGGCACTATGTGACAAGGATTCTGTGTAAGTTTCAACAAATTCCATTCAGTTGTGTAGGAGGAGTTGCATATAAGACATGAGGACCCCCTTAGGTCAATGACAATGTCCATGTTTTTCTATGGGAAACCCCAAATATCGATCCGATCAAAATGTTTAATATCTCCTGCACAATGGCACTATGTGACAAGGATGCTGTGTAAGTTTCTTTAAATTCCATTCAGTGGTGTAGGAGGAGTTGCACATAAGAGATGAGGACCCCCTTAGGTCAATGACAATGTCCATGTTTTTCTATGGGAAACCCCAAATATCGATCCCATCAAAATGTTTAATATCTCCTGCACAATGGCACTATGTGACAAGCATTCTGTGTAAGTTTCATTAAATTCCATTCTGTGGTGTAGGAGGAGTTGCACATAAGAGATAGGGACCCCCTTAGGTCAATGACAAAGTCCATGTTTTTCTATGGGAAACCCCAAATATCATTCCGATCAAAATGTTAAATATCTCCTGCACAATGGCACTATGAGACAAAGATTCTGTGTAAGTTTCATCAAATTCCTTTCAGTGGTGTAGGAGGAGTTGCAAATAATAGAAAGTGTAACGGACGGACGGACGGACGGCGCGACGGACGGACGGACACCATGAACACTATATACCCCCCGCTTTTCAAGCGGGGGGTATAATAATCTATCGAGCCACTTGCAGGAGATAATGAGATCGTAAAAACAAAACAATCTATTTTTTGTCATTCTGTACCAGTGTGACATAATGTTTTCTTTAGAAACTGTCAATAATACTTAAATAATACTGACAAACTGTCAATACTACCTAGATAATACTAACAAACTTTCAATACCTAGATAATACTGAGAAACTGTCAATAATACCTAGATAATACTGACACTGTCAATAATACCCAGATAATACTGACAAACTGTCAATAATACCTAGATAATACTGACAAACTGTCAATAATACTTGGATTATACTGACAAGTTGTCAATGATGTTTATGAATACAAGACAGTTTAGGTAAAAGATTTATCATCATGATAAAAATTAATATACTTTTAGCAAACTAAGCTCCAACCTTTTTCAGTTTTGGTTTATATGATAATCAATTATTTCTCAACAGTTAAACAGTTCATAATACAAATGTGGCTTGGCTGATATTCATCATATGTTGTATTTCTTAATGTAGAATTTTTTATTCTGCAAATACTGCATCAACTATACAAATATGACCCTACGAATAAAGCAAAGTTTCTTTGTAAATATTGACGTCAGTTCCTGTTAGTCTTTTCCTTACTTCTAACGATATTTAGTAGTTTGTTCTAGTTTATGACATGCTGTCAAATACAATATTTATTTGTGATGTCAGGCTATCAATTGAATATGAAACAGGAAAAAATATTCAAGTCCGAATTAGGCGAGACAAGCACTTGTTTATCATTGGTATAAAATGTATTTTGGGTTGCAGAATAAAAAAAATATTTGCATTTTGTCAGAAAATAAAAAGATTTTTTATACACACTGCGAAAAAGAAATGTTCAGGAGAGCCTTCCATATCTACCTGTTTATAAAGCTTGTCAGTAAATAGTATATTTTCTAATTTAATAAGCAACAAGCTGTTCTACTGCAAAAAAAAAATTGTTAAATTCATAATAATGAAAAAGTCAGTGATTTTTACCTTGGACACTTGTGTTGATTTTTTTCTGTAAAAAGATCAAACTTTCATTAATGCACTGGTAAATTAGTACACATAAAACATATGTTCATCAGAACATGTGTCTTCTTTGTACAAAAAATGATTAGATGTATCTAAAAAATTTAAATTAAATATGAATTTTTTTCAAATTATTTAAAAAAAATTTTACTGATTTTTTTTCTAATTTTATGAAAAGTTCTCTGAATTTCTTTAAATGATTAAAATTATTTAACAAAAAACTAAATAAATAAGACATTTCTATTGTACTGCTATCTTATTCTCTATTTAATATGTGTAATCAATGAAGAAGACTACTGATTCATTTGCAGGTCTTTAATACTATCTATGGCAATATTTCAACAATATCATGAACTAATCTAGAACTATTGATATATCTGCTATGCAAAACATAGTTTTTCACATTTAATACTGAACAAAGGAAATAGTTAAACTGGCATTACTTATTTAATTCTTCCAAACAAACAGCAATGTATCTTGATAAGTAGATTTTGTTTTGTTTGAATGGTGTTTTAACGCCACTTTCAGCAATTTTTCAGCTAATTCATGGCGTCCAGTTTTTATTGGGGGAGGAAGCCGGAGTACCCGGACAGAACCCCCGACCTGCGGTAGGAAAACTGGCAATCCTTGTCAATTAAGATTGGAGTCGAGTACACCCTGCCTGCAGTGAGAATCGAACCCGCAATCTCAGTGTTGACAGACCACGTGATCAATGGTAGACGAACTACCTAGACCACTCGACCATCGAGGCCCCCTGATAAGTAGATAAACTGTGGAAAATGATTTTTTTTTCTTTACGTTTTATTATAAGTCACAGACTAATGTTTTAAAAACATGAACGGTTCTGAAATAAAAGCCTTCAATATGAAAATAAAGCATATGGAATCCTAGCCAATACGACTGTACACAAAACTAATATATAACAAAATATACATTAAAATCTTATAGAAATTTTCTGGAATGTTGTCAAAATTCAGCAGTAACACACAAAAATGACTACAAAACTTTATAAGGACGGATTATATCAAGTACTAAAATTCAGCAGTATATAATATATTCTAAAAAAATAGTTTTCTTACATAAATATCATATGCCTTAACAATGACGTCAAACATAGAAATACATAAAATAATAATATATGGTATATGTGCATGATTATTTGTAACTATACAAAATATAATAAATCTCAGCAGTAACACACATACACAGGTAATAAACGGTTAATTTACATGTGACTGAATTTAGATTCTGCTATCTCTGTGAACTGAACACAGTACTCACAACTTAAAATTTTTATATGAACAATAGCATTATGATGTCTGTAATTAAGCAGATCATTTAAATAAGGCTAAACAGGATTATAAAAAAAGTAATGATAATTCATACATTAATTTTGCCTTCCTTAGCATCCTTACTACTGATGATACTGGCCAGATTGGTTGTCTTTTTAAGGATCAGTTTCTTCCTCTCCGACATAATCTTTTGCTTTTGTTTGATTCTTTGTTCTTCTCTCATCCGCTTCAGATCTTCTCTCTCCTTTTCCTGCAAAAAAAAGTAGTACATGGTTACATATGTAGAGATGAAATATTATGCCAATGTATATAAATTTTATAAATGGCCTGCTCTCAAACTTGTAACAAAAATGTGGTCCCATTGAGGAAGGCATGGACTAAACTATTTAACTGACACAATACACATTTGCAAACAAAATCTACTTTTAGTATAAAAGTAACCTTGACCTTTTAACAGTTTGTTAAAACTTTCATTACCATATCAGTCATCAAAAAAATCGAAGAATGTGTCCATGGGACACGGATGCCCCCGCTTAATGAAGTCCCAAACAGGAAGTAGTTGTCCGACAGGTCTGAAAGTTGCTTAGGACATACAACTTATGATACTGAACCACCCTGCCAAATTTCAAATTGTTCTCATGTACGGTTTCTGAGAAAAGCTTGACGGAAATTCGTACATACGGACGGACGTATTTACATACAAATGAAGTCCCAAACAGGAAGTAGTTGTCCGACAGGTCTGAAAGTCGCTTAGGACGTACAACTTGTGATACTGAACCACCCTGCCAAATTTCAAATTGTTCTCATGTACGGTTTCTGAGAAAAGCTTGACGGAAATTTGTTCGGACGTACAGACGGACGGACGGACATGAGTAAAACTTAATGCCCCCCGACATGTTGTCGCGGGGGCATAAAAATGACAAAAATTAGTTTAGCCTTAGCAGCAAAATAAATCTGATGTACCTTAAATTGGTCATGAATTATTAAATCTATCTTAATTTGGCATATTTATGCTGAAATTACAATTTGCATGACTGAATTCCAATAGTCTTGCTGAAGAGAGAAGTGGAAGAGCATGAGTTTTTTTTTACTCCAATCTGTGACATTTAAAAGATAACCAGACATAACTACTAATATCTATTGTGTCTCTGGAGGGTACCTGTTGTAGCATTAGCAATAACATTTATATTTCCTATTTTCAGCTTCATGACAGTGAAAACTATCTTGACAACAATTTTTTTCCCGGGTTTTGCAGTTAATGCCATTTCATGTGGATGTCAAAACATGTGTCATGATATACTCCTTATCAAACTTATCATAGGTCCCCCTACTCAGTCATACCAAAAAACAAATATTAATTACCAAATTATTTCAACCAAACAGTTTTATTATCCTTTCACCAACACTGATTTTAATAATGAAACAGCCTTTCTATTTTGTATTTAACTTCCATTATTGCTGCTAATCACCAGAATGGAATATTTTTAATACTTTTGTATACTTAATGTAAAAACATGTATTTTGTTACTCAATCCCATTTAGTAAGGTAGTTTCAGCCATTTAATTGTTCTATTAACATCAGTATGAAACATTCATATTCTCTCACCATCCTCACTATTATATAACACACTACAACAGTCTTTCCTTATTTCCACAATCTGAATCATGATCCAGTCAATCAGCAATTTGTCTCTGTTGCAATGGTTAGCCCTTATCATATAGACATTTGTTGCTTTATACAGGTGGTCCATTGAGACTATTTATTATGGCAAAGATGCAAACAACTGAAATTGACTTTTTAGTATGTAGTGATAATACATTAAGTCAGTCAGTGAGGGGGGTGGACAGTTTACTAATATAGCCTTAACCCTGTATGTGAATGGGTGGATATATTTGTTATTTTGTTATTAGTATTTCAAGCCTCCATTACAAGCTCATCCCTCGTTCAATTGGTTCTATTTTTATACTTGCCATCAGGGTTACCACATTCCTCTAAAGTAGTTTTATATCCATATACGCAGCAGCTTAGTAACGGTGATCTAAGTGCCTCTTTTTGTATACTTTTTAAAGATTAATTGATTTTAGCTTTTAACTAGTAAACCTGTTTTATTTATAGTATCATATGCTACATTCGACTGTATAGAATAACATTATGTGTAGGGAAATTAACCTCATATAAGCATAAGCTAATACTATTTTTAGATTGTAAACCTTAATATTTTTTAGCTTCTTTTAAAACCATTATAATCTTAATTCCAATGAGCATTATTAATTGGTTATTTATGTAGGTCCCTTACAGTGATTATTAATAAATCGCCATATTGATGACAGCTATTTTAATACTACTAATTTTCCCAGGTGTATGCGCATTAGGGGCTTAGTAAATTAATGTATAAATGTAATCTTAACTTGACACTATATATACATGTATATATTCACTGATGTGCTATGTTTTTATATCGTATGGACGCTATGCAGTGTAGTGTGTCGATGTGTTGACATAGACGCTAGTACACGTGGGTTTGCTGTGCGGTGTAGTGTGTTGATACATAAACATAGACGTAGTACACATGTGTTTGCTGTCCTATTAATCTTTTAGTGGAATGACCTTGTGATCCAATGTTAATATGGTGGTGGGTTGGATTATAATGTGACATTCCATTCCAGTATTCGGCTTTTTAACTTATGTGTCTGGAACGGAACCGAGTATATACTGGATCTAGCACCTTCTAATTAATATTGAAATTTTACGTTTAAACCCTGCACATGCACACAGTTGCTTAACCGTATAGTTGCTTTGCTACACATCAATAATCTTATTATTGATTGGTGCTCCAGCTAATGGAGGGATAACAACGAAAGAAAGAAAGAAAATATGGCTACTTTGAGGATAACTATCCGACTGGTTTAAGCCTTATCATATAGACATTTGTTGCTTTATACAGGTGGTCCATTGAGACTATTTATTATGGCTACTTTGGGGATAACTATCAGACTGGTTTAAGCCCTATCATATAGACATTTGTTGCTTTATACAGGTGGTCCCTTGAGACTATTTATTATGGCTACTTTGAGGATAACAATTAGACTGGTTTAAGCCCTATCATATAGACATTTTTTGCTTTTTACAGGTGGTCCATTGAGACTATTTATTACAGCTACTTTGAGGATAACTATCAGACTGGTTTAAGCCTTATCATATAGACATTTGTTGCTTTATACAGGTGGTCCCTTGAGACTATTTATTACGGCTACTTTGAGGATAACTATCAGACAGGTTTCAGCCTTATCATATAGACATTTGTTGCTTTATACAGGTGGTCCATTGAGACTATTTATTACGGCTACTTCGAGGATAACTATCAGACTTGTTTAAGCCTTATCATATAGACATTTGTTGCTTAATACAGGTGGTCCATTGAGACTATTTATTATGGCTACTTTGAGGATAACTATCAGACTGGTTTAAGCCTTATCATATAGACATTTGTTGCTTTATACAGGTGGTCCATTGAGACTATTTATTACGGCTACTTTGAGGATAACTATCAGACTGGTTTAAGCCTTATATACCCGTAGACATTTGTTGCTTTATACAGGTGGTCCATTGAGACTATTTATTATGGCTACTTTGAGGATACCTGTCAGACTGGTTTAAGCCTTATCATATAGACATTTGTTGCTTTATACAGGTGGTCCCTTGAGACTATTTATTATGGCTACTTTGAGGATAACTATCAGACTGATTTAAGCCTTATCATATAGACATTTGTTGCTTTTACAGGTGGTCCATTGAGACTATTTATTATGGCTACTTTGAGAATAACTATCAGACTGGTTTAAGCCTTATCATATAGACATTTGTTGCTTTATACAGGTGGTCCCTTGAGACTATTTATTATGGCTACTTTGAGGACAACTATCAGACTGGTTTAAGCCTTATCATATAGACATTTGTTGCTTTATACAGGTGGTCCCTTGAGACTATTTATTACGGCTACTTTGAGGATAACTATCAGACTGGTTTAAGCCTTATCATATAGACATTTGTTGCTTTATACAGGTGGTCCCTTGAGACTATTTATTACGGCTACTTTGAGGATAACTATCAGACTGGTTTAAGCCCTATCATAAAGACATTTGTTGCTTTATACAGGTGGTCCATTGAGACTATTTATTATGGCTACTTTGAGGATAACTATCAGACTGGTTTATGCCTTATCATATAGACATGTGTTGCTTTATACAAGTGGTCCATTGAGACTATTTATTACGGCTACTTTGAGGATAACTATCAGACTGGTTTAAGCCCTATCATATAGACATTTGTTGCTTTATACAGGTGGTCCATTGAGACTATTTATTATGGCTACTTTGAGGATAACTATCAGACTGGTTTAAGCCTTATCATATAGACATTTGTTGCTTTCTACGGGTGGTCCCTTGAGACTATTTATTATTTATATGGCTACTTTGAGGATAACTATCAGACTGGTTTAAGCCTTATCATATAGACATTTGTTGCTTTATACAGGTGGTCCCTTGAGACTATTTATTACGGCTACTTTGAGGATAACTATCAGACTGGTTTAAGCCTTATCATATAGACATTTGTTGCTTTATACAGGTGGTCCATTGAGACTATTTATTACGGCTACTTTGAGGATAACTATCAGACTGGTTTAAGCCCTATCAGATAGACATTTGTTGCTTTATACAGGTGGTCCATTGAGACTATTTATTATGGCTACTTTGAGGATAACTATCAGACTGGTTTAAGCCTTATCATATAGACATTTGTTGCTTTATACAGGTGGTCTCTTGAGACTATTTATTATGGCTACTTTGAGGATAACTATCAGACTGGTTTAAGCCTTATCATATAGACATTTGTTGCTTTATACAGGTGGTCCATTGAGACTATTTATTACGGCTAGTTTGAGGAAAACTATCAGACTGGTTTAAGCCCTATCATATAAACATTTGGTGCTTTATACAGGTGGTCCATTGAGACTATTTATTACGGCTACTTTGAGGATAACTATCAGACTGGTTTAAGCCTTATCATATAGACATTTGTTGCTTTATACAGGTGGTCCCTTGAGACTATTTATTATGGCTACTTTGAGGATAACTATCAGACTGGTTTAAGCCTTATCATATAGACATTTGTTGCTTTATACAGGTGGTCCATTGAGACTATTTATTACGGCTACTTTGAGGATAACTATCAGACTGGTTTAAGCCTTATCATATAGACATTTGTTGCTTTCTACGGGTGGTCCCTTGAGACTATTTATTATTTATATGGCTACTTTGAGGATAACTATCAGACTGGTTTAAGCCTTATCATATAGACATTTGTTGCTTTCTACAGGTGGTCCCTTGAGACTATTTATTATGGCTACTTTGAAGATAACTATCAGACTGGTTTAAGCCTTATCATATAGACATTTGTTGCTTTATACAGGTGGTCCATTGAGACTATTTATTATGGCTACTTTGAGGATAACTATCAGACTGGTTTAAGCCTTATCATATAGACATTTGTTGCTTTATACAGGTGGTCCCTTGAGACTATTTATTACAGCTACTTTGAGGATAACTATCAGACTGGTTTAAGCCTTATCATATAGACATTTGTTGCTTTATACAGGTGGTCCATTGAGACTATTTATTACGGCTACTTTGAGGACAACTATCAGACTGGTTTAAGCCTTATCATATAAACATTTGTTGCTTTATACAGGTGGTCCCTTGAGACTATTTATTATGGCTACTTTGAGGATAACTATCAGACTGGTTTAAGCCTTATCATATCAGGGCTCGAAATAAGCAGTAGCCCAGCAGCCCGTGACTCCCTAAAACTTGGAAAGACTCCCAGTGTGTTTACTGTAAGAGCCCGTCGGGCTCCTTTAAAATTTAGCAGGGCGAAGTGGGCGACAAAGTCTACAGCTACAGCGCCTCGAACTCACTTGTTGGCTGTTATTTCCATAAAGTCGCCCTTCTTCTTCTTTGAAGTTCTGAATATAGCTGAAATATTGCTTGCTGGACGTTAAACAATCAAACAATCAATCAATCAATCAATCAATCAATCAATCAATCAATCTTCTTCTTTGAATTGGGTCCATAACTTCAGATTACTTGAATGGGATGGTTCACAATAGATATACTTGCATATGATTTGGTCCAAATAATTCACACAGACTTCCAATTTATCAGTAAATGTGTAATTCCAATAAAAATGGCAAACAATATGCATATTTAGCATTTTTTCAAAGGATTTACTTCTTTCAACTGGATTACGGGCCATTTGTTTATTTACCAGATGTGACTAATTACCGGAAGTGAACAATGAAGAAAAGTAAAGTACAACAGCCCATAATGAAAATTGTGGGTTTGGGGGGGGATTGCGCTGATGTTAATTGCGCTGAGCAGATATAGGATTCAAAGTTAATAGTTCTGATTTAAATTGAGATAATGATTTTGCTGTTACACACTGATCTGCCAAAGAGTTCCAGTCTTTAATTGTTCTCGGTACAAATGAATTTTTAAAAGTATCAGTGTTACAATGTATATAATTCAATGCTTTTGAGTTTGATTTCCTTTGTTTACGTGGGTTTAGATATAAGTCCAGAGGGTCAGTGGGTAGCACTACCAGGTCGTTCAAGATTTTAAAAAGCAGAGTGAGACGTAATTCTCTACGGCGTTCAGCTAGCGGCTTCCAACCTAGGCTGTTCATCATTTCGGTGACACTACTTTTATTGTTATAATTGTTTTTGACAAGTCTGGCGGCCCGATGCTGCACACTTTCTAATAGAATGATATCTTTTTGAAGGTACGGGTCCCATACTGTGCATGAGTATTCTAGTATCGAACGAACTAACGACGTATATGCTGTTTCTTTAAACGATACACTACTGTATTTAAGATTTCTACCAATATAGCCTAGGATGCTATTTGCTCGATTACAGATTTTGGATATACTGTATGTGTGCTCCATTTGAGATTTACATTAATTATTACGCCTAGATAGGGATTTTCATCGACCTGTTCTAAAATATGATGGTTTAAAGAGTATTTAAATATTGACAGATGTTTTTTTTTCAATTTGTTTCAAACTTCAGTTCTTTCAAAGTGTATTGTATTTTAACAATTTTCTTTCATAAATATATGAGCTGCACTTGAAAGAAAAAAGATAAAGGATAATTATTAACATCATGATCAGTTCTGTACTGTAGATGGGTGTCCAATGAAGCAATTTAAATCAGCACAACTTTGTCCAAGTGGACGTGTGCTGAACAGAATTATTTCTGGGTTTAATGTAATGTTATTTTATCTATCTTCTTTAGAAATTTTGCTCATATAAACATGGCATGTTCATAACAAACTGTTAGGAATATAATGATGTATGCAAGAACTTCATGAATGATCAGTTTGAGACCAAAACTGCAAAAAATTCAGACAAAAAAATAGTATTTTTTCAGAATAGAAATGTATCCTCAGAATACTGCCAGAATGCATATTTTTGCACCAAAACCCCCAGAGCTTCTAGGGGCCTTAAGTGGCCCCCATACCCCCGGCCGTAAGGACCACTATGCCAGTTGAATGGGACTCCCTGCAATTTTTAAGGACTCCTTGACTGGTTTATTAGGGAGTCCTTTGAACTCCCATAGTTACTTTTCCTATTTCTACCCCTGCATATAGACATTTGTTGCTTTATACAGGTGGTCCCTTGAGACTATTTATTATGGCTACTTTGAGGATAACTATCAGACTGGTTTAAGCCTTATCATATAGACATTTGTTGCTTTATACAGGTGGTCCATTGAGACTATTTATTACGGCTACTTCGAGGATAACTATCAGACTGGTTTAAGCCCTATCATATAGACATTTGTTGCTTTATACAGGTGGTCCATTGAGACTATTTATTATGGCTACTTTGAGGATAACTATCAGACTGGTTTAAGCCCTATCATATAGACATTTGTTGCTTTATACAGGTGGTCCATTGAGACTATTTATTATTTATATAGCTACTTTGAGGATAACTATCAGACTTGTTTAAGCCCTATCATATAGACATTTGTTGCTTTATACAGGTGGTCCATGGAGACTATTTATTATGGCTACTTTGAGGATAACTATCAGACTGGTTTAAGCCCTATAATATAGACATTTGTTGCTTTCTACAGGTGGTCCCTTGAGACTATTTATTACGGCTACTTTGAGGATAACTATCAGACTGGTTTAAGCCTTATCATATAGACATTTGTTGCTTTATACAGGTGGTCCATTGAGACTATTTATTATGGATACTTTGAAGATAACTTACAGACTGGTGCCATCGTATGACTAGGGCCCTGTCACCATCAGGGAGGGGCTGGGAGTATTTTATCCTCTGCTGTCTTCTTTCTTCTGTAGTGACACTCTGCTCTATAACAAGGATGATGTTGGCCCACTACAAAATTAACAATATAGACCACTAATGCATACTAATTTTATTGACGCCAGAGGTTAACAAACAAATAAAATGAGAGTTCATACAGTAGAGGTTTGTTCTTTTTTCTGCAACATATACATGTATATGATGCATTTTCAGTGTTTGCTCAATACAATTCTGCATATCTTTATTTTTATGTATTTTTTAAGTTGGGACTTAAAATGTGCTTTGTTTGTTTGTTTGAAATCTGTTTAATGCCACTGAGTACCTGAAGAAACCCACCACCTTAAGTTGGAAAGCAGGCAACCCTTGTCAATTAAGATTGGAGTCCAGTACAACCTGCCAGAAGTGAGACTTCAACCTGCAACCGCATCGTTGAAAGACCATGTGATCAATAGTAGACAGACTACCTTAACCACTCAGCTACCGAGGTCCCAAACAAAATGTGTATGACTATGCCAAGTCAGTAGTTTAGGCCCCTATTTGTGTGTTTTCTGTTATTTGTTGTTAGAGAATTTTTGTGATTCGTTGTCCTGTCTACAAGTTATTAATTTTAATTCTGAGGTTTGTGTGTGACTAACATTTTCGACTTAATATACATACAGAAATGTGGCAAGTAGCAATTATTTTGTTTTGAGATAGAAGACAAATTCCAGAATCTACTTCCCACTCATTTACATACAAATACTTGCCTTTGTTTTTAACTGGGTGGAGGTTGGATAGTTTGTACAGAAAGAGAATTGTCTTTATCTAGTAGTCAACACGGTTTTTTCCAAACAATTGTAACAAGGTAAATCTGTGAGCTAATGCTCAATAGTGATTCCCGTCTTTAATAAAAAGTCATTGGTACACAGGAAGTAGAAGACCAAGAAGCATAAAATTGCTATACACCATATGGTACTATAGGATAAAGCAATATGCAAAATATCAGGCTACTGCATCCTATAATTTCTTAGAAAACTGTGACAGAAATTAGTGTTACGGATGGACAAACAAGCGAACAAACAGACAAACAAATTAGTGGACGGACAGGCAAGGGTACAACAAGGGTTCTTTAAAGCAGGGCTATAAATATGGTACATCTACAAGTATATGGCAATAAAGATAGAATATTTGAGCATTCAAAATTGGATTTTCTGACATTTAAATATTCCCGACTTGCCTTGATCCTGTAGGTTGGTGCTTTATAGTTAACCCTCACTAAATGATTTACATTTGATTACCATTATAAAAATTTTCTTGAATATTGAATTTACCACAAGTTCACTTAAAATTAGGAACAACATTGTTTTCTCAAAATGTCGTCACTCAAGAATACTTGAATGGCAAACCAAGTTTAAAGTCTAACAAGTGTGGACTGTGAGCAAGCTCACAAAGGGATACCCCCCACTTTGCTTCAAGTCCAATTATCTCCCCTGAATAATATCAGACAGCGACGAAAATTCTTCATGCACATCTACATATGATGTACTTCCTTCATGTAAAGTTTCATCAAAATCTGTCAAGTGGTTTAGGAAGAGAGGGGCTTACAAAGGATGTGGACAGACAGACAGACAGGGCGATTCCTATATACCCCCCCCAAAAAAAAACAAAAAAAAAACTAGTTTGCGGGGGGTATAATAAGTTCACAAAATGAAGTCACAGATAAAGATAGTTTTAGTTGTCAGATGAATATAAACAAGTGCTTTGCTAGTCTGCAGTTTGATACAAAGATTACTTGAAATCAATAATTTTGGATTCACTTTACATCACATAAATCTAATTTTAAACTGTTTTACAAATTTTATGCAAACTGCACTCCTTTTTTTTCTATAAAGCACTATTTTTGACTACAGCACGGTTATTGACTGGTTATTAAATAAAGGGTGATATGGTCTGACTATGGCATCAACTGATTGTTTATTTAATAATTGGTTGACTTGGTACAAATGTTTGTTAGATCAAGGGGGATAAATTCTCCTTACCTGTCTGAACCATTCCTTCTGTGTTTCATTCACCAGCTGGTATGTGTTTCCCATCATAGCAATTAACATATTGACTAGAAGTAAGGTTACCAGAATCATGTAGATGGCAAACATGACCTAAAAACAGAAATGTATTTTACAAACTGGCTCCACAGAAATCGTAAATATCAGCATGATGCAATAACAACAATAAATTATGTCTACTATTAATCTAAAACTCTTCACATCATTAAGTCATGAAAAAAAGAAATTATAAGGTATTTCCTAAAAATTATAATGATCTTATATTATGAAGACCAACTTGTTTTTACATCATGTAACAATGTTTTATTTGAAACTTTAATTCAATTATTTGAAAAAAAAAGAAATTAAATTATCTTGTATTGTGTTTTTTATACATGTGGATTTATTAGACAGACTAAAATAATGTCAAAATTGTACACTTAAAACAATACTATTCTTGATATCAACATAATTTTAGGTCTCAAAGACAATTATCATTTATGGGGCCTTTGTGGCTGAGTTGTTAAGGTAGTCATCCACAACTGATCATGTGGTCTTGTCAACACTGAGGTTGGGAGTTTGATTCCTATTGTGGGCAGGGCTTACTCGACTCTAATCTTAATTGACAGGAATGCCAGTTAGCTTCTTCCTCCAATAAAAACTGGACACCATGATATAGCTGAAAAATTGCTGAAAGTGGAATTAAACACTTTTCAAACAAAAAACAAACAATTATCATTTATGACCAAAAAAATCTATTAAAACACATCTACATTGCACAGATATGTTATTTAAAAACAGAAGCTAAAATAATGAAATATAATTATTATAAAAAATAGCAGATGTGTAAAGCATAAAATTAAAAATAAATTAAAAAAAGAATCTAAAACTGAAGATTGAGAACAATAAACAAGACTATTTTTCATGACATAACAACATTTAAATTTAACAACAATTAAAGCAAGTGCTACAGAAAAAAAGAAAGAGACCTGGTCTTACTTCTTAAATACTCTTTTCCAATTTATGTCATTTTCAACATGGTGCACTAGACAATGGTTCTATGGATTTCAGAATTCTCAAGAATATAAATTATACATTAAATCATGAGTTTCCTATTATCATAAGGAAGAGTTATTCTTTTCTAAATGCAAGACTTACCTCCCTTGAGGGTAGGTATCTTACGGTCTCAAAAGACATGTTATTCAAATCCCAGTCATTTGTGTAAAAACTTCATAACTTGACAGTTTATCTAGCTAAATAGTTAGTTTTCCATTGACTTGTGAAGCAATGATTAAATGTTATAGCATACTTGATTAGAAACATAAATTACTTTCATTTCAACAGTATTTAAATTTCTACAGTTTAACTAAAACCTAAATTCTTCTTGGTATCCATCTATAATAGGGCTATCTAGGGCTATTCCATTACAAAGTATGTGGTTAGTTAGAAAGGAAAACCCCATTTGATACGGTAATAAATATACTGGTTTGTGGGTCTATTCTTGAACGTCCATCCTACTTATCTACTGTTTAATGAAATAGCCCTTATTTGGATTTGCATTATGACAACAGGAAAATATTTCCCTCAAATAACTGATTCTAGTTCACAGTTCAATATATATTTAGTTTTATTACTTTTTTCAGTTTGTTCAACTCTGCACTCTAAGTACTGTTTCCTTTTTTTATTTTGAAATACTGTGAAATACTTTTTATTCGTGGGGTATCAATTTTCGTGGATTTCATGGAGGCCTTGGACCACGAAATTAAAAATCCAACGAAGAATAAAACTTCATTAATAGATGGGAACTTGGGAAGAACGATCTGAAAATGTCCTAGATCAGACATTTATTTGTAAATGTAATATATGATTTTGTGGTTAGATCCATTACTAATGTTCTGCCCAAAATCCATCTTAATGATTATGTTACAGGTTTCATGTTCGAATTGTGTTTTTATTAAATGTAGGTATTATTTAATTGTAAAGCGTACGAAGAAACATCGACTTCCGGTCAAGGTGGGGATATATGAGGTGTTCATTTTCGATGTTAAAAAGTAACAAATTATTATCGGAATTATGAGTTTGGTTGCTCCTTTGAACATAAATTAAAATAACAAATAAAATATTTAAAAGATAAGCTATACTTTATCTTTATTAGTGCATATCAATGACACTCTATATCAAATGGATGTTGTGATAATACCGATTGTGGCACAAATGACATTAAATTACACCTTTGTATTTACTGCTACTCAACACATGAAGTGACAAATGCCCTTCAGCTAGGAATGCTTCTATAGATAACAATTAGAGAATTAAATAGAGTCAAAGTACTTTTTATTGCAATTAATAAATTAATTAATACATTACCTTGTTTATAATTAGCTTTTGATTTCCGTGTTGTTAATTTTACATTCGTTACCACGTGCGTAAACATCATGTAATGAAACTGTTTTGTCTTCTTTATATGTTGATGTTTATTATCAGCAGCGAAAATGATCTGCTGTAATCATTTATTTTGATCGCTTCCTCACTTTTTGCATTTTCGGAAACCGTCAGTCCACGAATTTAAGAACCCACGAACATGTAAAATTTCACAAAACCACGAAAATTAATAACCAAGAATTTAAGTATTTTCACAGTATAGAAAATGAACATGCTTACAATGTAGTTTTAAATTTATCAAGTTTTTTTTCAAAAGAAAAAAAAAAGGCATTTAATGGGACATTGCATTAATTTTAATACAATCTAATTTAATTAAATCTTTCACTTGCTCCCCCTTTTTGCTATGGTTGCTGTGTTGTATAGCAAAAAGAGGGGAGAAAGTGAAAGATTGTATTTTAATTAGATTTATTTTAATATTCATGAACATGTACATTTTACTAAATTACAAATCAGCCTACAGGAACAGCTGAGTATAACAACAGTCAACCTCGAAAGACAATTTTTACCTTGACCCTGGGCCTATAAAAATTATTTCAAATTGGCACAACTCAAAAACTACAAATGTGGATTGTGCTGAAAATTCAACCTGATCTTAAATTTAAAAGAACTTATAAATTAACAGCTGTGCAAATTTAAAACAAAATCTGTTGACATGTTTTCAAGTTATCATCTGGAAACCACCAATTATTGAGCAAAAAAAAAATAAAAAACAACCTTGAATTGGCCCAAGTTAAAAACTACAAATTGGATTGTTCTGAAAATTGAACTTGATCTTCAATTTATAGTATTAAATAGCTGCGCAAAGTTTAAATAAAATCTGTTGACGCCTTTTCAAGTTATCATCAGGAAACAACAGAGGTACTGACAGACAGAAGGACACCCAAATCCCCATGGAGGGTATAACATAATACCCTGCCACTATGTGTATAAAAATTAATCAGATAAATAAGCCTTTCATGAAAAAGTTTTTCTACATAATATTTTAACATGTAATTATAAAATTTAAAAACTGTAGATTCAAGAAACATGGTTACCGGTAATATCACTAAGTTATTTTCTGGATTTGCTTGTAAAATTGTTCACATGTAGGTCATATTTGCAACATAGACACATATCTGGGTTACATTATTGATCTAAAAATGTTTTAGTGAAGGTAATTTAATGGCATATACACTGATCCAAAAAAAGTGAAAATTACTGAAATGCCAAAATTTCTACTGTTACTGTATATGTTTTTGGCTGAAATTCTTGATTATGTCAAATTCACAAGCTTAATGAAATAAATTCAGATTCTGATTTCAAATCAAAGGAACCTGAATTAGGTTACTGTGACCTAATCTTACCTGGCACAATGCTGAATAAGAAGTAGAACTAAATGTATCAAAAATATCCTCAAAAGCCCCAACACTCATCGCAAACACTCCAACAGCTGAGTCAATGGGGTGTTTTAAGGCACAGGGGTCTGTTGTGGGATCACAGGAAGAGTTAATAAATGCAATGTAAAATGCTGAAATGGAGTTAAAATATAACACTGAAGAACAACATTAAATGTTAAATAATTAAAAAGGTAAACATCTGCACACTGTGAACAAAAAATAACACCAAAGTGTAACTAAACTTTTTGACAATTTTTACTAAGAAGTACAACATATGTTTACATGTAAATTGTGATCATAAATCTAAGATTTACATTAAAATAACTTTACTGTAAACCAATAAGATTATTTTATACCACTGTAAACACAAGCAATTTAGAATTTTCCAGTTAGAAAAATATTCTGTCAACTTTTAACTAAAAAATAGCAAAAGTCTGAAATGGCTGGCTTGTGTCTTAATAAATAGGAAATGGATTACAATTTGTTGGAAGGTTTTGGGTTTGTGTAAAAAATTTTGTGGAGTTGATTAAAAAAAATAGGCAAATGTTCTGAAAAATGACCAAGTTCTAAGGTCTGGAAAATTAGGAAAAAAAAATCGAAGAATGTGTCCATGGGACACAGATGCCCCCGCTAAATGAAGTCCCAAACAGAAAGTAGATGTCCCACAGGTCTGAAAGTTGCTTAAGATGTACAACATGTGAATCTGAACCACCCTGCAAAATTTCAAATTGTTCTCATGTATGGTTTCTAAGAAAAGCTTGACCGAAATTTGTTCAGACATACGAACAGACGTCACGGACAGACGGATATGAGTAAAACTTAATGCCCTCCGACATGTCGTCGCAGGGCATAAAAATCCTTGAACAATTCCATAATAGCAATACATGTGCAATCTTTCTGTGAAGTTTAAGAGATCTGGGTTGAAAAGTGTAGGTGGAGTTGATTATACAAAATAGGTACCATCTTCTGCAAATGTTCTTGAAAAGCTGTATGCCCGACTTCACCATACTATAACCAGGGTTTGCACTTAGTGGCCAAAAATCATTGCAAAAATCAAAATTTAAAATGAAATTGATTACATTTTTGTTCACAGTAAGCAATGTAAAAAAGAAGGTGCAAAAACAAAAATGTAAAATAAAGGATCATTGAATGATATTGTGCATCAAGAACCAACCAAAAATGTAGTCATGCAGGTGTGTTTTAAGATCTTAATTCAGTAGATAGCATGGATCAAAGACATTTGTAAGTGGTTTTCCAATAAAGGGTGATCTTTTAAATCAGGTATTACTGGTACCAAAATAACTGCACCAGTAGCTAATATAAAACATTACTAAACCATCGTTAAATATACATGTAGCAACTTAAAATTGTAAATGTGAAATAAAACGTTTCATAATCAAATTATGAAGTCATAATTTACTTTACATCTCAGACAGGTGGGAAGAGCCACATCCACTTTTCCTATACTGCAGCTGATGTTCAAATGTTAAGAGTTATGCTAATGATGCAGTTTAAAACACAAAGCTAAGCATGGTACTTTATTCATACATATTCAATTTTATTCAAAATATTCTGCTCATTCAAGATATTTAACTGGGTAATTTTCCAATGCAATTTTCTGCAATATTTAGACAACAAAAAATATTTGAGAATAAAAAATAAGTTAAAAGGACCAAAATAAAATTTTGTTATAAGGTTTTAACAAGTACCAAACCAACATTTTATAACATCAACAATATGCTTAAAGTGCAAAAACTGTTTCTTTCACTCAATACATGTATTATCTATTGAAAGTTTTTAATTAATACATATTTTTAAATAATTCCAAAAATTGGAAAAAAAGCTTCTGCACTTTAAGAAGAAAGCAATATAAACATGTTAAACAAAACCAAAACATGCTAATACTATTAACATCAGGAACAATATTTATAAAACTGTTAACAAACATCTTTAGTATTAACAGAAATCGTAATATAAAAAAATTATCTAGAATTAAAGCAATGGAAAAATAAATCGAGGTCTTGTAGGATTAAATTGATTCAAATATATCTGATTCTATCAGAACTTATGCCAACACTAAAACAAGTGTGGACACAGAAAAACGTCTCGCCTGCATTCCGCATCAGTAACGAAAATAAATTTCGTCATAAGCATTACATAAATAGCATTAAATATCAGCAGCGGCCTGTATACAAAATATTGTCACCATACCCTGCATAGTTACAGGGGAACAGCCGTAACCCAAAAACTTTAACGTAGTCGCTGGACCGTGAAATTGAGGTCAAGGTCAGGTGGAACCTACCAGACAGTCATGTACTATTCATCAGCAACCTATATACCAAATATTGTCATCCTACCATGCGTAGTTACAGAGGAACTGTCGTAACCCAAAAACTTTAACGTAGTCGCTGGACCATGAAATTGAGGTAAAGGTCAGGTGACACCTACCAGACAGTCATGTACTAGTCATCAGCAACCTATACACAAAATATTGTCTTCCTACCATGTGTAGTTACAGAGGAACTGTCGTAACCCAAAAACTTTAACGTAGTCGCTGAACCGTGAAATTGAGGTCAAGGTCAGGTGACACCTTCCAGACAGTCATGTAATAGTCATCAGCAACCTATACAACAAATATTGTCATCCTACCATGTGTAGTTACAGAGGAACTGTCATAACCCTAAAACTTTAATGTAGTCGCTGGACCGTGAAATTGAGGTCAAGGTCAGGAGACACCTACCAGACAGTCATGTTCTAGTCATCAGCAACCTATCCACCAAATATTGTCATCCTACCATGCGTAGTTACAGAGGAACTGTGGTAACCCAAAAACTTTAACGTAGTCGCTGGACCGTGAAATTGAGGTCAAGGTCAGGTGACACCTACCAGACAGTCATGTACTAGTCATCAGCAACATATACACAAAATATTGTCATCCTACCATGAGTAGTTACAGAGGAACTGTCGTAACCCAAAAACTTTAACGTAGTCGCTGGACCGTGAAATTGAGGTCAAGGTCAGGTGACACCTACCAGACAGTCATGTACTAGTCATCAGCAACCTATACACCAAATATTGTCATCCTACCATGAGTAGTTACAGAGGAACTGTCGTAACCCAAAAACTTTAACGTAGTCGCTGGACCGTGAAATTGAGGTCAAGGTAAGGTGACACCTACCAGACAGTCATGTACTAGTCATCAGCAACCTATACACCAAATATTGTCATCCTACCATGCGTAGTTACAGAGGAACTGTGGTAACCCAAAAACTTTAACGTAGTCGCTGGACCGTGAAATTGAGGTCAAGGTCAGGTGACACCTACCAGACAGTCATGTACTAGTCATCAGCAACATATACACAAAATATTGTCATCCTACCATGAGTAGTTACAGAGGAACTGTCGTAACCCAAAAACTTTAACGTAGTCGCTGGACCTTGAAATTGAGGTCAAGGTCAGGTGACACCTACCAGACAGTCATGTACTAGTCATCAGCAACCTATACACCAAATATTGTCATCCTACCATGAGTAGTTACAGAGGAACTGTCGTAACCCAAAAACTTTAACGTAGTCGCTGGACCGTGAAATTGAGGTCAAGGTAAGGTGACACCTACCAGACAGTCATGTACTAGTCATCAGCAACCTATACACCAAATATTGTCATCCTACCATGCGTAGTTACAGAGGAACTGTCGTAACCCAAAAACTTTAACGTAGTCGCTGGACCGTGAAATTGAGGTCAAGGTCAGGTGACAGGTGACTGACTGGCAAGTACTAATCATAAGCTACCTCTGGACCAAATTTGATGGACCTAGGGCTTGGGCTTACAAAGATATGAAGCAAGATGTCAAGTGTTTACGCCGCCGCCGGAATTCCCATTCATATGTCTCGCCTCCAGCGACTTTCGTAGCAGGCGAGACAAAAAATGGTCTTTAATGTGTACGTGTATAAATTAAGAAATGGTTTAAAAAGTACATTGAATTCCAGAATTGTAGTAACAAATTTAGGATTGCAGATGTACTTTAGTGTGGGTACAAAGAACTAATGTTATCACTTTCTTGACAATAATTTGTGCCCTATTATTGTCACTTCTCAATGAATGGATATTTTCTTATTGCTCTGGTACACAGGGTTGGGACTACTCAAAATATTTTGACTGAGATTGAGTTGGCCAGCAGTCACCAGACATTAATATCATAGAGTAAGTTTGGTTATTTATCAAACGAAAGTTACAAACTCACGCTTCAACAATGAAATTAAACAATGAATTTTATGACGAAATTTTTCGTATACGAAAAAACTTTTCTCCACTCTTCATTTAAAGCCTGTATACCCGATAAATCACTTCAAAAAAGCTACTTGACTTTATTTTAAAGGAATATGAATATAAATTTTCTTTTTTATTAGTTCATTTGTTATTAAATTAAGCTTAACAAGTGAAAATAATCTAAGAGGCAAAGAAATACAGCTATTGTTGTTGAACACTTTTGTCTCTGTATTTAATTTTGTGTACTTAAATTTTATGGGTAGTATAATTTTACTATATTTCAAACTATAGATCAAAACTTTTTCTACTGTAAATTGAACTTCCTATATTACAAGCCTATAAAGATAATTCCAATTTAACCTACGTTCAAAAAACTTATAGAAAAAAGATGTCACTTTTAAACCAATAATTGGTAAGGGCATCTTAAAATTTATATCACCTTTTAAAATTTTCATTGAAAATAAAATGTATGTTTTGACATTCACACAACATATTGTAAATTCTGTAGCAACAAATTCACAGGCATAACCATAGCTACATTATTGAAGCTAGCATAACTAGAATATAAATAAATCTTTAAACATTTTCAAATATGTCCTGCAACTTATACTTTGATGTGACTTTTATTCCAGAAAATACCGAATTGATATATTATGTGATCTCATCATAATAAAACATATAAAAAGGGTACCGTATCAGTGTTAGGATTGACAACAATTTCACATACATGTATAAAGACAAGACAATCTATTGATTAGTAAATTACAGTTAATCCAAAATTTAAAAAAAGGAATTTTACATTTGACGTGCAGAAATAGAAGCATATTACATTTGCAAGAATCGGGTGGTCCGTTGAACTAAATTCGTCAACGTAATCTCCAAAATGTCCTAATGACATCAGAAACATTCCCATAATCGCTTCTACTGGGTGTCTGAAGGAATCCAAAAGTGTGTTCAGATGTATAATGTACATCGCTGAAAACATTAACATAATTAAAATACACACAAAATGATAGTCTCTAATTAAGTACTCTACTCATGCAGTGCAAAATATGAACAGGGACCGAAACTTCTAAAAAGGTCAAGATGGATCCTACTGTGATATATTTTAAATTCTAGTGAAATTAAAGCAGAAAACATCATCTGGATTTTAGTTCAATTGTTCTTGTATAGATAATATAATAAATATATATACATATATAATTTTCAATGAGATACAAACAATTTTCTTGGCATGTAAATATATCTTTCTTAACACTGCAAATCTTCTAAAAATTAATATTGAAGTTTAAAAAATTGATGAATAAAAATTGTGTCAAATTTTGCACTTAATGAATCGAGTTGCACATTGTTTAACAAAAATATTTGTAATCACACTAAAAAAGGCAAAATAGCATCAACAAATTGTTAAAATCCATAAAATCATCAACAAAACTGTTAAATATCAAACATCTGAATGATTAGCTGTACAAAAACTAGTATTAAGGGGAAAATACTCAGTAAAGGAAAATACTCAAGTTCTTGCAGAAACAAATTCTTATATTCCCTTCTATAACTAATTCAAGCTAACAGTAATAGCTATCAATACTATGAATGGACTCTTTTATAGGTAGATGTTTACTGAAAGCCATTTTTATTTTATTTACTTCTAAATTTTTTGCATATCTGTACCTGTTGCCAATTCCTCTGTGATTTATATTAGCAACTATCATTTTGATACAGTTACATTGAATGTTGAAATCTAATTTATTATATAGATAGAGATGAAATATTGAATTTTCCGAGTGATAGAAATCACATGTGAAAATTATCATTTATCGGGTTTTTTCCCGCCAAAGTTGCAGTTGGTTTTGTACTATATAGATATTCATCCGGCGTTCATAAAATTTAGGATAAAGCATTAAAATTTTACGAAAACAATTTGATCTATATAATACATAGGATAATCCATTGGGCATCGTGAATATCCAAAATATGATCACTCGTGCCGCATAAAGCATCAGATTGAACTCGTGCACTGGTTAAATCAGATGCGTTATGCGGCACTCGTGATCATATTTTGGATATTCACTCGGTCCAATTAATTATCCTATAAATCGTACACTGGTACGAGTGGATTATCAGATTTCTCCAGTCGAGATAGATAAATTATGGAAATTTTAAAGCCTAAGCCTTGGCTTCCCTAATTTTAAAAAGTTGTAAATTTGGGAAAAGAATACATATTATTTAAACCCCAATTTTAGTGTCACGACTTAAAAGGTTGATAAATGGAAGTTGTTTCGTTTATGAAATCATTATTTTTGTTTATGACAATATTATTTAAAACCAATCAACAAATGTTAATCACATATTTACAACTAGTAACCAGAAATAGATTTTTCACACTGGTTTGAATATTATGTAAAACTTAGAGAAAGTAGACTAACTATTTCCATGTGATTTGTTTTTTCATGTTATATACCTCTTAAAAAATTTAATAAAAGTGTACACAATTTGATGATAAATAAACATATCAATTTCCAGAAACAGTTTGAATAAAATCCAATTTAATTTTAACATATCTTAACAATTTATTTCTGCAAGTACTCTTTTTATATAACTTAATTCCTTTGTCTTTATAATTTAAACATTTTCAATGAAATATGAACATGTATATACATATGAAAAACTATATCTGTGATCTTAAAATCTAAATAAATTAAACAATTAGATGGAAAAGAAAGTGTATAGTATAATGCTTAAATCTGATTTTTGTGTAATTGTTTTTATAATCGATTTCATATAAATAATGAATGTAATTAAATATAAAGAATAGGAATTAAGTTTAAAGGTGCAGGAACAAAACCATAGTAAACTAAATACTTGAGAAAGATAAGGATGGTCCGTTGATTTAAACTGAGCAAAATAGTCTCCAAAATCACCCAGTGACATCAAAAACATTGCCATAATTGCTTCCATTGGGTCACTGAACGGACTCCATGAATTGTTCAGGTGAATGATGTACATCGCTGAAAACATGAATTAGCATCAACACATGAAATCGTCATTTTCAATCAAATCCTCTACAGAAATACTGAAGATGTATGATCCAGTATTTTCTGATACACTGTAACTGGTATGACCCATACGCTAAACTAAAATATACACATACAACTATCTCCTGACATTAATTTAAGACCAACAAAAGATAAACATGCATGTTAACAACACATTTATAATCTATAATATTATTACAATTATTACTCACTTAGATACAATTTTGGGCATTTTGTTGACATTAATTTATATTTCAAATAGTTTCATAATCTATCAAATTTTCATTTACTTTTGTTGTGTCAACAATGTAAATGTTATTGTTTTGATGACAATAAACTTTGATAAGAAATCATTTAAAAACCTCTAAAACAGAAAACTTAACACACCTTTAAGTCTAAAAACAAAATCAAACTAAGGCAGAAATACACAAAAACAACACAAATAATGAGACACACACTACAACAATAAAATATACAACACAGTATCTACATGTAACAAACTGATTACAAAATTTGTCATGTGACATATGTCTGTCCAATCCTAATGCAATTATATATAACACCACTTTAGATTAGATGATGTCTTGTGTCAATTTCACAGGTGATGGTCTGAGTAATTGACAACCTTGCTTAATCATGGCCAACATGTTTCTACTATTTCAAAGGGTTCATTTTGAACATTTTACATGTATTGCATTAGAATAATGACAACATTACTGTGTTTTAAGAATGGCTGACGTCAACTGGGATTTGATGGTCACAAATATCCACTTTGTGGCACAGGTTCGTTACCAGTAAAATCTTTGCAACCATCATATCTGCAACTGATGCCGGTGCAACTTCAACTAAGTGCACTCATCTCTAAAAATCTCACCAAAATTACTAACAAAAATAGATAAAAAAAAATTACAATACTAAATTTACTTTGCTCAAATATGGATGATCAGTCTCCTCAAAGTTTTCAATAAAATCACTAAATTCCCCAAGGGACATCATGAACATCCCCATAACAGCTTCAGCAGGATGTATAAAAGGGCTGTCAGTTATCTTTTGAAAAATGATGAACATAGCTGTAAAATAGATGCATGAACCTAACTGCAATTAAACTGTCAAAAATCCCACACATCCTTGTTTACACAACAAATGTTACATAGAAAACATATTACTTACCACACTTTTGATCAACTTATTTTGTAGTACTATGATTCAAATTTACATACGAAGAAAACAATTAAATCAGGGTTCTCAAAAAGATTTAAGCACAAACTCAACAGCAGATGACAGTTTTCAGATGTAATTTTACTGAACACTTGTCCTATTTTTTACAATGTTGTCAAAAGAAAGATGAAATTGCCAATCACTGTGTTTTCTCATATTTTGAGAACCCTGTGAATGGAGAGGGGAAGCACAAATCATGCTAGACTTGACAACACCTTCTCTGCTGTGACATTTAAAGTAGAAATCTATAGCTAAAAAAACATATAGATATCAAAATTTACTTTGCTTAAAATCGGATGATCGGTCTGCTCAAAGCTATCGACATAATCACTGAATTCACCCAAGGACATCATAAACATTCCCATTATAGCTTCGGCAGCGTTCACAAAGGGATTGTCAGAAGAATTCAGAAAAACAATGTACATCGCTGTAAATAAAGCTTCTTATTAATAAGACTACATTTCTCATTTCGCTGATATTCCAAATCTGACCAAATAAAGGAGTATGTCCATGAGGTATATATTATGGCTCTAAAAATTCCAGGATGTTTTATCACATCAAAAAATCCTCCAAGAGTTTTCCATATATACACAATCAGGACCAAATATATTCTTATTTGATGGAAGGGAAGCTAAGTTCAAAATTTAATAATACACTTTGTCTTTTCAACACAATTCTTTTACTGATTCCAAATGGCCCCTACTTTACTAATACAATGTTTGTTAATTTAGGAAAACAATTTTGCACTTTAAAGAGACCGGAAATAATTAAAACCAAATGAAAGATCCTTGCAGGTGTCCAATAATTCCTGTAGCAAAATTGTTTAAAATTACCAGCAAAAATGGCAAAAAAATCTTTTTTTTCTTTATCCAAATTCAAAATTTCTATCAAGTTTGGAGAGTTTATACTGTTATGATTACAAAATGTATTTTTCTTGGAATTTTCATGCCATAAATAGTCCTGTGTGAACTGACTCCTTTTACTACTTAAACATTGCAGGAATTTTATTTTAATAATTTCTATGATATATATATTAATATTTTTTGTGTTATTTGCAGTACATATTCCTAACTTTTTTATTATACTGATGTTCAAGAAAAAAAATTTATATCAAGGCATCTTTGAAGGATAAATATGTATCTTTCCCTATTTTTCTTTATTTGTAATAATTTTACCAGTAGATTTAAGGGAGAGGAACCATAAAGGGCAATTATTATTTTAACATATATGTTGCTCATGTATGCCTTTATTCATCATCAAGACCTGTAAACTTTTAAAGTTAAGTTAAATTATAGTTGTAACGACTGCATTCATAGTTGTAGAATTTTCTAGTTTCAAATGCCGCATGCACACACAATCCTTAAACACCTCCAAATTTAAATCATTGTTCTGTAACAAATATTAGTATTCTGATAAGTACGATCTGTCTAATTACTAATACTTACACTGAGAGAATCCAACGATGAACACAACATATATAATGACGAATCGTAAAAGATCTCCTTTTATCATCTTATAGATCATCACAACGAAGGGCCCCAAGATTTTAAAACCTCTGCAATATTACAGAATAGTGCTAGCTAACATGTATGTTGAATAACTCCAGAGGCAATGGCCTTCAAAATGCAATTATTTGAATGTAATTTTACTTTTACAAAAAAACCCCACAACTTTAAATGTGCACAAAAAAACAGCAGTTAAAAGCATAATTATAATAGAAATTTCTTACTGTATTGCACTATTTTTTAAAATGTTATGCCAATCTTACTGAGGCCATCTCCGCCTTGACAGCAGAGCAATTTCTGATTCTGAATATATACCTGCAGAAGAACAGAAAGTATGGAGCTGTACCCAAAATGGCAAAGACAGCCATTACATCTTCATATGTGTTGGAACATGTTGCTCTCCCTGGCAGCATCAGGACTACAAACACACAGGCTAAAAGGAACAGAGCTTTGGCTGGTGCTCCTCCCTTTGGAGTAAATAAAACATGATATAAAACATAATGGCTAAAGAAACAGAGCTATGGCTAGTGCACCCCCTGTGGAGTAATTAAAAAAACATGACAAACACACAGGCTAAAGAAGAGCTTTGAATTGTGCTCCCCCCTAAGGAGTAAATAAAACATGATACAAACACACAGGCTAAATCAAACAGAACTTTGGCTGGTGCTGCCTACTGAGCAGCAAATAAAACATGTTACAAGCACACAAACAGAGCTTTGGCTAGTGCTCCTCCATGAGGAGTAAATAAAACATGATACAAAAACACACATGTTAAAAGGAACAAAGCTTTGGCTGGTGCTCCCCCTCCCCCCAAAACGTAGAGTAAATACAACATAATACAAACACACAGGCTAAAAGACAAGAGCTTTGGCTCCCCCCCCCCCCTGTGGAGTAATTAAAACATCATACAAACACACAGGCTACAAGGAAGAGAGCTTTAGATGGTGCCCCCCCACCCCTGTGGAGTAAACAAAACATAAAGCAATATTATACATACATTCATATACAAAAAAAACAGAAAGTAATGCCTCCTCACTAATTTGACACAGCTGTATTATAAATGATTAAACAAAATGTGGACTGTGAGCACGCTCACAAAGCGATACCCCCTTGTTTCACTTTCAAGTCCAATTATCTCCCCTTAATGATAATCCTTGTTGCTCTCCCTGGCAGCATCAGCACTACAAACACACAGGCTAAAAGGAACAGAGCTTTGGCTGGTGCTCCTCCCTTTGGAGTAAATAAAACATGATATAAAACATAATGGCTAAAGAAACAGAGCTATGGCTAGTGCACCCCCTGTGGAGTAATTAAAAAAACATGACAAACACACAGGCTAAAGAAGAGCTTTGAATTGTGCTCCCCCCTAAGGAGTAAATAAAACATGATACAAACACACAGGCTAAATCAAACAGAACTTTGGCTGGTGCTGCCTACTGAGCAGCAAATAAAACATGTTACAAGCACACAAACAGAGCTTTGGCTAGTGCTCCTCCATGAGGAGTAAATAAAACATGATACAAAAACACACAGGTTAAAAGGAACAAAGCTTTGGCTGGTGCTCCCCCCTCCCCCCCCAAACGTAGAGTAAATACAACATAATACAAACACACAGGCTAAAAGACAAGAGCTTTGGCTCCCCCCCCCCCTGTGGAGTAATTAAAACATCATACAAACACACAGGCTACAAGGAAGAGAGCTTTAGATGGTGCCCCCCCCCCACCCCTGTGGAGTAAACAAAACATAAAGCAATATTATACATACATTCATATACAAAAAACAGAAAGTAATGCCTCCTCACTAATTTGACACAGCTGTATTATAAATGATTAAACAAATGTGGACTGTGAGCACGCTCACAAAGCGATACCCCCTTGTTTCACTTTCAAGTCCAATTATCTCCCCTTAATGATAATCCTTGTTGCTCTCCCTGGCAGCATCAGCACTACAAACACACAGGCTAAAAGGAACAGAGCTTTGGCTGGTGCTCCTCTCTTTGGAGTAAATAAAACATGATATAAAACATAATGGCTAAAGAAACAGAGCTATGGCTAGTGCACCCCCTGTGGAGTAATTAAAAAAACATGACAAACACACAGGCTAAAGAAGAGCTTTGAATTGTGCTGCCCCCTAAGGAGTAAATAAAACATGATACAAACACACAGGCTAAATCAAACAGAACTTTGGCTGGTGCTGCCTACTGAGCAGCAAATAAAACATGTTACAAGCACACAAACAGAGCTTTGGCTAGTGCTCCTCCATGAGGAGTAAATAAAACATGATACAAAAACACACAGGTTAAAAGGAACAAAGCTTTGGCTGGTGCTCCCCCCTCCCCCCCAAACATAGAGTAAATACAACATAATACAAACACACAGGCTAAAAGACAAGAGCTTTGGCTCCCCCCCCTGTGGAGTAATTAAAACATCATACAAACACACAGGTTACAAGGAAGAGAGCTTTAGATGGTGGCCCCCCCCCCCCCCTGTGGAGTAAACAAAACATAAAGCAATATTATACATACATTCATATACAAAAAAACAGAAAGTAATGCCTCCTCACTAATTTGACACAGCTGTATTATAAATGATTAAACAAATGTGGACTGTGAGCACGCTCACAAAGCGATACCCCTTGTTTCACTTTCAAGTCCAATTATCTCCCCTTAATGATAATCCTTGTCAATAAAAATTCTTTATGCACATATAATATACTTCCTTTATGCTAAGATTCATTAAATTTCATTAAGCGGTTTAGGAGGAGTTGCGCTTACAAGGGATGTGGACAGTTGGACAGAGAGACAGACGGACAGACAGACAGGGTGATTCCTATATACCCCCCTCCCCAAACAAGTTTGCAGGGGGTGTAAATAGCACAACCTTGGAAAAGATATTTTGACTAAGAGACACATATGATGCCCCTGAATGTGTTTGGAGTAGTATCAAATGGTAGACTATAAATGTGTGTGCAAGAAACAAATGTCTCTTAATTAATGGCAGTATAAAGTGGTTGCCTTAATGTACAATTAGGGGACTCAGTGGCACAATTGTTAAGGTTGTTCATCTACTATTGACCACATGGCCTGTCAACACTGATATTGTGGGTTCAATTCTCACTGCAGTCACGATATACTTGACTCCAATTTTAATTGACAAGGATTGCTAGTTTTCCTACTGCAGGATGGGGGGTTTTCTCAGGGTACTCCGGCTTTCCCCCCCATAAAAACTGGACGCTATGATATAGCTGAAAAATTGCTGAAAGTGGCATTAAACAGCATCAAACAAAAACAAAACATTAATGTACAAATATAAGTATTATATTGAAGTCCAAGGCCTGTAATTTTTGTATACAAATAAAATGTAAACGATCTGTAACTCATCACTTTAGATTAACATACCAAAAATCTGCTAAATATCTACAAGTATTTAGAATAAAGAAGATGAAATTTCCAATGTCCAAGAGACATAATTTCAGTACAAATCTGCAAAGTGAAATGAAACGTAAACTTGATCAGCAACTTGTCACTGTAGACTCACATACCAACAATCAGCTAAATATCTGCAAGTTTACAAAAAAGTCCTGATGGACTGATAGAGGGACAGACAGAATTACAGACAGATGGTCAAGGATGGATGGAGTGACAAATGGACTGAGGAAAAACAATATGCCTCCTCAACTGTTAGTTGGGGGGGACAAAAAAATTAATGTTGTCAGTTATGTATGTACTATTAAAACTGGTTCAGACTAATGTGATAAACCACAACTTGATGAAATTTTCCCCCAGAATGCACTTGGTGTTGCATTAGATCATTAGAGAAAAAGGTTCTAATATAATGTGCTTAAACTGACCACAACCATGGTAAAAAATTGAAGAGTGTGTCCATGGGACACGGATGCCCCCGCTAAATGAAGTCCCGAACAGGAAGTAGTTGTCCGACAGGTCTGAAAGTCTCTTAGGACGTACAACTTGTGATACTGAACCACCCTGCCAAATTTCAAATTGTGCTGATGTACGGTTTCTGAGAAAAGCTTGACGGAAATTTTCATACTCATGTTAACACATTTTCATATTGGCCCAGTCGCAAATAGGAAGTAGTTGTCCGACAGGTCTGAAAGTCGCTTAAGACGTACAACTTGTGATACTGAACCACCCTGCCAAATTTCAAATTGTTCTGATGTACGGTTTCTGAGAAAAGCTTGACGGAAATTTTCATACTCATGTTAACACATTTTCATATCGGCCCAGTCGCAAACAGGAAGTAGTTGTGTGACAGGTCTGAAAGTCGCTTAGGACGTACAACTTGTGATACTGAACCACCCTGCCAAATTTCAAATTGTTCTGATGTACGGTTTCTGAGAAAAGCTTGACGGAAATTTTCATACTCATGTTAACACATTTTCATATCGGCCCAGTCGCAAACAGGAAGTAGTTGTCCGACAGATCTGAAAGTCGCTTAGGACGTACAACTTGTGATACTGAACCACACTGCCAAATTTCAAATTGTTCTAATGTACGGTTTCTGAGAAAAGCTTGATGGAAATTTGTACATACAGACGGACGTATTTACGTACAAATGGAAGTCCCAAACAGGAAGTAGTTGTCCGACAGGTCTGAAATTCGCTTAGGACGTACAACTTGTGATACTGAACCACTCTGCCAAATTTAAAATTGTTCTCATGTATGGTTTCTGAGAAAAGCTTGACGGAAATTTGTTCGGATGGACATGAGTAAAACTTAATGCCCCCCGACATGTCGTCGCGGGGGCATAAAAAATACTTATTAATGAGCAACTCACTACCAATGTCATTATCAATCAACAAATTTCATTTGTGACATCATAGCAAATTGTTCATGTATTTCAACAACAGTTCATGTTAAATTTTTAATTGCTTGCATTGCATTCCTCATACTGAAATAGCTAAAATAAACATTTCAAACTTAAAAAAATTGAAGAGTGTGTCCATGGGACATGGATGCCTCCGCTAAATGAAGTCCCAAACAGGAAGTAGTTGTCCGACAGGTCTGAAAGTCGCTTAGGACGTACAACTTGTGATACTGAACCACCCTGCCAAATTTCAAATTGTTCTGATGTACGGTTTCTGAGAAAAGCTTGACGGAAATTTTCATACTCATGTTAACACATTTTTATATCGGCCCAGTCGCAAACAGGAAGTAGTTGTCCGACAGGTCTGAAAGTCGCTTAGGACGTACAACTTGTGATACTGAACCACCCTGCCAAATTTCAAATTGTTCTGATGTACGGTTTCTGAGAAAAGCTTGACAGAAATTTTCATACTCATGTTAACACATTTTCATATCGGCCCAGTCGCAAACAGGAAGTAGTTGTCTGACAGGTCTGAAAGTCGCTTAGGACGTACAACTTGTGATACCGAACCACCCTGCCAAATTTCAAATTGTGCTGATGTACGGTTTCTGAGAAAAGCTTGACGGAAATTTTCATACTCATGTTAACACATTTTCATATCGGCCCAGTCACAAACAGGAAGTAGATGTCCGACAGGTCTGAAAGTCGCTTAGGACGTACAACTTGTGATACTGAACCACCCTGCCAAATTTCAAATTGTTCTGATGTACGGTTTCTGAGAAAAGCTTGATGGAAATTTTCATACTCATGTTAACACATTTTCATATTGGCCCAGTCACAAACAGGAAGTAGTTGTCCCACAGGTCTGAAAGTCGCTTAGGACGTACAACTTGTGATACTGAACCACACTGCCAAATTTCAAATTGTTCTAATGTACGGTTTCTGAGAAAAGCTTGACGGAAATTTGTACATACAGACAGACATATTTACGTACAAATGAAGTCCCAAACAGGAAGTAGTTGACCGACAGGTCTGAAATTCGCTTAGGACGTACAACTTGTGATACTGAACCACTCTGTCAAATTTAAAATTGTTCTCATGTACGGTTTCTGAGAAAAGCTCGACGGAAATTTGTTCGGACCTACGTATGTACGTACGGACGGACGGACATGAGTAAAACTTAATGCCCCCCGACATGTCGTCGCGGGGGCATAAAAATGTTTGCATTTATGAGCCTCATATTGTAATCATGTGCAAACAAGAAAATGTTTTGACTTTTTAAATGATTGCCAATTTATTTGAAATTATTATATCTAAAAACATACCAGCGTTGTGAAAAATATGTTGAATCCTTGATGGTAAATCTCTTTCATGGCCAGAAATAGATAAATTATTGAAACTATCAGTACAATGATTTCCATTACCCATCGGACCTGAAATACAAAATAATGTTATATGACTTTGAGATATTTTTTTATGTTTTCTGTAAATTTCTTCTGTAAAATTTTAAAAAATATTGGGAGTTCTCCAATCCATAGTCAGGCAGAATCTTTTCATCAGAAACTTAAACTTACCAGTAAGTGAAAATATCAATGCAAAAGCTAAAGAATTCCTTTTAAAAATAAATCTGGGCTTATGTTTATATACTCCTTACCATTTTTTAAAAATAGAAAATGTTATAAATTATTTGTTTTGAAATAATCTTTCTTAATTATTATTTTTCATATAACCTAACTGGAATATTCCAAAAAATATCTCAATGTATACATTAAACAAATAAGGCATCCTTACTCTTAGAAGGCACCTTATAACAGTTTTTTGTATGCAGTTTTGTATGAAGAATACAGACTTAACACATGGTCCAAAGTAACTCTGTACTAGGAGAAATTATGCCTTATGCAGTTAAAGCTTATTACAATATAATATTATTGATTTATTACTATGTCTTCACTATCACAGAATTTCAACAGGAAGCATGGATCATCTGCAGCACTGGTTGTATTGTTCAATCCATTTCCAGACAAGTTGAAGACTGTTATAGTTCCAGGACACCTGTCTTCACCTGGACGCAGAGCAAACGCCACCAAAAAAATGACATAATACAGCATAAAGGCAAAAAATCGCCTGTAAAATCTGAAATGAAAATTGAACACTCATTGTTAAGGAACTATGCTATGCACATGAACAAATAGTAATAGTTTTTCTGATGAAGGTAAATGTTTTTGTCAGGTACTTTTTGGATTGATGAGCCTACACTGTCTGCAGTCAGACTGCAACTGGCAACCTGATATACTGGTAAATGAATAGAAGATGACTAAATACCTAAAAAAATACGGCCATTGAAGCCCCATGAATTATTAATGTCCTTGGGAAGATTATACTGCAGAATCTGCTGCTCGGCAATTTTTTTTGTTACCAAATATAATGATTTTTTTCCAAAACATACCTAAATCTAGCGAAGGTTACCCACTTCTCTTTTAATAAATTCACAACAAGTCCATCCATCATACTCAAATGACTTTCTCCTTCCTGCAAATAAATATAGAACAAAAACCTTTGAAAACTTAGAAAGAAAACTCAATATTCCCCCTCACCCTCATTTGTTTTGATATTTTTTGTAATTCATGATTATCTGCAAATTGACTCACAGCCTTGTATATACTTGACTGTAAGAATCAGATTTGTTTCCAAAAAGTTTCTGCTTATTTGTGAAAGGCAATCTAATAGGGGCCCTATTTGAAGAATTGTTTTACATGAAAATAAAAATATTGTATTCTTAGAACACTGCTTAATTGTAAAATACTCCAAGTCCTTTTTTTGACTTAATTTATACTGAATAGATTACCTTTGATCCAGTGTACTGAAATTTTTGTTATGTTATACATACCCCATAAACAACTAAACTCAGCACAGAATCTTTGTTTATCTCCCCTGTTTCTGAGATGGTGTCAATGTATTTCAGAGGATAACCAGCACATGTAACATTACCATATATCCACACAACTGATCTGACTTTTTCAAGGATGTGTTCATACATCTATAAATGATAATCATATAAAATTTAATATTGAACACAGCATTCCCTACATTTATTCCAAACCTTTAATCTAGTTTTTACATTGAAGGTGTGAAACCAAAAATAGCTAGATTTTGATAATTCCTAAACGACCTACTGCAACTTTTAATGTTTCTCTCCACTTAGCTCTTTAGTTTCAGTGGAAGCAAATTTTAAACTGTTTAACAATAAAAAACAAGAATACATCATGAAGGAATCAAGCTTGTTTAAAGTTTCATAAGCACTAACAATAACTTTAAAAGAAATATTACACCGGAAACTGGCAGTCACAATGAATTAGTTTATAAGAGAAGTCATTTATATTTCAGCTAATCGGAAATAAGGGTTGCTCAATAGTGGACTCCACCTACATGTACATCATTTGTACCAAGCTACAAAACATGTGGTCTGTTATTGTCATTTTATATGGGTTCAGGATATTAAAAAGAATGGATTGCTCACGAATAAAACAACAGTGCAATTTTTTTTACTATGGATAATCCA